>OY728161.1:278682319-279307319 GCA_963277665.1 Viscum album | reverse complement strand
TAACATCCTCCGAAGTATCATGGAAAATAAGGGTTTACATATATTGAAATGGAATTCCATTTCCACATAGGAATATCCAATGGCTACTAAAAATCACATTGGGCATGATTGTTTTCCTTCACATACTGATAGATATATCATCACGATAAAAAAATCCACTAACCACATCTTCCGATGCCATTAAAACTATCACCTCACGGCATGATATATCTTGGACAAGCCAAGATGAACTACCCATTTAGAGATATGAAACTAAGGATGAAACTTATCATAAACCACTAATGGAACAAGAAAATATATTTGGGATAAAATATGATATCATCATCCACCAACCATCCCACTAAAGCATCACAATTGATGATATTTTCCTATATAACCATTACCTCCGAGCTTCGTCATTGATTATCCTCCACCCTCTAAATCAAATTTGATTTCACCATCATCTAGAACATGAAACATCTATCTCCATATCTCATTGTATGAAGATAAATAACAAAAATATCATGCATCACCATTGAATCATATTCATACTCCCAACAAACATATCTCCATGGGTTACTACTCAACACTTGAGAAAAAACATTACACTTCTTTTGGGTGTAAGAGATATTAAATTCATTGCACTAAAAAAATCTATCTACCTTAGTTTTCATAGATTTTTATCCTATTCAAATTAAAAATAACATAATATCTAGTGATCAATAAAGAAACAAACATTCTCATTGATGAGGTAATGATGCCACCAAATTTGAGAAACCACCACTCCAATTGGCATGATATCTCTAAAGGAAATTTTATGCTATTGGGATGAAAATTTCATAGAACCTATGATGTCATTTATCTATACTTTATTATAATTCTAAATAGGAAATTATTAGATGTTTCACAAAAATCCTTGATCATAACCCCTTACTATGAATGTTGAAATATTGGAGAATTAACCAATATCTTCATCTTTTAGTAAAAGGGTTATTAACACTGATAAATCCATATGATATCTTAATCCTTCTTATTCAAAGTGGTTAATGAATTTAAAACTTAATAGAAATAGGACAAAAACATTTCATAATATATTATGAAACCAAGGATGATACAGGCCTCTATATTGTTAATTGGTGTTACCCACGAAATAAAGACCTTAATAATGTATAGATCAACTACTACTACCAATTGTGAGACCACATCCCCATTGATATAAACCGTTCATAACATAAACATACACATAGAAATATTCCCATAAATCTAACCATGTTATATTAATTTTAAAATATACCTTAAGTGATCAAAATTCCCTACCTCTTAACTCAACAACATGTGTATGTTTTCAACAAACACTTTAAAAAACTAATATAGTATTTCAATAAAAACATAGAACATGGGTCCATTTAAACAGAGCTACAGTATATTTGATACACAATCACATGAATAAGGACATTAAATTTATATATAGACACATGAATGAATTATTTATGACATCCACCTCTCCCAAAAACATCCAGTGATATCCCGACCATATATCCGTCATTGAGAACTAGTAATATCCTTTTAACTATTAAAATAAATAATCTATCCTTGGGAGTGAATAATAGTTCTTTAAAATCAACTAATTAAATTAAAAATTGTCTATACACAAACTTACACCACCTTCTTAGTTTTTAAAGACAGCAAAGGGGAACCCCATGGAAACATACTAGTTTGATGAAACCCTTATACATTTAATCATCAATATGAATTATCAAATTTTATATATCATACGATGTAATCTGATAAAGAGGTATTCTAGTTCGATAAGAGAAAAGTTATAACTCCATCCCAAACCAAATATCAAATTTTGGGGGGTAGGGACTGAAACCCCAATAGAAAAACATCACTGAACTCCTCCACATATCTTGGAATCTCCAACTCTCATCCCTTTACTACATCGCATTAAAATGATGCTAACTCAAACAGTATTGAATCCAAAAATATATGGCCCATCAAATGAATACACTCAATAGTGAACACACAAAATTATTCATCGACTTATCCTAACATAAATATCCTTAGAATGAAATCAATAACCACAAACATAGAATATAACCATTCATTACAAAAAATGAAATCGTATGGATATATCTAAAGTATTATGGAATCCCCAGATGAATTTTGTTGACCAATCATCTCCTCACAACCCCAAAAAACATTAAAAAAATACAACCTCACATATAACATGCATAGTCAACACTAAGGGAACTAAAATTCACTGAAGCCTGATTCTAAAGGTATATACCATGGTGTGTGAAATAATTTTGTGTGATGCTTCAATATAAAACTAGGCATAACCCATGGTAGAAGGTAAAATGTTGGACCCACAAATGATATATAACCCAAATAATTTTAAACTCATCCATATCATGAATTTTTCTATGTTTTATTTCTCAACATTACTAATGAATCCCACCAAGATGACTATGCGCAGCCTTATGTTCTTAAGAATGATGAAGACCAAAGTGTTATCCCTACCAACTCTGTATCCTCATACTTGAATAACATACTACTACCCTTGATTCTAATGTGACCTCTATGGATATAGTGATTGATGAGGTAAATATGGGATCTATCCCCCTATATCATAATGTGCCCAAAAAATAGTTTGAAACTAAGAACGTCAAAGACCACAACCTTTTCAAAAAAATTTGAATAGTGAAAATCTTCATAAAGGAGCATCAGAACAAATATACCAAGAGAAATGAGAAGAATATTTGTAGTCCAAAACACAAAAAATAGAATCCATGATGGTTCAAATTCTTGGGATGTAATACTTATATCCCTACTTGTCAAGGAACTATGATTAATCCCCACTCGAGATGAAATTTTCCAAGAGAACATCCTTAGAATGACAATAACATTATTTTATACCTCCAAATACATAGGATATGTAAATATGGTGATTATATAATGAATAATTAGTCATTAAACCTCCTCTATATACTGAATTCTAGACCAATCACCAAAACAATATATCAAGGGAGAAGTGAACGTGGTTCTTAAATATAATATTGACCTCCATTAAACTCAGGCTACCCTATTGAAGTTCAAACATCTCTGGCCACTATTCCACACTCTTCATCGATAACAATAACTCAATTTTAATCCACCCCTAGATGTTATTCCAAGAATCAACCCTCTCATTATAATCCTTCAGATAAAATACTCACCGCAACCATATTTCTACCCACATATGACTAACAACCAGTGGAACCTAATAATCTACCTTAGCACAAATCATACTAAAGTGAATATCAAGCTCATCCAACCAAAACCATGTCTCAAAATCAAATACACAACCCTCATACTTATAAAATACCTTATTATAGAACAAATACACAATCTTACTTTAAATATAATCATCATATTTTAGTTTAAACCCCATACGGTCAAAAAAATTAGCCTTCCAGACATCACCGACATTAAACATGTGCATATGATAACTAGTTGACATATATAAAAACACATAATCAAACCTATAATCTTGATATCATAAAATTTTACTGATCAATTTTTTATTTGAATTTAAATTAATTTTCCTTGAATCCCTAAAATTAAAACACAATACCAATACAACATGATGCATGTACCAATCTTCGGTATCTAAAATACACATATCATCACCTCACATTGTTTTTTAGTTATCATAATATTCTTATGTTAAATCATGTAGGACCATAAAATACCATTTTGTAACCAATCATCCTTGATACAACATATACTAGGTATGACTGACATTGTTCCCATAAAAAAACCTTTGAGATCTTTTTGTGATGCCCTGAGGTGTCACAGTACTTGTATTAATCTTGGGATTTATTTTTACATTGAGTTTTTGTGTGTTCTAAGACGAAATATTATGTTTGGAGGCTTTTCCAAGGGGTGAACGATTAAGGTGCATGGTTTGTTAATTTTAAATTTCCCCAAAGAGAAATAGGGAACCATATTTAGTGGTTTAGTTTGTAGATCATGGTTAGGGTGAATGTTTATGTAATTAATCTCACCAAGTGTGTATCCCATGCACCTATTAATAGAAATGATCTTTGTAGTTTCTACATAGTTTGTAAAACCATGTAGGGTAACCACGAAACCTTCCATGATTGGGGTAATTTCTTCTTTTAGTCTACTTCTTAAATGATTTTTATCCCACATGCCAACCCAATTGACTCCCAGGACCCAAAAACATCTCATAGTGCATCTTCATCCCTTCAAGAACATCTTTTATGGATTTGAGATGGATTCTTTGTGGTTATTCATCCAGATTAAGGGGCATGAGATCCTCTCTTCTCATCATTTTATTTTCTTTATTTTATCAAATCCCTATATTCGTAATGGTCATGATGGGATTAATTTAATAGATAAGGATTAAATTATTTTGGTATTTTGGTTTTTCTTATTTGTTAGATTTAGTAGGACCCCTATTTGGCAGATTTCATTGATGTTGACATGGTATCAGAACTCGACGTAGTCGTTTCCTATAAAATTGCATTTATTGAGGATTTCCATTATTTCATTGGTTTTTTAAATATTTTATTTGCCTATATGATCATTCAGTGGACTAACTAGGGTTTCTCTGATAATATTGTCTCTTTTTTATTAACATTCATGTGGAATGTGGGTGTAATTTCATGCAGGAAATGGTGTTTTGATGGAAAATGTTATTTTATGAACTCCCCTCATTTCAAAAATTGTAAAGGATTGTTTAAAATAACTTTTTTGGTGTTTTATGAAAAATGAGGTTTCCAAAGTGTCTTTGCTTTTGAATTAAAGGAGGGATTTAAATTTGTTGATTCTATGCATATCCATGTAATAGATTCTTAATTATGTCACCCATGTTGGGTTTGTGTTTTGGGGAGCACATTGAGAGTATTTTAGTAGGAGTGAAGTATGTTATTGTGGTATTATAACTAGGGTCTTTTTATTTTCATATAATGATGTTATTATTCATGGACCACCTATGTTATAATTCCTCAAGGTAATCGAGGTATCTAATTGGGTCATAATGGGACATTGGTTGGCTAGTTTAATTTTTTCACTCACTATAATTCCCTAAAGTGTAGGTAACAACTTGATTAGGAGTTCATCACCAATGAAACTGATTAGATAGAATTAGTCAATGGATGTGTGACCAAGCCTTTCCAGTAGTTAGGTATACTTGTGTGTATCTTGGGCGGTCCTGTTAGTCCTTTTGGTTTCACCTCATGAAATATATATATATATATATATATGATATTTATAGTTATTGGATAGTCTATATTTTTTTTATTGGATGTATTTTTTCCCATATTTATCCTTTTGGGGGGTTTTCCTTACTTTTGGTTACTGTCATTTCATTAACTAATTTAGCATGTTACTTGTTGATTTTCCACCCTTATTTCGATAATTTACCTATTTTGTTTTAATTTGTAAAATTCTAAATGAAAAGGGAAAAGTGGTTTCAAAAACATACTTTCATAATAGATTTCTTTGGGAACATTTTAAGCCATGTTGGTGTTGGATTGAATATGTAGATGTATATGTATATTAAATGGAACAATACAAGAGGGGGTGAATTGTAGTTTAAAAATTTGTGTATTAAACACTTAAGAAATTAGTTTAAATGATCTTAAACTAATACAATTCTACACAACCACAATTTTATTGAATATAATGGTGTGATACAATGTAATACTATAATAAATGTAAAATAATTGTATTCAAAGGAATAAAATAGTTAGAGTAATACAAGTGTGAATAATTCTACTATAAAGCGTATAGAATCTATTAATACAATATGTAATAGAATAATCGTAATTGAAACAATTACAATTAAAAGTATAATGAATAAATGAAACAATAAAAATTCTTTTCTAATACAAACAGTAGTGGAAATGTAAAAGTATTAAAAATATTTTTGACCCAAAGAGAAGGGTTATCCTTTCACCTATTATAAGAGTTATGTCTTACCACCACCTTGGTAAGCCCTCGATATGATGATTGGTATGTCTATCTGCCTATCCCTGGCAGCCCTCGATACGATGATCAGAACGTCTGTCTACCTATCCTCAGTAGCCCTCGATATGATGATCGGTATGTATGTCTTCCTATCCCTGGCAGACCTCGATACGAAGATCAGTCGCACAAAGCACAAACGAAGCACTTATAGAAATACACAAACTAAGAACAAGTCGTTCACGTTTTGTAGTTTCATGGATTTCGAACGAAGCATGAGAGAAGTCATAGCGACTCTCTCTAGAACTTGATAGAAGAAAAGTATCATAGTTATTCTTTCTTGGCTTCAAATGAACTCCTATTTATAGGCCTCAGGTTCCAACGGTCATATTTCTTCCAACTATCATATTTCTCCAAAAAAACTCGAAGGGACTTATGTACCTAGTATTATAACGATCATATTGAAACGGAAAGCACGAAATCATTTTTATTTGTTTGTAACTAACTCAATGACATCGTATTAGTTAAAACAAAAGATATATGAACATGATAATCATTAGTACGATTGATCTAAAACAAGCCTTTTGATAAAATAATAAAATCATGCATGTGATAAAATTATGAGTACTATAAGTATTACCAAATTTAATGTATTCATATGATACAAAGTAAGATACAAAAAAAGTGAGTACAACTGACAGATTCTGTAAGATACTATTGACAGAGTCAGTACGAAAATTATTGTCCATACGATTAGTATGGTCAGTATGATCAACATGGTAAGTATGATCAGCATGGTTAGTACGATCAGTATGGTCAGTACGATCAACATGCTCAGTACGATCAGTATGGTCAGTACGATCAGCATGCTCAGTACGATCAGTATGGTTAGTACGATCAACATGGTTAGTACGATCAGCATGGTCAGTATAATCAGCATGGTAAAATACATTTTTGATTTCCAAAACAAGATATAAAAGTCAAAAGAAGTCTTTTGAATCAACAATCTCCCCCTTTTTGGACATAACAAAACACAAAGTAAAGAAAAAAATAAATACTTATCTCCCCCTGAGTTGATGGAAACTCTTCTAAATATGAAATTGAATACAACTAATTCCCTCTTAGGTATGTATTTTCTTAAGGATTGTATTTGCAGATTTTCCTTGGTTTCGACCTATTTTATTAAAACATTTTCCCATTTTAAAACATTCTCCCCCTTTGTGATTTATAAAAAGAATGGGGTAATCTTGAGATGCCTGAAATAGTTAGAGAAACAAATTGCAAGGAAATGGAATGAGTAACATAAATCTCATTATGATAACCGATAGGGTTCAAAAAAAATATAAGTCATTTGTTTTCTCTTTCTTTTTCTTTCTTTATCAACTCATGAAGAAGAGCATTCATCTTTTTGATTTCTTTCTTCTCTTCAAAAATAGAATCACCCTGAGATCTGAGAAGCTCTTGTTGGTCAGCAAAAGGCTGATCTTGATTCTTTACGGTCTCCTCCTGGACTCTGATTACATCCTCGAGTGTATCAATTCTGTCTTGAAAATTCTTGTTATCATTGGATAACATAGAATTTTTTTTCATTAACAATACCATTTCATCTTTGAAAGATGAAACCTTCGAAAACTCAGATTAAAAAGCATTCATTCTTTCTTGCAACTCTTTCACTGAATGTATATCAGCTCCATGAGTTACCTGATTCAGTCTTTCAACAGTTTCTTTGTCAAGCTTATTAAAAGAAATCTCAATATCATTGGAAAAACTCCTTATATCTTCAATTTTTATCTCATGTTCATTCATTGAGCTCTCTGTTTTGTATAACCACTTGGTCATCCTATTTCAAACCTTCTTATGTGCAGCTGAAGATTTCGATATAACTTTCAAATCAGCTTCAACTGACAAAAATTTATTTCTCAATTCTCTTACAGAACCAAATTTCTTTTTCTGATTATCAGTAATGAAATAAATTTTTCCCTCAAGACTAGGAAAGTAAGGAATAGTCATTTAAACCCTCCTTAAAACATGAAAATGTAAACACTCCACTTGAGAGAAATTCATTGTTCTGAATTAGTATCTTCATCATATGAATGTAGTTCATTTGACTGGCTCGAGTCTATAACTGGCTGTTTTCCTTTTTCTTTTTCATTCTCCTTTCTTTCTTCCTCCACTTTATCACTGATGACAATAACTTTTTCTATTTGAGAAGATTGAGCACCTTGATTTTCTTGAGAAGGTGTTTTATCCGGAGTTTCAAAAGATTCAACTGATGCTTGATCGCCATGAGGATCTTGTTGAATACCTTCACTCTGATTTTGGTAAGATTCTTCTCTACTCTTTTTCTAACTTTGAAGGAATTCTAAAATAAAATATACTTCCTCTTCTTAAACTTCCTCTATCTCTTCCAACATATTTTTCCCTTTTTCTTTCTATGGAAGACTTTTTATGATTGGTTCTTGATGTACTACTTCCGTTAGTTGAGCACTAGCATCCTCAACCATTTTCAGGACTATAGAAATATCAAATTCTTGAGCCTTTCTCTTCAAAAGGGACTTCTTTTTATTTTCAGCTTGAAGGGTTTCCACTACCCTTATTCTCTCAGAAAGGCTTCAGCTAGATCATGTTCAAACTTTGGATCACTTTCCATTCTCTGTTCCTTATCTTTTCTCCACTTGGCCACGACTTCGTTACTGTACCTTGGTTTCTTCTATGGCTTTGAACTGGTTTGCGGATCTGTCTTATGAGGAGCACCAATAGAAGGATAGTCTTTGACTAGCATAGGTGCCGATTGATTGTGGGCCAATTCCGCTTCTAAATATTTTACAAAAAGTTTTGAATTCTGATCAAAACAAACATTCAACTTCTTCAATGTACTCTTACTAATCCAGGATGGCTTCAGATCTACCAAATTTCATATCAAAGGAATATTACAAAACTTCTTGCTCTAGATAAAAAACATTGTAAGGATAGCTGGATACATAATCAAATTAGATTTGATTGCTCCTAACATAACATTCTTAATCGCTTCAAAGATGTATCCCATAAGATTTACTTTTCTCATGTTGAAAAGATAGTCCAACATGAAGATATCAAAAACCTTCAAAGTCTATCTATCCCCATTCCTTGGGATAAGAAAACCTTGCATCCACAACAACACAAATCTATTATCTGGTGAGAGATGAGCCACATTCCTCTTCTCTCTATTTATTATAAACAGAGACTTTTCAGCATTCTCTTTGTTAAATGTACCAACGTCCTCTAGTAGATTATGAGATGGACAAAAAGAGTCACCTTCTATTGGGACATTTAGAAAATGGGCCGCTTGTTTCATAGACATTTATAACTTTCTATCGTACACATAAAAATTGATAGTCATGTTCTTATCAAAAGATACGGTTTTTTAAAACTGAGTGACTTCATCAATAAGAACCGGATATTGAGAAACAGGTTTTTCAACACATAAATGCTCCCATCCTTGAAACAAAATGATTCTTTTGATTGTAGAATCGTATCAATCAAAAAAGGACTGAGAAACTAACATTTCTCTGAAAAATTCTTTCTCTAAAATAGTCTTTGAAGACATTTAAGAGGGAGAGTTAGCAGAGGACTGAGACATATAGGTGAAGCTGCTTAAAAGATTGTACAAAGTCTTAAATCAATGGAGTAGAGCTTCGCCACAAATCCTGAGAGATTGGTGTGGGTTTGGGGAGGGGGGTCTATTTATAGGCGGAAAAATAATGATTGTTGGTCTTTTACGATTGAGATTAGAAGAAAAGAAATCAACGGTTAAGAAAAAAATGAAATTTAAAAAAAAAATATGTACCTGCCAGAGATCATAAGGTAAGTTTTGGTTTAGATAGTATTAATAGTGAAAGAAAAACATAAGCATGAGATGTATAATAATACCATCAATCGCCATGCCGATGGAAAACAAAGTCATTACCATTAACTGATGAGCCGATGGAAAAAAATCTTGTTACCATCAACTGATGAGCCAATGGAAAACGAACTTGTTACCATGAACTGACTAGCTGATGGAAAACAAACTTGTTACCATGAACTGACAAGATGATGGAAAAGAAACTTGTTACCATGAACTGACATGCCGATGGAAAACAATCTTGTTACCATCAACTGACGAGCCGATGGAAAAGAATCTTGTTACCATGAACTAACAAGCCGATGGAAAACAATCTTGTTACGATCAACTAACGAGCCAATGGAAAAGAAATTTATTACAATGAACGGAAGTGCCAATAGAAAAGAAATTCATTACCATGAATGGTCGTGCCGATGAAAAAAAAATTCATTACCCTGGACGGATGTGCTGATGGAAAATAAATTCATTACCATGATCGGACATGCCAATGGAAAATAAATTCATTACGGTAATCAGTTATTATAATAAACAGATAGGTGAATAATACGATAAAATAGTCAATACAATAAATAGATAGGTAAATAATAAGATAAAACTGTCAATACGATAAATAGATAGGTAAATAATACGATAAGTCTGTCAATATGATAAACAGATAGGTAAATAATACAATAAAACTGTCAATATGATAATCATATAGGTAAAGAATAAGATAAAACTATTAATACGATAAACAAATATGTAAATAATATGATAAAACTATCAATACGATAATCAGATAGGTAAAAACACATACCAGGAGAATTGAAAAAATAGAGATCATAAGATAAGAAGAAACACAGTAAGATATGTGTTCCCCCTTTCTAAGAGGAGTTGTTTAATGTAAGGAGAAATGTAAAACATGAAGTAGATATGAATGATTATTTTACTGTAATCATTCCTAGCTTCTATTTTATAAACTCAAATCTATTGGAAGGTAACGGTTTTGCAAAAATGTCAGAAAGTTGTTTTTGCGTTCTGATGAATTGTAAAATAATATATCTTTTTTGTGTGTGATCTCTAAGAAAGTGATGCCTAACATCTATGTGTTTTTCCCGGGAGTGATTTGATGGGTTCTTACTAAGATCTATGGCACTAGTATTATCACATAGAATTTGTGTTTTTGAAAACCTCAACCCATAGTCAGTGAGTGTGTGTTACATCCACAACACATGAGGACAACAACTTCCAGCTGCTACATATTCATCTTTAGTAGTGGAAAGCCCTACCGAGTGTTGTTTCTTGCAGTACCAAGAAACCAGAGAATCTCCTAAGAAATGACATGTTCCAGATGAACTTTTTCTATCCATTATACCACCACCAAAGTCAGCATCTAAAAAAATTTAAAACAAAATCATTTCCAGAGGGGTAAAAAAACCCTAAATCCATAGTGCATTTTAAATACAAAAAATTCTCTTCACGGATTTTAAATGAGACTCTTTTGGATTTGATTGGTATCTTGTAAATAAGAATACAGAAAACATTTAATCTGGTCGACTAGCTATCATGTATAGAAAACTTCCTATCATACCTCTAAAAATTGTTTTATCTACTGGTTTCCTAGTTTCATCAAGATCAAGTGTATTTTAGGTACCAATTGGAGTGCTAATACTTTTAGTTTTGACATATCCATACTATTTAATTAAAACATTTATATACTTATGTTGGGATATATATGTTCCATTTGGTTTTTGAGAAATTTGAAAACCTAAAAATAATGTTAACTCACCCATCATACTCATTTCAAACTCATACTTCATTAAATTTTCAAATGAATCAGTTAAAAATTGCGGAGTTGAGCCAAATATGATGTTATCAACATAAATTTGAACAATCGAAACATTTTTATTTTCCATTTTTATTAAAAGGGTCGGATCCACTGTACCTTTTTCATAATTGTTTTGTAAAATAAATCTTGTAAGTCTATCATGCCATGCTCTAGGGGCTTGTTTAAGACCTTATAGGGCTTTGGTAAGTATAAAAACATAATTTGGATATTCTGGGTCTAGAAAACCAGGAGGTTGTTCGGAAAAAACTTCTTCATGAATAAAACCATTTATAAAAGCACATTTAACATCCATTTGAAATATTTTGAAGTTAAAGTATGCTGTGAAGGCTAATAAAATACGAATAGATTCAAGTCTAGCTATCGGAGCATCAGTTTCTTCATAGTATATTCCCTCTTGTTTATTATAGAAATTAGCAACAAGTCTTCCTTTATTTCTTACAATGATTCCATTTTCATCACATATATTTCTGAAAACCTATTTTACACCAATTATAGTTGTTTATTTAGGTCATTCAACTAAAGTACAGATTTGATTCCTTTCAAATTCATTTAGATCATCTTGCATTGCTTTAATCCAATCTTCATCTCCTAAGGCTTCACTTGGATTTTTTTGTTCGGATTGAGAAAGAAAAGAAAGATATTCTATTTCATTTATAAAAGATTTTTTGTTCCTTAGAGGTTGATTTACATCACCAATGATGTTTTCATTAGGATGATTCCTAAGAAACAAATGATTTGGGTTTTGTAAAACTTGTTCCTCAACATGTGGTAGAAAATATTCTGGGGTAAAAGTTTCAGGAATACTTCCTTGAACATTTTCTTCATCATAAGGATCTTCTAATAGAGGTTGATGAACATTTTTAGAAAACAGATCTGAAGTAGGTTGGGTTTGGTTGAAAACAAAAGGATTAGTCTCATCAAATTTAACATATACTATTTCTTCAACAGTACAATTGTTTTTATTGAAAACTCTATATGCCTTAGAGGATGTAGAATATCCTAGAAAGACTCGTTTATCATATTTTGGTGAAAATTTGTGAAGATTATCTTTAGTATTAAATATGAAACCATTGCACCCAAAATCTTGGAAGTAAGAAATTTTAGGTTTTCAGCTAGTCCATAACTCATAAGGTGTTTTATTAAGAAAATGTCTTGTTATAACACGATTTATAGTATAGAAAGCTGTACTAACAGCTTCAGCACAAAAGTGATAAGAAATTGAGTATTCACTCAACATGGTTCTTGTAATTTCCTAAAGAATATGATTTCTTCTTTCAGCAACACCATTTTGCTGAGGAGTTCTTGGAGCTGAGAAATTGTGAGTAATACCTTTCTTACTACAAAAAGTTTCAAAATCAGAATTTTGAAATTCACTACCATTGTCAATTTGAATAGTTATCAATGGTAGGTTGTTCTCATTTTTAGCTTGGGCTCTAAAGGTTTTGAAATTGGAAAAGGCTTCAGATTTGTTTGTTTGAAAATAGACCCATGTAAATCTAGTAAAGTCATCAACTAAAACAAATACATAGTATTTTCCTCCAATGCTTCCAGTTTGTGAAGGACCAAAGAGTTCCATATGCACAAGCTGTAATGCATTAGAAGTTGAAACTTCATTAATTTATTTAATGCTAGTTTTATGTTTCTTAACAAATTGACAAGAATCACATATTTTTGAAGAATCAGATCTAAGATCTGGTAGTCCCATTACACATCTTTTATTTGAAAATTTACAAATGTTTCTCAGTTTATAGTGTCCTAGTCATCTATTCCATAGCCATGATTGGCCTTCTATTGCACTTAAGAAGGGTAGATTATGGATCTTAAGGTCATCTATGTTAATAGTGTATACATTCTCTTGCCTATGGGTAGATAGAATGAACTCATCCTTGGAATTGTGAACTAGACACTTATCATTTCAAAATTTCACAAGGTATCCTTCATCACATAGTTAGATTATGCTGATGAGATTGTGCCAAAGACCTTTAACAAAAAAACATTTGGAATAAGAACTTTTCCATGAAAAAAAATATTACCTATACCTAAAATCCTTCCTTGAGCATTATCTCCAAAGGTAACCTTTCCACCCTTTGTTTTGATAATCTTTTCAAAGAAATATTTGTTACCGATCATGTGTCGAGAAAAACCGCTATCCATGTACGAAATATTCTTGTTGGTACACTTCTTATTTTTCATAAAAATAAACAATTATTATTTCGAAATCCAAACTTGTTTGGATCCTGAAGGGTTAGATAATAGAATTTCAGGAATCCATATTTATTTAAAATGAGATTTAGGAAATCTTAAAGACAGTGTTCTATTGAGAGAACACTCTCTTTTCCAGTGTCCACCACATTGGAACTTAGAACAAATATGGGTTTTTTTGTGGAACAAAATAGTTATAACCAAAAACCCGTTTGGAATGAGTATAACCATGTCCAGAATGATTTCTCAAAGGCCGTATTTGGGAATACATTCTGTCAAAATTCTCTTTTCTATATGTAATGACAAACATTTTTTCAAACAAAATATTTCTGACTTTAGTTATAAAACTAGATTTTTATCCTCCAAAACATTTGATTTTAAAATAGAGTTAGGATCTAAAAAATTTTTCTTAGAAATTATATTTTCAAGATCCTTATAAAGTTTATCCTTATGAGATTTTACTTTCTCAAGGGTTTTTAAAATACTTTCAAAATCTGAAGTTTTCATATCACGGTCATTAGAAAGATCTGATACTTCTTTAGTAAAAATTGAAATTCTAGAATTTGTTTTATCTAGCTTTTTCATGAGTTTAGAATTTTCATTCTCATGTAATTTAACAAACCTAGATACTTCTTCAAAAGAATGTAATGTATTATCTTCTGATGACGAAGAATCATCATTTGAAGATTCATAATATTTATTATATGTATAATTCTCATTTAGGGAAACATTTGTTATAGATTCTGCATTGTCTACTTAGCCATGAGACAGTGATCTTCAATTGGTAATCTGGCTATAAGTCCAATATTCCTCTGTCCTGAGGACTCATATTCTGAATAATTGTCTGATGAATCACTACCACTTGCACTCCAAGTATCATTTTCCTTCATTCCTTTCTTTTTCTTTGTCTTGTAATACTTTTTCTTATTTATTTCAGAATGTTTCTCCATTCTATCTTTACTCTTTAGTAATGGACAATCAGGCCTTATGTGTCCCACGTTCTTACATTCCTAACAAGTTACCTCTGAATCATTCTTATCCTTCCTATCTTTTTTTTGAATCTATATTGGAAGTCTTTTTTCCCACAATCTTGTTCATCCTTCGAGCAAGATTGGATAACTCATTATCCAAGTGATCACTGTCACTTGATTCTAACATAACAACTTTCTTATCTTTGGATCTTATTATCATTTCAGGTGTAATAGCTTTAGATGTAAAGGCTACACTTCCATTCCCATTTTTCTTCTTATTGAAATCAGAATCTCTCTTCATTCTTGTCTCATACTGTAATAGAGTTCCAAAGAGTTCATCAAGAGTAATCTGGGAAACTTTTCTATTTTCATCAATAGATGTCCTTTTTGACTCCCATTCATTCGACATTATATCTATAATCTTATCTATAAGAGCTTCATCATCAACACGTTCTTCTCCCATAGATTTTAAACTGTTGACAATTGTCATAATTCATTGTTGCAATTTACATACTGGCTCTCCATAAGGAAAACAATCCTTGATACTCTGCTCGAAGAATTGCTCTTCTTGTTTCTATAACCATGGATGTACCAATATGTGTGACTTCCAATTTCTTCCAAATACAGTTGGCTGCTTTACAAGAAGATATCTTACTGTATATTTTCATGTTCATAGAACATAAAAAGTATTGCATACCTTGTAATTCAGTTGATATTCTTGCTTCTCTTGGTTAGTGAAAGTACTGACTTCTTTGTCAGGAATTTTCTAACCTCCATTAAGCATAATAAAATTTTCTACACCAGTATTGATCACGAATGTCTTCATTCAATCTCTCCAGTACTCATAATCATTCCCTTCAAAGATAGGTGGTCTAGAAGGATTCAGGTTATCAATTGAACCAATATTCATTCCTTCCATCTAATAAAACAAAATCTTTTCCACTCCACACGTTAGTGTAGTAAATAGTTGAGACAATAATAAGATCGAAAAAGAGCTACTATTACAAATTAGTGGAAACCTCCATTGATAAAAATTGTTGGATCAAATATGTAGATGTATATGTATATTAGATGGAACAATACAAGGGGGGGTAAATTGTATGTTTAACACTTTGTGTTTTAAACACTTAAGAAATTAGTTTAAATGATCTTAAACTAATACAATTCTAAACAACCACAATTGTATTGAATATAAAGGTATGATACAATGTAATACTGTAAGAAATGTAAAACAATTGTATTCAAAGGAATACAATAATCATAGTAATAAAAGTGTGAAAGATTCTACCATAAATCTTATAGAATCTATTAATACAATATGTAATAGAAAAATCGTAATTGAAAAAATTACAATTGAAAGTATAATGAAGAAAGGAAACAATACAAATTCATTTCTAATACAAAAAACAACGGAAATGTAAAAGTATAACAAATATTTTTGAACCAAAGAGAAGAGTTATCCTTTCGCCTAGGATAAGAGGTCTTTCTTACCACCACCTTAGTAAGCCCTCGAAACGTTGATCAGTATGTCTGTCTGCCTATCCCTGGCAGCCCTCGATACGATGATCAGAACGTCTGTCTGCCTATCCCCGACATCCATCGATATGATGATCTGTATGTCTATCTGCCTATCCCTTGCAGCCCTCGATACGATGATCATTCACACAAAGAAAAAATTAAGAACTTATAGAAATAAACAAACTATGATCGATCCTTTCACATTTTTTAGTTTCAAGTATTTCGCACGAAGAATGTGATAAGTCACAACACCTCTCTCTAGAACATGATAGAAGTAAAGTATCACAATTATTATTTCTCAGCTTCAAATGGCTTCCTATTTATAGGCCTCATATTCCAACAACCATATTTCTTCCAACGGTTATATTTATCCGAAAAACTCGGAGGGACTTGGACACCTGGTATTATAACGGTTATATTGAATCTGAAAGCACGACATAGTTTTGATTAGTTTGTAACTAACTCAATGACATCATATTGGTCAAAAAAAGATATATGAACATGATAATCATGAGTACGATTTATCTAAAACAAGTCTTTTGATAAAATAATAAAATAATGCATGTGGTAAATGTATGAGTTCTATAAGTATTACTAAATGTAATGTATTGATATGATACAAAGTAAGATACACAAAAGTGAGTACAATTGACAGAGTCAGTACGATACGATTGACAGATTCAGTACGAAAATTATAGTCCATACGATAAGTATGGTCAGTACGATCAGCATGGTCAGTAAGATCAGCGTGGTCAGTACGATCAGCATGGTCAGTACGATCAGCATGGTTAGTGCGATCAGCATGGTCAGTACGATCAGCATGGTAAAAGAAATTTGTGATTTACAAAAAAAGATATAAAAGTCAAAAGAAGACTTTTGACTCAACAATTGGTATTAATTTCAAATTCAAGATGTTTGAGAAAAACCCATTAATTTTATTTAGAGTTTGATTTGTTTTGAAATAGCACCAGACTAGTTTGTTCTCCTTATCAAATGGAATCCTGGGTTTGTTTATTAAAAATGTGAATAAATCAATATATTATCATGAAAGAGTTATAGGTTTTTGAGACTCACATTCTTGTTATTTGGGTGTTAGTGTTGGAATGGACATAAGACCATCAAAACCTAGGTGTAGGTCTAGGGAAGTGATTGGATAGCTCATTATTGAGTTGGATATCATGTTTTCATGGGATGTTAAGAGTATTATTTTAATATATGAGGTTTGGGTATCTATTTTATGTGATATTATAGTATCGTGTGT
Source organism: Viscum album (assembly GCA_963277665.1). Taxonomy (NCBI): domain Eukaryota; kingdom Viridiplantae; phylum Streptophyta; class Magnoliopsida; order Santalales; family Viscaceae; genus Viscum; species Viscum album. Next base: position 279,289,701 of record OY728161.1, on the reverse strand, counting down.
TAATAATATGAGTTTTAGAGAGTTTTCAAGATACATATATATTAATTAATCAATTTAGAGTGGTAATTAGATGGATTTTAGGGGTGTATAGTTAAGGGGAACAGTTTGTCACACCATATGCAAGACATGTATATCATTCTAGATAAAATTATTGTATCACTCTCATGGATGGTGTATGGATTGTAAATTCATACAACCCAGTCATGAATAGTGAATAATCATTGAAATGTTGTTATTTACCCTCATTTTTGGTCCCTTCTTGTGTGCGTCTTGGATTGTTTAAGGGTTTTTAATTTTTTTGAAAACAAAATTTTTCTTCTTTTCTCTAAATGTTATTTTGAAAACATTGTTTTAGTTTCCTTGGCTTATTATGTAAATATATTTATAACCCCTAATTTTTTTGGAAAGTGTGGATTTTTAAAGAATTAATTTCATAGAATCTTAGGTGATGGAATCTATAAAATGTTTTTAGTCAGCTCAAGTACTATTATGAATGTTTTTAAACTTTATTAAAATGAATTTCATGGTTTTTATAGATTCAAAAGGATTTTTTATGGTCTGAAATGTTTCCAATGATTTTGAAATAGGTATAGTGACCTCAATTTCGTTGATCTGAGATTGTGGTTCGCTTATGTGAATTATTTTTGGTGTTTCGTAACAATTTTTTGGTATATACTACTTATGTATATTTTTCTTGTTTTTAGAAATTTTGGATTTGTCTTTTTGAGCTATTTGATTCAGTTTTGATGATTTAGAACGAGTCTCCTAGAAATAAATTTGAATTGTCAGAATGAAATTCCTTGGTTAGTTATCCTACTGCTATGGGGGCTGTTCTTCTAGATTATAGCCTACCCAGATCCATGATGGAGTGGTAGATCCATGTTATTCTTATCTTCTTGGATCATATGGGTTAGTTTCTAAATAAGTACCCTCTTGTTTTCAATGGTGATCAAGGATCCTCAAAGGTGAAAAAGTGGTTAGAAAAGGTTGATGAGATTTTGTACATTATATAGCCTCCTAAAACCTCTAGTATGAGATTAACCATTCAATTTATCAAAGGTTTGAGTCAAGGATAGTGGAATTCCATCATTCATACATAACCACTTGAGGATATTTGTTGGGAATATTTCAAGGCTACATTCATTCTAATGTTTTAGTCGGAAGAAGTGATAGTCAATAGGGTAATAGAGCTTTTTGGAATCAAACGAGGTCCCCAGTTAGTGAAAGAATATATTAGGGATTTCAATTTCTTGGATATTTTCTCTCCAGTGTTGTCAATTGATGATTTATAGAAGGTTTAGTTCTTTTTTAGATCCCTTATTCAATCTATCCATTATCCAGTGACGCAGTTAGGCATGAATACCATTACATATGTAGTTTTTATGTCTATCATCCAAGGGGACATTTTATTTTTAGGAAAATTGTGATCGAGGTTTCTTAATTTCCCATTAGATATGGTAAGGAAGATTTGGATAGTTAGGAATCGAAGAAAAAATGTATATTATTGGGGACGATTTCTTCTCACCCTTATGTTCATGTCTTAGTGAAGGGTAATCCAATTGGGTGTTTCTTGTCAGGGATGTTTGGGAACATTCTAATTTAATGTATATCTTCTTTGTAGACCTTTCAATTTTTTGAATTCCCTAGTCACATTCAAATATTCTATGAGATGGTTGGGATCACATGAAAAAGGCTCAAACATATCAGAAATATGGTCAGTGGTGTTCTATTTTTACACATCCACGAGAGATTCAGTAACTCATCATTGTTTTAGGATCTCCCCCTTTTGTATTTTTGGTTTTAGAATCTGGGTTTGTCCCATTTTTGGGTAAATAGATTAATTTTTGTTCATTATATGAATGTTATTTGTTCATAAATTTTTATTATTTAGGATGTTCATTCTTCATTGTTTTTTCTTTATTTCATTGTATAGTGTAAACCATGATTTTTTTTGTTTTTCGGTTTGGACATTGGAGGGATGGTGGTTGCATTATTCGATGATTAGGTTTTTTGTTTCATTCATAGTAGAACTATAGATTCCACAATGCTATATTTACCCTTTAGAATTACCATGGGATGGTGTTATCGGGGGTTGGAAGCGAATACCCTCATATTCTTTTTGAGAACCTTAGTCCATATAAATTTCATTTCATAGTAAGGAATGAATTTTTTAATAGTGATAATTTGGTTTCTTGAATCCTTATGATTCGATGTTCCATCACTTAATCCTCTATGATGTTTAGTTCCCATGATTTTTTTTTATTTGGTTTTCCAGATTTGGTGGAGTTTGGTAAATTCCCTTTTGATATTTTTTGGAATTCGGTTTGTTGGTGTCATTCTCTTTTTTATTGTGTAGAGTCTATTAGTTGATCCACCATTTTAGATTAGTTTTGAATAGTGGGGAGAAAAAAATTTGGCATCTATTTCTTATTAATGTGATTTATTTTGGTTGTTTGAACTAATTGTTTTAGTGAGTAGGTTCATGTCTCATGAGAGATGATATTTATTTTTGGTGTACCTATCATTCATTTCACACTTTTTAGAGAAATTCTAAATAGAGAGGAGTCCAATTGTAGGTCTCCTCATGTTTATTTCATTTAGTTAGGAATATTACTCTAGATATTCTAGTTCATCTTTTATATTGTTAATCATGAATCATTTATTTATTCCTTTCATCTTTGGTTATATGGATTAAAAGGTTGGTGGTAATCAATACTTCACTAGGGTAGATTTTGTCGTGAATTTTATGATTGTCTAAAGTTTATCGGTACATTATGTCGTTATAATGTATAATTATGGACATTTTTATTTCTCCATTATGATAAATTATTTATCAAAATCACGTGATTTATATCTTCCTTGAGTTTAGGGGTGTTCCAGGTCACAATTTAGAGTTTTGTAGGCTTTTCTAGGGGTTCATAGTTAAGGTTCATAGTTTATAAACCATGCATGTTCACTAGAGATAACCTTGAACCCTGTTTAGTGGGCCTATTGGAAAAAACTTTTAGGGAGAGTAGTTAAATTACAATTTGGCCTATTTGTGTAGAATGCAAACGTATTAATAGAGGTGGTCCGTATGGTTTCCACATTGTTTAAAAAACTAGTAGGGGAAACTGTATAACATACCAAGATTGAGGTGTTTTGATATTTTTCCTCTTATTTGTATCAAAGGGGTCTATCTATAGACACCCCTATTTGACTTCAATGACCTAAACACCTCCCATGTCATTTCTTCCTCCATCTATGCTCCTCCTTGGTGGATTCTAGGTGGTTCTTTATCCAGATAATTATATATGATATCCTCTATTCTCTTAATCTTGTTTTATCAAATTTTTTAACAATCATGGTAATTCATGGATTAATTTTTTGGATAGGGTATCTAGGACTTGAGATTTTTAGTTTTTTATGGTTGTGAGCAACATTAGTAGTCCCTTTCTGGTGCATTTCACTTAATGAGACTTGGTCTCATTACTTGGGTTTGTGTTTCCATTTCAATTGGTTTAATTAATGATCTCTATGGTTATATAGGTTTTCTATGTATATGTTCATCCAATATATTCAGGGTGTGTACTATCCATGGGTTTTTATTAATGTTTCCACAGATTTGGATTAATTTTCATGTGGAAACTGTGTTGAATTTCATTCTTGAAATGAGTTTTTGATTCATAATGTTATTTAATTAATTAATCATGTTTAATAAAATCAAATGGTATTTTTCTTAAGGAAATTCACTTTTTGTGTTTCAAGAAAAAAATAGTTTTCTAAAGTCACATTAATGTTGTGTTAAAATAGGGGTTTCATGTTTAAATGTGGGTTTCAGTGTTATGTGTGGAATAATGTTTACTATGAATTGTGTGGTTTATTTATTTTTTGATTATGTCTTATTTGGAGTTATTTAGGCAGTCCAAGCTATTTTGAGAAAGATAATTCCAAAATTTTATGTTATATATATAAAATTGAGGTCTAGTCGGTCCCTTATTATTTTCTTATTATTCATTAAGCACTTATTAACCCCGTTAGTTTTTTTATGTTGTTATTATCAATTTGAGGGAAACTTAGCAATGCGAATCATGTTGTTCTTGAATCTTAGGGATCAGTTTGAGTGTAGTGTAGAAGGTGGGAAGGGTGTTATTATGCTATTAAACCTATGTAGTTTTTATTGTCATGTGATTTATGTTATTATTCATCATCCACCTCTGTTATTACTGTACGAGGAAACCATGGGTTTTAATTGGGTAGTAGTGGTAAATTTAATGTCTATGTAAGGATTTACTGTAAAGACCCGCAAATTTCAAGGAAATTTTTTTTCTTAATTTTCTTTGGAATTTTACAAGAGCGCAGCTTCAGACGGCACCTGATTCCGAGGCCCGGTGTGCCCGGAATCAATTTCCGAAGTTTGGCTCGGGTACGTTCAGTGAACGGACGAGCGGGTTTTTCTATCTTTTGAACCGGTGCCCGGAATAGAATTCTGAGGGCACCGATGAAATCGCAGCGCCGGTATTTTCTTAGAAACGCCTCTTCCGGAGTTGCGTTTGCTCAGACGTGGTTTTTAAATTTTACGGCTTTAAGTCAGAAATAAAATAAAGTTTGTGCGACAACTTTATTTTATTTCACTTAAGCTGCTTGGAAGCCACTTGAAGTCACTTAAAGACGGCTTGAACTGAGTTGAACTGGATAGGATGCTATCCAGAAATATCCTACCCCCTTTGGTAGGATATTTGTGCGGTGGGACCCGCACGAGCCCCGCCGTTTCTTTCGCTAAGTAACGCACCCGCGAAAACCCGTCAAAGTAACTGAAAAGTCAACCGACGCGTTTTCTTTAATTCTTAACAGACCATTTAATTGGGCGGTTTATTTCGTGAATTAAATGGACTGTTTCTTCGTGAATTAAATGGGTCGTTTCTTTCGTTGAATTAATTCAACGAATTGATGGATCGTTTCTTAACCGGTTTCGTGTTGGCATGTTTATAAAATAAGACCAACATAAAAAAATCCTTGGAAAGGATTTGAGAGAATCTTCGTTCCTCCACCCTCTCCGCGAAGAACGCGAAGAACGCGAAGAACGCGAAGAACGCGAAGAACGCGAAGAACGCGAAGAACGCCGGCGACCGGAATTCGACGACGCACACCAAGATCTGCGACGTCGACGAGATCTACCCGCGACGTTCTTCGGCGACGCCTCTTCTTCCGCGGCCGACCCTCGTTCGGCAACAAAGGTGAGAATCAGATCTTTTCTTCTCCCTTTTTAATTTCAATATCAACGGATTTAAACTAATTAAATCTGTTGATCTTGATCCGGAGATTGGCGACGCGACGAGCGATTCCGCGACGACGCGGCGATCTCCATCTTCCGCGACGAGCAATTCCGCGACGATCCCCCGTTCGGCAACGATAAAGTAAGGGTTGATTGGAATATTTTCCTTCCCGTGATTTATTTCTTTTAAAGTAAAGAAGCATGACCTTCGAACAATTTTAACATTTAAAATTGTTGTTGATTGTTTTATTGTTCCTCCCGTGGATTATGACTAACGCGGAGGGTGCGGGTCTAACGAACAAGACCCGGCAACCCTCCGCCGATCTATTTGGGTTGTGCGGATTTGGCGGACGTCGACAAACCGTGCGGCAAGGGCAATTTGTTGGCTCCGCAGTGAAGATCGTCCCCCGGGAGGAGCATCGGCGCAGACGGGAAAGAAATCGGGCCACCGGAGCATCTCCGGCGGCCCGCGGAAGGAGGCGGCGGCGCGGGTCGCCGGCGCGGCGGCGCCGGCGACCGGAGGCGGCGGCGCCAGGCGCGCCGCCGTGGAAACCTTCCGCCGCGGCTGAAGCCGCGGCGGCGGCGGCAGCCGGTTCCGCGGCCGCGCGGAACCGGGACGGACGCGGCGGCCCGGCCGCGTCCGCGTGACAGGCGGCCCCCCGCGGGGCCGCGGTTTCTCTCAAGCCGCAGGTTCAACCCCGCGGCGGCGGCTCTTCGGCCGCGCGGCCGAAGACCGCGCCGGCCGGTCCGGTCGGCCGGGTCGGGCCGACCCGGTTCGGGCCGACCCGGTTCGGCCGACCCCAGGGGGGGGGGGTTCGGGCCGGGTCGCCCCGGGCCCAGTACCCCCGTTTCGGGCCCTCTACGGTCTTTCGCCCATATCTTGGGCCTGGGACCTCCGATTGACGAACCGTCAGCGGCTACGCGATCCTTGGATCGAGACGGTCGTTTCGGTATATTATACTCAAGGTTTCGGAAGACTTTGGGTTCGGCCGGGTTGGTTCGTACACGAAGCCAACCGGGCCCTCGGAGCGGAAACGCTCATAACTTGAGCTACGGACGTCCGAACGACGTACCGTCAGCTGTGGTAGTTTCCTCTAAGTGAGACGGAACTTTTGGCATACTCCGCCCGAGGATCGGATACAGGCGGAGTACGGTCGGGTTGGTTTTGCCCTAAAAACCAACCGGGCCCCTGGGACGAAAATGCCAATAACTCTCAGACCGGGCGTCCGATTGACGCGCCGTCTGTCGCGTTGAGATCCTGTTGTCGATACGGAACTTTTGGATACATCAACTTCGGACTACGTGTCAATTGATGTATCAGCCCCTCGGCTCGTGGAGCGGACCCTCCTAAACGAGCTCGCTACGTGCGGGAACCCTAGCGCTGGCTGTGACCTCGACGACAGAGCAGAGATCCTCCGTGGACTGCGACGACGGCAGAGCAGAGATCCTCCGTGGACTGCGACGACGGCAGAGCAGAGATCCTCCGTGGACTGCGACGACGGCAGAGCAGAGATCCTCCGTGGACTGCGACGACGGCAGAGCAGAGATCCTTCGTGGACTGCGGCGACGACTGTGCAGAGATCCTCAGTGGACTGCGTCGACTACTGCACTCAGCGATCCTACGCGGATCAGTGCCCGATCCTATGTGGGTCCTACTACCGGTTCTGTGTGAGCCACTGCCTACCGGTTCTGTGTGAGCCACTGCCTACAGGTTCTGTGTGAGCCCGATCCTGTGTGGGTCTTCTGCGGGGGTTAGTACCTATCGATCCTTCGTGGGTCCGACGACTTAGATGGATCAGTGATCATCTTTGACGTCATCTGAAAAAGTATACCTGGTTGAGCTGAATCTTATGTTACTCTCCTTTGTGGATTGTGTTGAACTATCCTTTGTGGATTTACTGTTTACTCTCCTTGTGGATTTGAGTCTTGCTTTCCTTTGTGGATTGAGTTGTTCTTGAGCTCGTGAGCAGAGCTAGAATTGGGGACTTAGGTATATGTATGGGCATATACCTAAGTCGAGTCAGATGTTACTTCGTGATTGCATCTTTCTTTTGTGCTATATCCTTTGTGGATTTCGGGAGACCTTCGGGGGTCTCGGGGTCCTTACTGAGTAGTTGTACTCACCCCTGCACGGGCTATGCCCGCACCTTGTTGTGTTGGTTGCAGACGACGGACAGCGCTGATCACGGTTGGGCGTGGAGCAGGACGGTACCTGGAGGTGGACCACTGGGCGGGACGTGCTCGGAGCGGACGTGGGACCCGAGGAGCCTGGAGGCTATCTGTACCCACCCTTCAGGTGGGATTGCCAGTGGAAGACACGAGGCCGCCGTCTTTTCTTCAGTTGCTGCTTTACTTTTCAGTTGTACTTTACAGTTGGGCTTGTATTCCGGCCCCCTTTACTTTTCTGCACTTTACTTTCCGCTTGCTGACTCTGTGTGGTTGTTACTTATAAAGGCAATGCCTTCCCTGTTACTGGGATTTTACGCCTTGGTGCTAGTCGCCAGCCCCTGGCCTATGGAAGGCGGGCTTGGGGTAGTCACGGCACGGGCCCCGAGGACGGGTCGTGACAAATTGGTATCAGAGGCGGTCGGTTCTACCGCAGACTCTGATCGTCCTTTCTTTCTATGTGAAGCAATAGTGTTTAGTGTATTGAGTGTGGTTATCAGTTCAGGGAGCCCAGTGTTGGTGCGGCGGCCGACGTATCCGTACACCAGGACCCTGACTCCTGATTTCCGACTTAATGCATGAAAACATTGATTGCGTGTGTGTTTCAAGTTTTTCTTTGTGATTGCTTGTGTCAGCTCACCGGGTATACTGATCTGCTTTATGAAAGTCTCAAGTTTTCCTTGTGATTACTTGTGCCAGCTCACCAGGTATACTGTTCTGACTATGGTGCTCTTGTTCTCCTTTTCAGGATGGCCCCGCGACGACAGCCAGCTAGGGTTCCGAGTGTAGGGCGCGACGGCAGCCCACCGAGCGACGAGGCCTCGGTGCAGGGCCCTTTGCCAGTAGTGGCACCGGCGGTAGCTTTACCCGCCGAGCCACCGATGCTTCCAGTACCAGACGCCGACGATGCACGTCGCCTCAGGGCACTGCACGAGTTTCAGAGCCAGCGACCGCCCAGGTTTCGCGGTGAGGCGGACCCCCAGGCCGCCGAGGACTGGCTAGAGGCGGTGGTACGGATCTTCAGGCTAGTGAGGACACCAGCGGATCTCATGGTGATCCTCGCAGCGAGCCTCCTGCAGGCGGCGGCAGGACGATGGTGGAGCCTGATGCTCCAGGTTCACGATGAGGCATCCCTGCTCTGGACGGACTTCGAGAGCCTCTTCCGCTCTGAGTTCGTCCCGGCCACCCTCCGAGCGGTGCGCATCCAGGAGCTTCTCCAGCTGCGCCAGGGCAGCATGACGGTCGCTCAGTATGCGGCGAGGTTCACGGACCTATCTCGCTACTCGACCGACATGGTACGGGACCCCTTCTTCCGGGCCCGGACCTTCGAGCAGGGCTTGCGACAGGAGATTCGTGCGTCGCTGATCTCCCTCAGCATTCCGACCCAGGCAGGAGTGCTGGAGCGAGCCCTCCTGATCGAGAGCTTCCTGGCAGAGCCTTCTTCAGCGGCGAGACCTAGCGCAGGGCGGCAGGTAGCTGAGTCTTCGGCAGCAGGTAGCCGACGGATGACTCACGGGTCCAGGCAGACCAGACCCCCACGCAGACGGCCTCAGGACACCGGCTCAGCAGTACGAGGCACACAGCGGAGTGCCAGCCTTTCGAGAGGCAGGCTGTGCTACTCTTGCGGCGGGCAGGGTCACATGGCTCGTGACTGCCCGACTCGCCGATCAGAGGAGCAGCAGACGGTGGAGGGGCCACCCAGGCAGAGGCAGAGGGTCGACCGTGGCGGTCCGCAGGGAGGAGGCGGACGAGGCCGAGGAGCTGGCCGAGCAGCGGGTGGTGGGCGACGCTTTCAGGCTCTACCCCCACCACCACCAGGAGGGCCACCTCGACCACAGGGAGCCGGCGGGCAGGGACAGGCCCAGCTCCAGGCAGTGGAGGCCTACGACCCCGACATGCCAGAGATGATTCGAGGTACGATCTGTGTCTATTCCACCCTTGCTGCAGTACTTATAGACACAGGAGCGAGTCACTCTTTCATAGCCTCTGCCCTTGTTCGGAGCTCGGAGATTCCGACTGAGCCGTTGGCTCGATCCTTACGGCTAGAGACTCCTACGGGAGCAGACTCGACGATTACGCACTGGTGCCGGCAGTGTGAGCTTACTCTAGGAGGCGAGAGCTTCGGCTGGGATCTCCTTGTAGCGGCGTCGAGGCCTTACGACGTCATCTTGGGCATGGATTGGCTATCCACGGTTCATGCCCAGATCGACTGTTTTAGGCGCAAGGTACGATGTGTTCGTACCGACGGGAGCAGGTTTACCTTCACCGGCGAGAAGGGAACCTTTGCAGCACAGGATGGACTTCCGCGGAGGAGAGTGCAGCCCATCTCACATCAGTTGGCTAGCCTCATCCTAGGAGCAGTGGACGTGCGGAGTCCGGCTTTTCCTGCAGTGGTGGACCAGTACGTGGACGTCTTTCCCGACGACGTTCCAGGGCTACCTCCTCGTAGAGAGGTAGACTTTTACATCGACTTGTACCCCGGGACAGCCCCGATATCTACTCCAGCATATCGGATGGCCCCCGCCGAGCTTCGAGAGCTGCGGGTACAGTTGGAGGACTTGCAGAGCAAGGGGTTTATCCGACCCAGTGTTTCACCCTGGGCTTCCCCGATTTTGTTCGCCAAAAAGGCGGACGGGAACTTGCGACTTTGTGTCGACTATCGTCGCCTGAACCAGGTGACAGTGAGGAACAAGTATCCGCTGCCACGGATTGATGACCTCTTCGATCAGCTCAAGGGAGCGCGGTGGTTCTCGAAGATAGACCTCCGGTCAGGCTATCATCAGCTCAGAGTTCGAGACGAGGACGTGCAGAAGACGGCCTTCAGGTGTCGGTATGGCCATTATGAGTTCTTGGTTATGCCGTTCGGCGTAACCAATGCTCCAGCGGTGTTCATGAGCCTCATGAACAGGATCTTCCAGCCATACCTCGACCGATTTGTCGTTGTCTTCATTGACGACATTTTGGTATACTCGACGACTGAGGAGGAGCATGCCTACCACCTGCGAGTTGTGCTAGACACACTCCGAGAGCACCAGCTTTATGGCAAGCTCTCAAAATGCCAGTTCTGGTTACGTGAGGTCCATTTCTTGGGGCACGTCATTTCTGAGGCGGGAGTTGCAGTGGATCCCGCGAAGATCGAGGCAGTGCTAGCTTGGGAGCCACCCAAGAGCGTGACAGAGGTGCGGAGCTTCTTGGGCCTAGCGGGATACTATCGGAGATTCGTGCCAGACTTCTCCAGAGTTGCAGCACCACTCTCAGCCTTGACGAAGAAGGGGAAACCCTTCGTGTGGTCAGACAGATGTCAGCAGAGCTTCTAGGAGCTGAGACAGAGATTGACCAGCGCACCTATCTTGAGGTTGCCTGAGGAGGGAGTTGGGTACGTAGTTTACTGCGACGCATCAGGGACTGGACTCGGGTGCGTCCTGATGCAGGAGCGGGCCGTGATCGCCTACGGATCACGTCAGTTGAGGCCGCATGAGCAGAACTACGCCACTCATGACCTGGAGTTAGCAGCAGTGGTCTTCGCTCTGAAGACTTGGCGGCACTATCTGATGGGCGAGCGCTTCACAGTCTTTTCTGACCACCAGAGTCTTAGGTATATCTTCTCTCAGAAGGACCTGAACCTGAGACAGCGGAGATGGCTTGAGTTCCTCCAGGACTATGACTTTGAGATAGTCTATACTCCTGGGAAGGGGAACGTGGTAGCCGATGCCCTCAGCAGGAGGACGGGCATTCAGCTGCTTGAGGAGGCGACGGAGCAGCTAGCCTCCTTGCAGATATCCTTCGTGGATAGAGACGGAACAGCCTTTCTTCAGTCTCTCACAGTCTCTCCTCCACTTCTACAGCGGGTCAGAGAGGCTCAGCGTGGGGACGCTGACTGTGAGACCCGGCGTGCACTGATATCCTCAGGTCAGGCGCCTGATGGTTTCTCCCTTGGAGCAGAGCACGACATCCTTTTCAGAGGACGTACCTTCGTACCAGTCGCTTTACGAGAGGAGGTGCTGAGAGAGTTTCACACTTCTCCCTTGGCGGTACATCCCGGAGTGGCGAAGATGTACCAGGATCTCAGACGACAGCACTGGTGGCCGGGCATGAAGAAAGCTGTGGCAGAGTTCGTTTCACGATGCCTCACCTGCCAGCAGGTGAAGGCAGAGCACCAGGTACCAGCAGGCTTGGTACAGCCCTTGGAGGTCCCGGAGTGGAAGTGGGACGGCATATCTATGGACTTCGTGACTGGACTTCCACGTACTTCCAGAGGTCACGACTCCATTTGGGTGATTGTCGACCGACTTACCAAGTCGGCACACTTCTTACCCATCAGAGAGCAGAGCTCAGTGGAGAGCTTGGGACGTCTTTACGTCCAGGAGATCGTACGGCTTCACGGTGTGCCATCGTCTATCGTCTCCGATCGAGATGCTCGTTTCACTTCCAGGCTTTGGAAGGGGTTGCAGGAGGCGTCCGGGACGCGGCTCCATCTGAGCACAGCCTTCCACCCTCAGACGGATGGTCAGACGGAGAGGACCATACAGACACTCGAGGACATGCTCCGTGCATGTGTTCTCGACTTTGGTCGCAGCTGGGAGGACCACCTACCCTTGGTGGAGTTCGCGTACAACAACAGCTACCACTCCACCATCGGGATGGCACCATACGAGGCGTTGTACGGCAGACCCTGCAGATCACCGTTGTGCTGGACAGACCCTGGGGAGTCAGCACTCGTGGGACCAGAGATGGTCCGAGCCACGACAGAGAAGGTCCAGATCATCCAGGAGAGGATGAGGACAGCTCAGAGCCGGCAGAAGTCATATGCTGACAGGAGGCGGAGGCCACTAGAGTTCGAGGATGGCGACCACGTCTTTTTGCGTGTCTCACCTCGACGTGGTTTACGGAGATTTGGCCGAGGCGGCAAGTTGTCTCCACGCTTCATCGGGCCTTTCCAGGTCCTCAGCAGGATAGGAGAGGTGGCTTATCGCCTGGCTCTACCACCTCAGTTGCACCGGGTGCACGACGTCTTCCACGTGTCTCAGCTGAGGAGATACGTGCACGACCCGACGCACATCATCGACTTTGGGGAGCTGGACGTGGACGATGGGGCGACCTTTGCGGAGGTTCCAGTGGAGATCGAGGATCGACAGGAGCGGGTCCTACGTGGGCGGGCGATTCCTCTTGTGCGCGTCAGGTGGCAGCACGGGAACCTCCAGGAGAGCACTTGGGAGCGGGAGGCTCAGATTCGTGCTCAGTACCCCCATTTGTTCCCCTAGTTTTTGATGTATCTTTACGGGGACGTAAAGCCCTGAGGTGGGAGTAATGTAAAGACCCGCAAATTTCAAGGAAATTTTTTTTCTTAATTTTCTTTGGAATTTTACAAGAGCGCAGCTTCAGACGGCACCTGATTCCGAGGCCCGGTGTGCCCGGAATCAATTTCCGAAGTTTGGCTCGGGTACGTTCAGTGAACGGACGAGCGGGTTTTTCTATCTTTTGAACCGGTGCCCGGAATAGAATTCTGAGGGCACCGATGAAATCGCAGCGCCGGTATTTTCTTAGAAACGCCTCTTCCGGAGTTGCGTTTGCTCAGACGTGGTTTTTAAATTTTACGGCTTTAAGTCAGAAATAAAATAATGTTTGTGCGACAACTTTATTTTATTTCACTTAAGCTGCTTGGAAGCCACTTGAAGTCACTTAAAGACGGCTTGAACTGAGTTGAACTGGATAGGATGCTATCCAGAAATATCCTACCCCCTTTGGTAGGATATTTGTGCGGTGGGACCCGCACGAGCCCCGCCGTTTCTTTCGCTAAGTAACGCACCCGCGAAAACCCGTCAAAGTAACTGAAAAGTCAACCGACGCGTTTTCTTTAATTCTTAACAGACCATTTAATTGGGCGGTTTATTTCGTGAATTAAATGGACTGTTTCTTCGTGAATTAAATGGGTCGTTTCTTTCGTTGAATTAATTCAACGAATTGATGGATCGTTTCTTAACCGGTTTCGTGTTGGCATGTTTATAAAATAAGACCAACATAAAAAAATCCTTGGAAAGGATTTGAGAGAATCTTCGTTCCTCCACCCTCTCCGCGAAGAACGCGAAGAACGCGAAGAACGCGAAGAACGCGAAGAACGCGAAGAACGCGAAGAACGCCGGCGACCGGAATTCGACGACGCACACCAAGATCTGCGACGTCGACGAGATCTACCCGCGACGTTCTTCGGCGACGCCTCTTCTTCCGCGGCCGACCCTCGTTCGGCAACAAAGGTGAGAATCAGATCTTTTCTTCTCCCTTTTTAATTTCAATATCAACGGATTTAAACTAATTAAATCTGTTGATCTTGATCCGGAGATTGGCGACGCGACGAGCGATTCCGCGACGACGCGGCGATCTCCATCTTCCGCGACGAGCAATTCCGCGACGATCCCCCGTTCGGCAACGATAAAGTAAGGGTTGATTGGAATATTTTCCTTCCCGTGATTTATTTCTTTTAAAGTAAAGAAGCATGACCTTCGAACAATTTTAACATTTAAAATTGTTGTTGATTGTTTTATTGTTCCTCCCGTGGATTATGACTAACGCGGAGGGTGCGGGTCTAACGAACAAGACCCGGCAACCCTCCGCCGATCTATTTTGGTTGTGCGGATTTGGCGGACGTCGACAAACCGTGCGGCAAGGGCAATTTGTTGGCTCCGCAGTGAAGATCGTCCCCCGGGAGGAGCATCGGCGCAGACGGGAAAGAAATCGGGCCACCGGAGCATCTCCGGCGGCCCGCGGAAGGAGGCGGCGGCGCGGGTCGCCGGCGCGGCGGCGCCGGCGACCGGAGGCGGCGGCGCCAGGCGCGCCGCCGTGGAAACCTTCCGCCGCGGCTGAAGCCGCGGCGGCGGCGGCAGCCGGTTCCGCGGCCGCGCGGAACCGGGACGGACGCGGCGGCCCGGCCGCGTCCGCGTGACAGGCGGCCCCCCGCGGGGCCGCGGTTTCTCTCAAGCCGCGGGTTCAACCCCGCGGCGGCGGCTCTTCGGCCGCGCGGCCGAAGACCGAGCCGGCCGGTCCGGTCGGCCGGGCCGCGCCCAGGCCGGACCGGACCCGGCCGAGCCGGTTCGGGCCGGGTCGGGCCGACCCGGTTCGGGCCGACCCGGTTCGGCCGACCCCAGGGGGGGGGGGTTCGGGCCGGGTCGCCCCGGGCCCAGTACCCCCGTTTCGGGCCCTCTACGGTCTTTCGCCCATATCTTGGGCCTGGGACCTCCGATTGACGAACCGTCAGCGGCTACGCGATCCTTGGATCGAGACGGTCGTTTCGGTATATTATACTCAAGGTTTCGGAAGACTTTGGGTTCGGCCGGGTTGGTTCGTACACGAAGCCAACCGGGCCCTCGGAGCGGAAACGCTCATAACTTGAGCTACGGACGTCCGAACGACGTACCGTCAGCTGTGGTAGTTTCCTCTAAGTGAGACGGAACTTTTGGCATACTCCGCCCGAGGATCGGATACAGGCGGAGTACGGTCGGGTTGGTTTTGCCCTAAAAACCAACCGGGCCCCTGGGACGAAAATGCCAATAACTCTCAGACCGGGCGTCCGATTGACGCGCCGTCTGTCGCGTTGAGATCCTGTTGTCGATACGGAACTTTTGGATACATCAACTTCGGACTACGTGTCAATTGATGTATCAGCCCCTCGGCTCGTGGAGCGGACCCTCCTAAACGAGCTCGCTACGTGCGGGAACCCTAGCGCTGGCTGTGACCTCGACGACAGAGCAGAGATCCTCCGTGGACTGCGACGACGGCAGAGCAGAGATCCTCCGTGGACTGCGACGACGGCAGAGCAGAGATCCTCCGTGGACTGCGACGACGGCAGAGCAGAGATCCTCCGTGGACTGCGACGACGGCAGAGCAGAGATCCTCCGTGGACTGCGACGACGGCAGAGCAGAGATCCTTCGTGGACTGCGGCGACGACTGTGCAGAGATCCTCAGTGGACTGCGTCGACTACTGCACTCAGCGATCCTACGCGGATCAGTGCCCGATCCTATGTGGGTCCTACTACCGGTTCTGTGTGAGCCACTGCCTACCGGTTCTGTGTGAGCCACTGCCTACAGGTTCTGTGTGAGCCCGATCCTGTGTGGGTCTTCTGCGGGGGTTAGTACCTATCGATCCTTCGTGGGTCCGACGACTTAGATGGATCAGTGATCATCTTTGACGTCATCTGAAAAAGTATACCTGGTTGAGCTGAATCTTATGTTACTCTCCTTTGTGGATTGTGTTGAACTATCCTTTGTGGATTTACTGTTTACTCTCCTTGTGGATTTGAGTCTTGCTTTCCTTTGTGGATTGAGTTGTTCTTGAGCTCGTGAGCAGAGCTAGAATTGGGGACTTAGGTATATGTATGGGCATATACCTAAGTCGAGTCAGATGTTACTTCGTGATTGCATCTTTCTTTTGTGCTATATCCTTTGTGGATTTCGGGAGACCTTCGGGGGTCTCGGGGTCCTTACTGAGTAGTTGTACTCACCCCTGCACGGGCTATGCCCGCACCTTGTTGTGTTGGTTGCAGACGACGGACAGCGCTGATCACGGTTGGGCGTGGAGCAGGACGGTACCTGGAGGTGGACCACTGGGCGGGACGTGCTCGGAGCGGACGTGGGACCCGAGGAGCCTGGAGGCTATCTGTACCCACCCTTCAGGTGGGATTGCCAGTGGAAGACACGAGGCCGCCGTCTTTTCTTCAGTTGCTGCTTTACTTTTCAGTTGTACTTTACAGTTGGGCTTGTATTCCGGCCCCCTTTACTTTTCTGCACTTTACTTTCCGCTTGCTGACTCTGTGTGGTTGTTACTTATAAAGGCAATGCCTTCCCTGTTACTGGGATTTTACGCCTTGGTGCTAGTCGCCAGCCCCTGGCCTATGGAAGGCGGGCTTGGGGTAGTCACGGCACGGGCCCCGAGGACGGGTCGTGACATTTACACTATGTAGAACCACATTAGTTGTAATTAACACATGATTTTTTGGTTCATGAATGAGGTTATTACTTAGAGAGATTTAGCGGATAGATGTGTGACCACACCTTGCTATTAATTAGGTCCATGTTTAAATTTCATTGGTCATATTATTAGTCCTCATGTATTTTCCTCTGGATATGTATTTATGTTTATAACATTACTATATACATATGATATGGTTTATAGCTTATTTCAGGGATGGACTTGATTTATGTGTTGATCCTTTTTTGGTTTAACACTATTTTTGGATAGTCTTAAATTAAAATTTTAATATATTTTAATGAATAATTATATAATTGATTTGATAATTTAATATAATTTAGGTCATTGGAATCAATTTCAAATGGAATTTTGTTATAAAAACACTTCAATCTAGGGAACATTTTTTACTTGAAAACCTAATTTTGTAATTCTGTCAATGGTATTAATTTTTAAATATTTTCAACCAATTAATTGTTTTTAATTTGGAAAAATTGATTCCATAATTTTAAAAATAAGGTATAAATTATAAATATATGATCCTTTTTTTTACAATATATATAGTTACTATTGTAATATTTTTTAATTACCATGGTTAAGGGTAAATGAGGTCATCAATGGTAAATTTTATATAACAAATATATTAAAATTACTATAAAACAAGTAGTAATTACATTTTATGAGTGTTTTGTGACCAAAATAATCATTAGACTTAAATTTTAACATTATTAAACCAATTTATTAAGAGTATCACATTTATAATATTATATTAAAAAATTCAATTTTGACAGAATTTTATTTTTAACAAGAGAAATATATTTAATATGGGGTTGTATACGGGATATGTTCGACTATAAATAGTATTTATAATTATAAAATTATTAACTACATAATTAAAATATATTTATAAAATTTTAGTGACAAAATAATTACCTTATATAGTGACATAATGATGATGCGATATTTCTTAAATTAATAGAATAATACAATAAATGATGCCAAAAAATACAAAAATAAATATAATTTCATAAAATTAATTTCATAAACTAATTTTAAATATTAATTCAGCATATTAGTGATATTTTAAATTACTTTTTTTTAATATATCATTTTTACAATATCCGTAGAAAGGTAATGGATGAATAATGTGAAAATTGACATCAATGATATGTTAAAATAAATAACATTTTATTAAATGATATAAAATATATGAAAATTTAAATTTCAACTAAAATATTTTTATAAGTATTTAAATTTCAAAAATGGCCCATTTAATTTACTTTTTTTCATTTTATAGAAATTACATTAACCCTCTATTTTTTAAATTATATTATATCACATTAAGAGTTAAAAAGGTTAAATGAGGGTTCCAGAAAAAAGATAAGGAATAAAAAATAGTAAAAAATTATAATTTTTATTTGATGAATGGATTTAAAAATAATAATTCTATATTATAGATTAATATGTTTAGATAAATTTTTATTATTAAATTAATTTATATTAATATAATATTTTTTAGATTTCCAAGAGTGCCCCTCCCTTGTCATATAAAAGAGCTCTTCTTCTTCCCTTATATTCCAAATTAAGAACATATTTAATTCATAAAACCAGTCAAAATATCCTAAAAACATCCCTCATCTTATACTATAATCCTTATGTTGGACATTAGTCCAACTAAACAAGTCATTTTGTGAAAATCAAAATGAGATACCCAAAGAAGAGGTAACATTCATCAACAAACATTCTGTTTTTTTAATAATTAAGCCCCATGAATTAATTTTATTTTAGGTTTATATAATTAAAAAGTATACAAAATGTACTAATATGTTTTTATCTTAAAGCTTTTACATTCCCTTATACACACTTCCTTGAAATGGGTAGAAATCTTTCAGTTCTTTTGTACGATGAACTACCACATCGCAGAACGATTTTGTTTATTTTTCCTTTTCCATATCTCATAGTTGATAATTATGATGGAAAAACTATTTTATATGATATATATAAAATATTTTTGTAGTAATATTTATATAATTATTTTATAACACATTCGTTTATACTTTCCATTTTGTGCAGACATGAGAAAAATAGTTTGTGGAAGTGTCGACTATTGCCTCCCCAAAGTGATGTTATTTGTTTAGACTATACATATAATATATAAAGAATTATTTTAATAAAAATATCTGATTTATATGAAATATATATGATACTGGAGTTATAATATACATATATATAATTTACTTTTCTTTTTTTTAATATGAAAAAGTAATCAAAGTAGCATTCATGCATACGTACAACATACTGTCACCATGAACAATGCATTTAATTTCTTATCTCAAATTATTATGGATTATTATAAATAAATATATATTCTATATATTTGATAATTAAAATAATAATTATATTTTGTATATGTTGATATTGTGATCTAATTAATGGTATCAAAAAGTAACTTGTCAAAACATACATGAAAAACTATGATATTAACACCCAAAATAGAGAAAATAAGGAAATGTTAAGAACAAATGGGTAATAAAATATTAAAAAAAGATAATATATGATATTGTAAGTAGTAGTATGATTCTAGTATAGTTTAATGATGTTATTTAAACCATTATAGACGAGGTTAAATGAAATTCACCACAAAGGAAATAAAAGGTAAGAGATCTTTGTCTCACTTTTATTTTCTGTGGGACACTTGCCTTTTAAGCTGATTGTTTCTTTAATGTGGTGTATAAACCTACCATGAAGTTATTTTATGAGTATTATTTTGAATATTTTGGTTTTTCTATAACCAAATAATTTTCTTTCTTTTATGGTCAGACAATTCTACTGATTTTAACATGGTAAGAAGTTATCTCAAAATATTATCGTTATTCAGGATTGTTTTTGTTTATTTCTCCACTAGAGAGTATTTCTCTTACATGTTAGTGTTTCCTAAAAATGTTTTCAAATTTTTTTTACTATTCTAATGTTATTTTTTGATGTCAATTTTAAATTTTTTTGACTTTTTACAAAATTCATTAAAAGGAATCTTTTAGCAGTTTTCTAAAACAAGTTTCTTTATGAATTATCTTATAAAAGTAAGAAAGGAATGTTTTTAAATTATACAACATGAATATAATTTCTAACTATCAGAATTCCATAATTTTTTGAATCTTTCGTTAATATTTTACAAGGTTATTTTCAAAGAAAATATTTTATTTTATAAATTCATGGCCTTTTAAATAAATGGTTACAAAAAGGTAGGGGATTTTGCATCAATTAATTTAATTGAGGAATATTGTAATTTTATGAAAATTGTTTACTTTATATGGTGTATAAAATCCCCTTTGAAATTTTATATAATTAATATTATTATTTTAATGATATTATATGTTTCATTCAATTTTATTCCTCCATGGGAATTATCATTCAAATGTTTGATTGTGCAATGGGACCCATTGGAATACTTAAATATTTTTTTCCTTGATGATATTTTTAGTGATATTTCAATAATATTTCCATTCATAAAATTCCAAAATCCTTAATGTTACTTATCCTCCACTGGGGAATTATTTATAAATTTGCATTCCTTATTCAATGTGGATATTTTAGAGGTATTATTAATTATTAATTAAATAGATTACTCAATATGAGTAATTATTTCAACTCACAGTGATGGGTGAGTCCCAAAATTTATAAAGCCTCTCGATTCATCAATAGGTTCTCATGAGATAAATAATTTTTCCATATTAAATTGGTTTTGACATGTGGTCATAAAAAATAATGTGATAGTTCTTGATGGTATTGGTTTCTATATGCCTCAGAAAAGATGCTGGATAATTAAGCATTTTCTTCATAAAACCTTCTATTATTATTATTATC
Source organism: Viscum album (assembly GCA_963277665.1). Taxonomy (NCBI): domain Eukaryota; kingdom Viridiplantae; phylum Streptophyta; class Magnoliopsida; order Santalales; family Viscaceae; genus Viscum; species Viscum album. The sequence continues at coordinate 279,269,460 of OY728161.1, read as the reverse complement.
CATGGTATTTTCAATTGATAAAATATATGGATGTAATTTATTCTCAATTTGTTTACTAAATGTCATTTATTTCATTTATTTACCTTTCCACACTAATTATTAAATATATATTTAATTTAGTGGAATATCTTATTTGTTATTTACCTTTTCATGTTTTTTTATCTTAAAATTTCATTATTTTTTCAACATTATCTACTCTTAATAATAAGATTAGCTCACTCTTATTATGTTTCAATTAAACAATTTATGAAGATGATTCCTTTGAATTAGTTTCAAGGATACATATTTTTTACTTGTGTTATTCTTGATTTTCATTTCCCAATATATTATGGGTATCGTGTTTCTACTATGGAATTCCAAAAAATCTAAACAAATCATTACTATAGAATTTGATTCCTTGTAATCATTCCAATGTAATAAAATAATGCACCATCTTCGGGCTTCATGGGTTGGGGTTGTACAATTGGTATCAAATTATGTTTAGCAACAACATTGGAAACTGAATTTAGAAAACATATATTAGGGAACATAACCTAAAGATATACATTGAGTATAAGTATAGAAGAACATCTTAGAATTTTGGTAATGTAGAGATTATCTGGGTTTTACTAATCATACATCCCTATCTAGATAATATTGGAGGACATGGTTTAGGAATATATGTTCCTAGTGGTAGTAACCCTAAAAAGGTTCTTCAGGCCAGACTCAGCAAAACCCGGTACCTAAAAAAGATCCTTACTATACACCTTGTTTGTCACTCCTAAGGTATACACTTAGGTTAATTCTCATTTTCTTTAAAAAATAATTTTTATGTATTTGGAAGTAATGGTATCTCTAAAGAAACCATGTTTATGATTATGAGATTAGATATGCATTAATATCTCAATTTATGTTACGTATTTCACTATTTTTTGGTATTATACAATCTGTTTTATAATTATATGAACTTATTTAGTGTATTTAATCATTTTTAAATGGCACATATAAGAATGAATGTGAAACTCAACAATGTACATTATCTAATGAGTAAGAGAAATCACATATTTTATGGTCATAGGCCAATATTTCAAAGGAAAAATTTCTACCAATAATTATCATCATATGAGGGTATAACAACATGTAAAAATGATATGGGTATATAATTCACCATGTACTATGGATTTTAAGGAAGGAAATAAAATAATAGGATGTTCGGTTAGAATATGTATAAATGGAAGAATGTAAAGAATTATTTTATCAAATGGGATAATTGTGGAATGAAATACCCCAATACATTATTTAAGGGAATGGGAGTTAGTAATTACTATTGAGAAAAAGGCCTCTATGTTTTTTATTATAAGGGGAAGAAAGAAAATCCTTATGTGCAATTCTTACACTCCATGGAGATGTGACACTACACAGATCAATGTATCATGCATCAATAAGACATACCCCAAAAGAGGATAATGTATCATGGTCAAGATTATGATACTACCCCAAAATAAGAGAAATGATTAATGTGCTAATGTTTGGATTCATGAATTTTGTCACGTGATTATTTTATCAATTATGTAATAGTTATAAGAATTATGGAATATATGAGGCCTATATTATAGTACATTTTAATTAAGGAGGTGATATCATATAATAAATTCTACCAAAAAATGTTAATCAATAGAAAATATTTTTTTTGTAAAACATAATATTGATGGAAATAAAAAACTTAATACCATTATGAAATAATGATTTTTGGTTAAGGAGATTATTGATATAGGTAAAGTAAATTTTATACTACAAAAAAAATGAAACTGATAATAAATTATAGTATCATAATACTAATAAGGTTCATATAGTTAACCATTTATGAAATTTTCTAAATTGATATTTGGATGAGGTTTTATAGGTTAATAAAATACATCACCCTGTGATGAAACCTATTCTAAGAAAGGAAATAGAAATAGTTCAAGGAAAAAGGAAAAGATTTTTCTAATAGAAACATATCATGTATGTATATTTACTTATATAATTAGTGATAAATAACTTCTAAACTCTATAAATAAAATATCTTATTTTTTTATTATCATCATCATTTTTAATGATATAAATGACTCTTTTCATAACGGTGTTTGAAGGATTTTTTTCAACATCATTCAATTGAACAAGTTCTCTATCTCTCCCTATCTTAACATGATGGTTAGATATTTCTTCCTTGTACAGGGTTTCCCTAATTTTCACTTATTAGAATGCCTAGTTTTGTGGTAACCTTCACACTTCCTTCCCCATCTTTTTAAGATGATATGATATTAAACCTCTTTTGGATGTGTCTTTTTCAACAACTATTTTTTTCAAATATCAAAATGTAGAATATGAATATCATGTTTCAATTGTGAGGATACAATTTAATTAATGATTGTATAATGTAAATCCCAAAAACGTGACAATATTTTTGACTAAACATAACTTTTTTCTAGAATTTTTTATACACAACACCATGTTAATCTTATCATAGACACAACAATGAGTTTTCCTATGTTACATGAAAGGACGAGTTTTACTAAACAATAATATATTATCATACTATTATTGTATAATATAATAATATATAAACTATATGTCATGTTGGTCACTATGAATGTTATTAACTAACTTATGAAAATTTATGATTGAATTCATTGGTTACAAATTAATTAGAAATGAATATATGAAAAAACTGAATTTCTAGGAAATGTTTTTTATAAAGAATTATTTCTATACTCACAAAGTCATTTTATCATAATAAATTAAATTATTTAGAATTAGTGAATTATAATAATTTAATATATATATATTATTCAAAAAAAATTCTGACAATAATACAAGTTATTTGATAAGAATAATATAACAACAAACCCAATATTACACATAAAATCTGTAACATCCCCAATCCAGAAGCCACTAAATCGGTGCTCTGAGACAGGTCGTCACATGTCCTAAAGTGCGCCTCCCTATATTCCGGAGGTAGATGACTAGCAGAAAGGGTCTAATAGGTCACATGTGAACACTATACCCTCTTTTGTTAGAGTATACCACAACAAAACGCAAAATAAATAACATAAGTAATATGAACAATAAATAAACATGTATAGCCATGTAATTCCCAAACATGGTAAAAACCTCAAATTACATACAAAAATGTCATGTCATACTAGTAGTGCATGTGGAAGAAACCCAAAATAAAACAAATGACCAAAACATTCGATCGGTCTCAACTCTAATTCAAGATCCTTATCTATGTGCATCCCGAGCCCAACTCAACATCTTAGTGTAGGGCCTTTTCCCTTATCCTGACCTACATCCAAGAGCTATGATCAGGTACCCAATGGCGCCCCGATCAGGGCGTGAGTACAAAACTCAGTAGGACACCACCAATGGTGTCTATAGAATATCCATTCTAAGATATAGTGCATGCAAGTAAAAAATAAATGGTAAGTAAACATGGGATAGTTCGGGGGACATAAGTAAAAAAAGACCATTTAATTTATTCCTAGAATATATCCCAATTTAATTTATTATACTATCTTCATTACATAAGCCATATTGATCACATCATCCATGGGTTATGAATAATTATCATCTATACATTGGTATAAGGAAAGTAATCACAATTCCTAGGGGAAACAAATCAAGTCCCCATATTACTAGGGATCCATATATCACATCAACACAATCTCCTCACCTCGATGCCTCAGTCCGGTTGGAATGAAACTGTTAGTGGAATAGACCCTTTGTCTCCTTCCCTAACTCGTGCATTTTGGGGTGGAGTTTAAAGCTTCAGTCTAACGCGACCCATGGGCGTAGAACATCAGGTCAATACCCCACTCTACCAAGCCATGTAAACATGCTTATTTATTAACTCATCACAACCATACGATAAAAAACAAAGAATATTCAATGCCATTGGACATCACAATTCAAAACAACAACGTCGGAATTAATACTATGCTATAACTAATTATTACATTTACCATTTACAATTCAAATTCATTTATCCAAATTCCCATTCTCGCGCCTTAACCCATTAAATGTATTCATCAATACCCTATTCCTTAGCTGAATTCATCTTGCACCATTCATTAACCCATTTATTCCATTTATCACTTCACAATAATTTTTCCACATAAGCATTACATGAGAATTTCTCATCTCACACAACACAATCCCTTTATTACACTCAGTCATTTAGGTGTACCACATAATTCTCATGTATTAACCCAATCCACAATTTTATTCATTATCTTAATAACTCCAATAAATACATTCCCCATTTCCCATTCCATTATCCATTTTAATTTCCACCATTTAATATGTCCTAATACCATTGGGCATTACTAACCAAATTCATGAACAATCGACATGGTCTCTTTCAACCCAATTACGCATTTTCATTTCATTCCAAAAACACCTCATGCCTTTATCTCCCTAGGAATATTTATAATTATTCTATTTACAACATAATAAATCATTATGAGACATTTTACATTTGTTTCACATTCTACGTGGGTTTCACATTCTTATTCAGAAACCCACCACTTGACCCTACCACCCTCTCGGTCAGGGTTTGCCGGCACACCACATGCATGGCCCTAAAATGGTCATGTCATCCTCAATGTCGCCCATAATGATCGTGGGGGTTTCAATTGGTTACATAGACTCCCATTTTTATTAATCACTTCAATAAGACCAATAACACAAAAGGGGAAAACAAGAACACCAACTTCCAGGAACAAATCCAAAATAAAACTATGGGATATTACTAGTAGACTACCTACCTTGAATCTGCTGATGAACGCACTCTCAATCCTGGACTTGGATCCAAGTTCAAGAAACACATGAAGGCTCAACCATGATCTCATCCAAAAAAATGAGGGTTTTAGGGTTTTAGATGTAGAAGAGAGGTAGATACAGACCCCAAACTAAAAAGAAAATCAAGAGGAGTGTTAGACAAACCTGAGGCTTCGATCCACAACCAACGACACTCCAAACATCCATGAATCGGAGGAGAGCCACCCTTTGGATGATTTTTTCATCCAATGTCATCACTAGGTTTAATGGACATGAAATAGAGGAGAAACCTGAATTGGGTTTTAAATACTCGGAGTGGCATTTTTGTAATTTTCTCAATGTTTCTGGGCCGCATGGTTTACCCTCATGATTTTTCCAACTGTGCGCAAACTATGCATCATACACTGTCCGAAAAACATCCCTTTAGCATAGTTTCATTCAGATTACAAATGGTTTTATTAACCGTGTGCCAACTATGGATAGAACTCTGTCCATGGCTGCACATTTCCCGCACGGTTTTCACTAATCGTGCAAAAACCGTGCAACATGCCGATGAACTCACTTTTCTTCCTTTTTCATGTCACAAACCCCTAAAACACCCTCAAGTATTCACATGAACATGGTGAAACACTTATATTCCCAAAAAGAAGAGGCCCAACTGAAACATAAACAACAACATCCCATAAGAAGATTCTGGATCTTACAATCTCTCCACCTTATAACAGATCGTCCTAAAGCCGCTATTATGAGCCTCACTAACTTACGTAATGTGGAATCATTCCACAAGGCCTACTATTCCATTCCCACTTTCCATGTTCCTCACTGCACATCACAAGGCCACTGATCACGGAACAAGTGCCCACACTTACCCCTTATGGCTTCCTCACCACAACCCATAACTTGTATCAGAAAAATTTATCAAGGATCCATCAACTTCATCCATTATCACCATGGGAACTTCATGGAAAAAACTCAGGTGACAACACCTAACTCACAACACATGTAATCATAACAATCAACATCCCATCATCATAGGGAAACTATTTGACATCCCATCACCCTGATCCTTTCAACAACTCATGACCCAAATCACTTGGCATCATTTTACTCTGTTTTTCAACTCCAACAGTGACCAAACACAGTCACACCTGAAGGAAAATACACAATCCTTCCAAAAACATTTCCAAACAATTCCACTCCATAATTTTTCAACCAATCTCAACCCAAACTACTTGGCTACTTGACCAGTTAAACAATTCCAAATCTCTCTACCGGGGCCAACTCACCCAAGTGGTGACCACTTGAGTCCTTCCAAACCAAGACTCTGATCACGTCAAATACCAACCATTTATCTGGAATGGTTCTCTCCACTATTTCTGGTTACTTGGTCCCTCCGCTTTCAACGAAAGACCACTCGAACCTCAAACCACGTTTCACATCACCTGACATGTTCCAACTAACTTCACCCTAACATCCAAAGGGTAATTACCCTAACTTGGAATCTATCTACAACGTCACAACCGTTGGGAAGACATCCATACACTTTCCATTCAAGGACTAAGATCATCCTGCCCTCACTCAGGTATAGCATCATTTCCAAGACGATACATGCCACCACAACCTCAACCTGGAGGTGGTTCACTCTCACCACCCCCATTCATGTTTAACATCTCAGGTCTAACCACACCCTAATGGATTATCCCAGAACACCCACCTTCCACTGATGGTACACTATCCCCTTCTCACCTTTCCAAGGTTCTTACTAACTTGAAGCCTATAATTGTCATCCCATGCACCCACTGAGATTGATTCATGAATTCTAGTAGAATTCCATAATCACAGCTTTAATTCCCTCTATACTATCATCGAATTCACCCTTGGCATGAAACCACATCACATGGATAAGTTTCACCCAACATCATGATGTCCTAAAACCACACAATGAAATTTGACTCGAGTCTAACCCCAATCTCTGTTGGAGTTATAGAACCCCAACTTCTCTTTCCACCAACTATTTTTCTATCCAACAATACCCTTCTACTACCCAGATCAAACATCATAATCTTCAATTGGAACAATCATAGGCTCAAATCCCACACCTTACCCATCGTCCACCAAATCTAAATACCACATTTCCCTTCACAGGAACCTGACATGCACCTCACAAGTTCCTTATTGGCACCCCAATGCAACTATGTCGACTCGATGTTCTCTCCTCCACATCCAGCACTGACATATCACTCCCCAACGTAGTAGTGATGTTACCATGACTCTCAAGAGGGATAACAACCACCACATCTTATACACAATAAAAAACCAAACACAAAACATAAACATGGAAAACTAGATTTCTCCAAAACAATAAAACAAACATCTCCTAGTTCATGTTCTCAGCTTCCGTGGATGGATCCCATGACGTGTTTTTCCACTCAGTCCATCCCAAGGACCTTTCCCTAAGCCATATAGTGTGTACATCCCGTCATCAAGCTCCACATAGACTGTTTCCATGTTCCCAACCTCCATGGTGTCCCTCATCCAACGAAACACATTCATGTATCTTGATGTGATCCAAAGCTTCTTATTATACCTGGGGCGATTTCACGATGTTGGTCATGCTCATCACTAGCTGAGGTATGTTAATTTTTTTTTTGAAGAACACCACCACCAACTTATCTATTTCTGATATCAAGCTATGGGAAACCAAGAGATGCCAAGGATCTCGAGTTTCCCTACAGAACGTGTCACATCAACACATAACCATCACCACTCAGGTGTGATTTCCAATGAGGTCCAACCATCACTCCGCAACAAAACCATTCATACAAACAAGTTCAGACACATGAACACCCTTACCTTGGGTTTCCACATTGAGTGGAATCATATAACCACATTCCATCCACCTTCGTCTCTTCCACCCAAAAACAACCTCAAGGCACTTTTAATCATCATCCAAATAGGTTAGTCAAGAATCCATATGAGACAAACCTTAGAAAAAATATTAGATCCTATCACGAGCACTCAAGTTCCCTTACGAAATAATCAGGTATAACTATACCATTTACTAAAACATGGTGGTTCTCAGTATGCATTAACACCAACTCTGAAGCATCTCCCAAGCTTCATATTCTGAGGTGCCTACACTATTGGGATAACCTCCCACATGGTCACCCTTGATTTTATGGAACTGTCAACGCATAACCATAACTCGAGTAACACCACCAACCCTCATCCTTCCCACATAGCCCTATTGGCCAAATATAGACTATACAACACCTTGAGTTCCACTATCAATGTCTCAAACATCTTCATGTGCGAGACACAACCAAAATCCCTAGAGACCCTTCCTGACCTCTCTCTTAGGTCACCTAAATAGTTGAATGACTTCAACTCCCTAGACTAGAGTCACAACCAGGAGAATCCATTGGTCCTCTCTCCAAACCCCACATACCATGACACAAACAAAATAATGCTTGTGAATTGAAATCTCATTCCCATTCATATGAACACTATGGCTAGCATAACAAAAACCTCTACTCTAGGTTCCCCGCCAATGGTGTTCACATTCAATGAAATTATGAGCAAAACATATTCTCTGAGATTCAATACACAACTCGCAAGGTATCTACTCACAAGGTCACTAAGGCCTAGGTGCCATTCTTAGGGTCTAGCATGTACTCTGTATGGTCATGAACCATGAGAGCACTCTCACTCACATTACTGAACAAATCCTCAGAACCAAAAGGCAAGAAACCTACAAAGGGTTTCTTAAACACACCACCAACGATATATCACAACAGCCACGGCCTCTCAATCCAAATCAAATATCTCAAACTATAGTATTCTCACTACCCCAACCCATACATATAATGGTCCAACTAACAACAAAAGGGATACCCACTATTGAACCCAAACATTCTTATTCCAAACTTGTCATTCAATCGACACTTCACAGAATGATCGATAGAATTTAACCACCAATGGAATAATCCCACACGGTAAACCTTAAACAAAACATTCTTTATACTCTACTCGAACAGTCGTCCTCATGATTTGAGCACTAACCTCCAACATAACTACTACATTCATGATCAACATGGGGTAACTAATTTACATAATACCTTGTCTTTCGTCAATACCTGTTCAAAACCATTCATCTTTTACAACAAGATCCCCTCCTCTTCGACATATTTACCATTTTTCTACTTGTTACAATCATCATTTCTACTCATTTAAACACTTAATTAGGAATTGTTCATTAACAATTTTATTTTCCTTGTGTAATCCTTTTTATTTTAGTCACCGAATCACCCTTTTCAAATTATCACAACCCAAAAGATTAACCCCGGTCACAACACTTATTTATACACAATATTCCTTAAATATTAATTTGTATTCTCTTCATTCACCCACATTCATTACCTTTATTATGCATCATTTTCTAAATATTTATCAAGTAAATAAAATGAATTCTACTTTCTATTCCATACACACCCATCCCGTGTGGGTGCCTATAATGATGCATGCCACATATATCCTTAGGTTCTAAAAATGATACATCAATGCACAACCTCATGTCATTCCGACAATGAGGAAAATATCATAAATTAGCCAAATCACACAACATGCACATCACCCAATGGTGAAATATAATTCAACTATAACAACACACATCAAGAACAACAATTCCTACCCTGGGTGACTTGGGGTTTCTCTCGTACATGGGTTAGCTACTCCCATACACAAGCTCATTACCATGGACCGACAAATACTAATATCTTTTCTACCATACCCAAATAGTAATAAGAGAAAATAACTCTTTTCATACCACTCTGTAAATCCCCAACCTATAAGCCACTAAACTGGTGCTTTGAGCTGGATCATCACATGAACTCAAGCGAGCCTCCCCGTACGCTAGAGTTTTCCAATTAGTAGCAAGGGTCTAATATGTCACAAGGGAAGACTCGACCTTTTTTCAAAGTACGCCTTAATTGGACACAAAATAAATAACATAAGTAATATGAACAACAAATAAACATATATAACCAAAAAATTCCCAAAAAGGGTGCAACCCTCAATTCACATATAACAATGTCATTTCACAATAGTAGTGTAAGTGAAATAAACCCAAAAAAATGGCCAAAACTCCCGATGGGTCTCAACTCTATGTCTAGATCCTTCTATATATACATCATGAGCCCAACTCCACATCTTAGTGTAGGGCCTCTGCCCTTTTCCCGGCCTGCATCCAAGAGCTCTACTTGAGTACCCAACAGTGGCCCGAGTTGGGTGTGAGTACAAAACACAGTATGCCACCACCTAAAATGTCTACAAAATATCCAGTCTAACAGATAGTGAATGCAAGTAAAAATTAAAAGGTAAGAAAACAAGGGATAGTTCAGGATCCATATGTCAACAAAGTTCAATTAATTTATTCCTAGCATTTATCCCCATTTCATTTCTTATACCATCTTCATTATATAAGCCATATTGATCACATGTTTCATGAGTTAGGCATAATTATAATCTACACATGGGTATATGTAAATGATTCACAATGCATAGGGGAAACAAATCATTCCCCTATCTCACTAGTGATCCACATATCACATCAACACATTCTCCTCACCTCGAAGCCTCAGTTTGGGTGGAATGCAATCATTAGGGGAATAGAGACTCCATCCCCATTCATAACCCGTGCATTTTGGGGTGGAGTTTAGAGCCTCAGTATAACTCAACCCATGGGTGTATAACCTCAAGTCAACACCCTTCTCTTACAAGCCATGTGGACATGCTTATTTATCAACAAATCATGACCATAACATAAAAAACCAATCTTATTCAATTCCATTGGATATTTAAATTTACAAAAACATGGTAATTAATAAAATTCCATAACCCATTATTACATTTACCATTTACAATTTAGATTCATTTTTCCAAATTCCCATTCTCGTGCCTTAACCCATTATATGTATTCAACAACCCCCTATGCCTCAGCTGAAATAATCATGGACTATTCACTAACACATTTATCCCATTTATCATTTCACAATCATTTACCAACATATGCATTTCACATGAATTTCTCATCTCATATAACACAATCCCTTTATAACATTCCATCATTTAGGTATACAACCTAATTCTTAGGTATTAACCCAAGCCCGTAATTTCATTCATTCCCTTAATACAAACCATTAACACATTCCCCATTTCCCATTACATTACCATGTTTCATGTGGAATATTTAATATTCCACAATCCCCTTAGGCATTCCTAACAAAATTCATGAACAATCGACATAGTATCTTTCAACACAATAACCCATTTTCATGTCACTCCAACAACACCCTATGACTTTATCACCCTAAGAATATTTGTCATTATTAAATTTAAAAAATAATAAATCATTAAGTCACATTCTACATGGGTTTCACATTCTTATTTGGAAACTAAGCACTTAACCCTACCACACTATCAGTCTATGTTTGCTGGTACACTCCTTGTGTGGTCCTAAAATGGTCAACTATTCCTCAACGCATCCCAATGAGATAGTGCGGGTTTAAATTTTCTACATAGAAACCAATTTTAATAAAACACATCAATAAAAGAAAAAACATATAAGTGGAAAATAATAACACCAACTTCCATGCTTAAATCCAAAAAAAACAATGTTATAATTCATATAGACCACCTACCAAAAATCTGCCAATGAACGCAGTCTCAATCACGTCCTAGGATCTATGTTTAACCACCCCTTGATGCCTCAATCAAGATATTATAAAAAAAGGGTTTTAGGTTTTATGATGGAGAATATAATAAGATAAAAAATCTAAACTAAAATGAGAATCAAGAGGAGAGTTAGACTTACCTGAGACGTTGATCCGTAACCAACGATGCTCCAAATGGACAAGAATCAGATGATAACCGCCCTTGGGAATCATCGTTCATCCAACCTTGTCACTAGGGTTTTAGGGGGTGAAATGGAGTAGAAACCCGAGTTGGGTTTTAAAAACTATGAGTGGAATGTTTTTAAATATCTCAACGTTTTTGGGCCACATGGTTTAACCACACTATTTGTCAAACCATGCACAAACCGTGTCTGATCCACTGTCCGAAAAACACCCCATCATATGGTTTCCTAGGGATTATGAACAATTTTATTAACCATGCTCCAACCATGTGTATGAATTTTTTCTTGGGTATACGGTTCCCACACGGTTTTCACTAACCGTGTGAAAACCGTGCAATAGGCCCAGGAACTCCCATTTCTTATTTTTTCATGTCTCGAACCCACAGAACACCCTCAGGTCATCAAATGAACCTGGGGAAACACTTATCTACCCAAAAAGAAGAGGTAAAACCAAAACATAAACAAAATATTTCTTTAAAAGGATCCCGAATCATACAAAATCTATATTTTTCTAAAGGATGTTTTACCACCTTTAATAGAGAACCTATTTTTAATCCAATTTTGATAGTTTTATATATTTTGTTTTTAAAAATAAACTTATTATTTTAAATATTTTCATTAAATTTTTTATGGTTTAAATTTTGGTATTTTTCTGATAAGTTTCATATTTTTATGATTAGTTATAAAATATTTCATTTTAATTGAATTTTTTTTGTCTAAATAATTTATAAAGTTAAATTATATTTTAAATTTATTTTAAGTATAATTTAATATTTTTTCATTAAATAAAATATATTTCATTTTAATTAATTTCAAATTGAATTTAGATACATAAATATTTCAATCATTTGACAGTTTTTAATTTAAAAACTAGTTTTCTCATTCTGTTAATGGGTTTAATTTTAAATTAATTTACACTAATTATGTCTTATGAATTTGTAAAAAATGATTCCCAATTTAGATTCATAAGGTAATAATTATTTAAATAGTACCCTTTTATTTTTGTATAATATGAATGTTAACTTTAGTAACATTTCTTTTTACCACTGATATGGGTAAATAAGGTAATTAATAGTAAAAATTACATTCTAAATATTATAAAATTAAAATAATGATGTCCTAATTTCATTTCTTGAGTTTTTTTGATAAAAACAATTATTGGGTAGAAATTATAACATTTTAATTCTATTAGGATGAAAGTATGAAATTTATAATATTATATTCAAGGAAAAGCCAATTTTGTCTCACTTTTTTTAACAAGAGAAATATTTTAAATATGGGGTTATATAAGTGATATGCTAGAGCAGAAATATTACATTGAAATATAAAAATTTTATCTATATCACTGTAATTTATTTATTATTTTTTGTGTTATATTAAATATCCTAAATTGTGAAACATGGATGATGTAATAATTGTTAAATTAATTGAATAATCAAATAAATGATAGTAAAAATATTAAAATATATATATTTTCATCCATGAATTCTATGAATGAATCTTAAATTTTCGTGATAAATTAAAATATTTTGTTCTAGGATTTCATGTTTGTTTGATATTTTTACAATGTGAGGTGATAAATAGATTCAATATTGACATTAATGATTTGTTAATCGAAATCATATTTTATTAAATGATTTATAATTCATAAAAATATAAAATTAAACTAACTAATTTCTATAATCCTTAAAATGTCATAAATGAATTATTTAGTGGTATTTTTCCAATTTGTAGTGATTAAATTAACCCTCAATGTGTAAATCGCATGATATCACAGTATGAATTTAAAACGCTAAATTATGGTTAATGAAAAATGATAAGGATTAAAAAATTAGAAATCTTTTTTAATTTTTATTGGATGAATTTATTTCAACCCAAAATAATCCTATATTTTATTTTAATATGTTTTGATCCATTTGGATTATATAATTAATTTATATTAATTTAATATTTAGGGGATTTCAAAGATTTTCCCTCCGCTCTCAAATAAAAGGGAACATGTTCTTATCTTTTATTCACACATCAAAACCAATTTTTATCAGCCAACATTGATTTAAATATCCATAAAACAATCCCTTCAATAATATTAAAATCCTTAATTTGGGAATAAATCCAACAATGAATTCTTTTTGTTCAAATAAAAATGAGATACCCAAAGAAGAGGTAATGTTAACCATAAAATGTTTTTTTATTTATCCCTTAATCCCCTTAAATTATTTATATTTCAAGTTTATATAATTAAAATAGGACCCAAAATATAATGAGATTTTTTTTATATTTAGATTTCTAACTACACTTACACAGACTTCTATCTAATGGCTAAAAATCATCCCATTTTTGTGTACATCGAACTACCACCAGACAGAACAGTGTCATAACTTTTTCATTGGAATCCAATAATGGTTAAGCATTATAATGTACACATTATTTTTTATGATATATATATATATATATATATATGATATTAAGGTATTTATTCTTCTATAATTTTTTTTATAACACATACCTTTATGCTTTCTATTATGTATAGACATGAAAACATCATTTTTGGATGTGTGAACTACCGCCTCCTCAAAGTGACGTCATTCATTCACACTATACATGGAACATATAAAGGAATGTATTAATAAAAATATATGATATATATGACATATATATGATAATAGACTTATAATATACATATATATCATTCAATTTTCATTCTTTTAATATCCTAATAAATGGAAGCAGCGTTCATGCATACGTACGACCTATCTTCTCCATGAACAGTTCATTTCATTTTATAACTTCAAAAATATGGAATATTATAAAAAAAATATACTAGATATATATAATAATTAAATCATGTTTTACATTTTTAAGATGGAAAAATAATGATCTAATTAATCAGATCAACAAGTATCATGTCAAAACATACTTTAAAACTGTGCAATTAACACTTAAAATAATGAAAATAATGAACGATTACAAAGAAATATGTAAATAGATATTATGAAATCATATTACATGATATTATAAAAATGATTAAATTAATTATATATGTTAATAAATTCATGAAACCATTATACAGAAGGTTAAAGGATGCTCACGTAAAAAAAATGCAAGGTAAGGGATCTTTGTATCACTTTCATTTCCGTGGGACGAATGCCTTATAAAAAAATTATTTCTTTTGTGTGGTGTATAAAAAATCCATGAATATATATATATATATATATATTCAGTGCTTGGGGGTACACATAAAATTAAACACACACACACACACACCCACCATAGACATAGTCTTTAAATGTAGGCCACATCCCCCAAGAGATAGCCCACCCATAAAGTCGTACTTATTTAGTGCATGTCCTGAAGGCCCCATGGTCATGAATCCAATTACATGGCCCAAAGTTCCAAAAACTGGCCTGAAGGCCTAGTGCAACATCATGCCAACATTTTACTATCTGCTTCACCATGATTGTATCATGAATGTGTCACTTATTACATGTTTCATGCCCTTGCCATCACCAGACCACGTTATTCCTATACCACCACTTACCTGTGAAAATTTTCTCCCACCTGAATTTGAACCTGGGTCTGATACATGATTACGGGGATCCATTTTAAATTAATAAATCCCCCAACCATTACCCATGAATTTATTTTATGAATATTATTATAAATATTATAGTATTTTTATATATAATTTTTTTATTTCATGGAAATACAATTCTACAGATTATAATGTGGTAAAGAGTTATCTCACAATTTCATCATTATTAAGATTTTTTATTAATTATTCACTACGGAATATTTATCTTCTATGTCAGTTTTTTCTAAAATTGTTTTTAAAAATTATTGTTCTATTTTCCAACTATTGTTTAATGTCATTTTACCAAATTGTTTTATCTTTTTACAAAACACTTTAAAAGGAATCCTCCTTTCAATTTTTAAAATGATGTACTTTATGAATTTTATTAAAAAAGTAAAAAAACAAATGGTTTTTAACTCATATTCCATGAAAAGAATTTCCCAATTCATGAAACCCCAATTATATGAAGCATCCATTACATGTTAACAAGGTTACTTTCAAAGAAAATATTTTTTATATATGCCTGGAATTTTAAATAAATAATTATAAAGTGGTAAACGATTTGGACCTAATTTCATTTGATTGAGGAATATTGTAATTTTATGAACATATTTTATTTTATATGTTGTATTTACATCATTTTAAATTGTTATATCAGGAATATTCTAATTTTCATGATATTAAATGTTTTATTTAATGTAATTATTTCATCAGAATTATGTTTCAAAAGTTTCAACGTTTTTTGGAAACTTTGGAATGTTTAAATATTTAAATCCTTAAGAATTTTTTTAGAGATACTTAAATAGTATTACCATTCATAAATGTAAAAAACACATTTTTTTTATATATCCTCCACTAGGGAATTATTAATATAGATATTTGATAAGACATTTTAACTATTAATTAAATATATTTCTCGATATGAGGAATTATTTTGTCTCGAAGTGATGTGTGGGGCCCAGACATTATACATCCCCTCAATGAATCAAAATATTTTCATGATATAAATAAATTTACCAAATTAAACATGTTTCTACCAGTGGTTTTAAGCCGTTTTGTGAAAGGTCTTGACGTTATAGCGTTTCATGATTCCCAAACATGACATCAAATAATTATGCAATTCATTCATAATAATTTCAAATATTATTATTATTATACATGAGATTTTCATATGAAAAAAATCTATGAATGAAATTAATTATCAATTTATTGATTAAATGAAATGTGTTTTATATAATCACATTTTTATATTGATTATGACATCTCAAATTATTTTAATGGAATGAGGTATCGATTATTTACATTATGATATTGATTTAATATTGATAATTAGTTATTTCATCTAAATTAAAAACCCATAAAGAGCGTTTGAGATCACCCCTAATATGTATTATTTTCAATGATAATGAAAAGGAAAATTTATAATGATTTTCAAGGATGATGATTTTTAGCTGTGTTATTCTTTATTTTTAATTCCCAATGTATTATGGGTATCATATATGTAATATTGAATTCCATGATTGTTAAACTGATTATTTCTTCTGGATTTGATTGATTATAACCATGGAAATGTAATAAAATAATACACATACTTAGGGCTTCTAGGGTTGGAGAGTTAAATATGGTATCATTGGAAGCATAGTACAATCCTTGGAAACTGGATTTAGAAAATATATCTGGGATAATATATCCAAATGATAGAATTTGAGCACTAATATAGAATAGAATCCTAGAATTTTGGTAATTTAGATATTATGTGTGTGTTCCTAGAGATATATACCTTTATAATTACTACAAGTAAATGTGGGTCTAAAATTGTCATACCTATGGGTAACAACCCCAACAAGGTGCGTCAAAAATAAATTAACATAACCTTAAAGGAATATGTGATTTACTATATGCCTGATTTTCATCTCCTTGGGGGTATGCTAAGTATAACTCACAATTTCATTATATATCATTAGGAAGGTTTTTTATGTAAATATATCCCCCATAGAATCCATGTTTATGATTTTGAGATTAGATATGCAAAAATTTCTCAATTTATGTTATGTATATTACTAGTTTTGGGATTATTATTTTGTTTATAATGAAATGAAATAATTTAGTGTAAGTTGTAATTTATAAATGGCACATCGTAGATGTAACCTGGACCTCACAATTTTACATGATCCAATGAGTATGGAGGGTCACATGTTTTATGGAGTTGGGATAATATTTTAAAGGGAAATAATATCCCAAACATTCTCATCATATAAATACATAGTATCATGTAATAAATATAAGGATATATAATTATCTATGTCAATGGATTCAAAGGAAATTATGAAAAGAAGAGCATGTTAGGTTAATAGTACGATAAAGGCAAGAAGGGAGATAAGTATTTTCCAACATGTGAAAATTATGGAAAGAAACACCTTGCTCATTATTGAAGGGAATGTGAGTTTGTTATAAGTATGGTGAAAGTCCACCAAGATTATGATTTCAAGGTAATAAAATAAAATTGAAATGTTCACATATTCAACTATACGATGATGGGACACTTTGAAAATAAATATCTCATGTGTCAAATGAATAATATAAAAAAGAGTCTAATGGATCATGGTTAAGATTATGATACTAATATCGATAAAGAGGAATGATTAATGTTATTATGTTTGGATTGATTGATTATGTCATTTGAGAATTTCATCTATGATGTAATATTTACAAAAATTATGGAATAGATGATGATTGTATTGTAGTAAATTTTTATTAAGTATTTGGGAACATATGCGGAATAGTACCTAGAAAATTTATTCAGTAGAAAGTAAAACATTTTTTAAAAGATATGATTGAGGGAAAGACAGTATTTAATATTCTTATGATATAATTATTTTTCGATAAGGATATGATTGATATGGGTAAAGTGAATTGGATACTACTAAGATATTTGGAACTGATTCTAATGTGTTGGATCTTAATACTGATAAGATTCATATGGTTAACAATTTATGAAATGGTTTACGTTGAACTTTAGATGAGGTTTTAGAGCCTAATATAGATTTCACAATCTGATGAAACCTATACCGAGATAAGATGTAGACACAGTTGAAGGCACACGGATAAGAATGTTCATATTGAAATGTATCATGTATATATATTTACATATATCTATAGAGATAAATAATTTTTCAACATTATGAAAAACTATCATAATTTTTTTTCCTTGTTATCATCATTTTTGATGACATCAATGTCTATTTTTATAAGTATTTTTAAGGGTTTGGGGTCATAAATATTCAATTGTGCATGTTATCTATCACTCACCATAATAACTTTACAGTTTGGTTTTTCTTCCACATTAATGTTTTTACTGATTTTCTCATATTCAAAATCCTAGATTTGTGGAAACCTTCACATTTCCTTTTCCCTCTCATTATGAAAATATATTATTAACCCTTTTTATGATGTGGGGTTTTTAACAACTATTTATTTTTCAAGTATTGTATCCTTGAATACCAAGATGAAGTTAAAATTGCAAGGAAGTAATTTAATTAATGTGGGGATAATGTAATACACCATGATTCGAAAATATTTCTGAATGGATTTAATTTTTTTTCCATATTTCTTTATAAATAACACCATGTTAAGCTTACACTACAAACAACAATGAGTTGGATTGTGTTACACGAACGGCCAAGTTTTACCTAAAAAATATATAATATTAAAATACTATTATTTAATATAATAATATATAACTATTTTTATGTTAGATGTTATTAATTTTATTGACAAACTTATGAAAATATATGGTAGAATTATTTGAATGAAAATTAATTATAAATTAATATAAGAACTAACTAAATATATAGGAAATGGTTTTTTTATAAATAACTATTTTTACCCTCAAGAATTCATTTTTTACTAATGAATTAAATTATTTTAAATTAGTGAATTATATTAATATAATATCTATATTATATTTAAATAATTTTTTTATACATTCATGGAATTTGTTTTATAAGAAAAATATAATAAAAAGCACAATATTACACATAAAAGACAATATTTTTTCTAAAGGTAGTCTTACGTCCTTTTAATAGACAACCTATTTTAAATCCAATTTATGACACTTTTTATTTGAATAAATAAACAGAATTTATTAAATTTTAAAATAAATATTTTCTTTGTGTTTTGATTAATAGTGATAAAATATAGCATTTAAATTAAAAAAACATTCATTTAAAAAATTCATAATTTCAAATTATAATTTTAATTCATTTAAAAGAATAATTGGATAATTATTTTATAATTTAATCAAATTTAGGTCATTGGAATCAATTTCACGTTGATTTTGGATATAAAAAATTTTTCAAATCATTTGAACATTTTTATTCTAAAGACCCATTTTAACATTCCGTAAATGAGATTGATTATAAATTAATTTCATCCCTTTTTTTTTTTGATTTTTCAAAATTGGATTAAATATTTGGATTCATATGGTTAAAATTATTTAAAAATAAATCTTTTATTTTGTGTCAATATGAATTGTAACTTTAGTAATATTTTTTGATTTCCATGGTTAAGGGAAAATTGGGTAATTATAGGGAAACATTTATTAATTTTTTTTAAAAATTACCCTAACACTTGTACTAATTTAATATTATGAGTGCTTTTCAACCAAAATAATCCATATTCAAAAATTATATCATTTGGAAATTATTTGTATTACTGTATGATATTTATATATTTATATTGAAAAAAGATTTAAAATTTTCACACTATTATTTCAACATAATAAATATTTTTAATATAGGGATATAAAGGATATGGTCAACTATAAATAAAATATATAAATATAATATGTTTTCCACATCATAGTAGTTTATTGATATTTTTTAGCAATAAAACAGTTACACTGAATGGTGACACAATGATGATACATTAATTGTTTAATTAATATAATAATAAAATAAATGTTATTAGAACTATAAAAAAATAATTTGATGTAATTAATTCCACACAAATGTTATATGGATTACATTGATATGTTAGTGTTAATTTGAGGGGTTTTTTATAATATATCATGTTTTTTTGATATTTTTAAAAATTTAAGTGATTAATAGTTTCAAAATTTTCATCAATGACATGTTAAAATAAAAAATTTTATATTAAATTACATAAAACTCAAAAAAATATAACATTAGAATACTTTATTTGGATAAGTATTAAAATTTAACTAATAACTCATTTAATGGTTGTTTTAAATTTTTTATTAATTGTATTAACCCTCAATGTAGAAATTACAATATATCATGGGATGATTTATAATGTTTAAATAAGTGTTAAGGGCAGAAATATAAGGATTTCAAAATAGTAAAAACTTATCTAATTTTTATTTGATGAATTTATTTAAACCCAAAATCATAATATCTTAAAAATTAATTAGTTTTTATCCATTTTCATTTTAAAATTAATTTATATGAGTGTATTATTTTTTGTATTTCCACATGTTCCCATCCCCTCTCCTATAAAAGACACATATTATTATCTTCTTTCCACACATTTAATCCAATTTGGATAAGAGAAAATCATATTTGAATCCCCTAAAAATTCATAACCTCATTAGAGGATCCTTAACATTGGAATAAATCTTGAAAATGATGTTCTATTATGAAAATCAAAAGGAGATACCCAAAAAAGAAGTAATGTTCATCAACAAATGATTTCGTTTCCTTTACTACTCAAGATCATTAAATTTTATTTATTTCATGTTTATATTATAAAAAAACTATAATAAATAAACTAGGTTGTTTTTATGATTAGGTCACTACCCTCACATACAAACAATTCTATCTAATTGGTAACAAACTAATCATTCTTATGTATGAGGAACTACCAGCTCACGAAACGATATCGTTCATTTATTTCCATTACCACCTATACTGGTTGGGAATTATGATGGGAATAGTATTTTTTATTATATATATATATATGTGATATTTATTTCATTATTATTATTTAATTAATTTATAACACATACCTTTATACTTTCCATTTTGTGTCAACATGATAAAATCATTTTTGGAAGTGCATTCTACCACCTCCTCAAAGAAAAGTGATTCGTTCACAATATAAAAGGAATGTATAATGGATGGTTTTAATAAAAATACATGATATATATTAAATAGATATTATAATAAAATTATAATATAAATATATATATTATAATTAAATTTCTTTTAATACAACAATGAAATGGAAGTAGTGTTCTTGTCTGTGCACGACCAACCATCTAAATGAACAGTTCATTTCATTTCTTATCTCTAAATATTTTGATTTATGTAAATACATATATTATATATATATATAATAATTACACAATGGGTTAAATTATGGATATGATGAAATAATGATATTAATAATTTGGTTAATAAGTAACATGTCAAAAAATACTAAAAACACTGGGCAAATAACACCCAAAATATTGAAAATAATGAGTGATTACTAACAAATAGTTAATAAGATATTATAAGAAAATCATATATGATATTATAAATATTATTATGTTTATGGTATAAGTAAATAACATTATAAAAACAATTTTACAATAGTTTAATTGTCATTCTCCCAAAAGTAAATTCAAGGTAAGAGATCTTTGTGTCACTTTTATTCTTTGGGACACATACCATATACAATACCTTTTTCTTTTGAGTGGTGTATAAAACACCAATGAATTTATTTTATGAGTTTTATTATGAATATTATGGTAATTTAAAATCAATATAATTTTTTGTATTTCAATTTCATTCATTTATAGTGATTATAAATAATTAATAAGTCATCTCACAATCTCATTGTTATTCGAGATTGTTTTTGTGTACGTATCCACACGAGAATATTTATCATCCATGAATTTTTTTTATAAAACTATTCTCAAAAACGTTTTTAATAATTTATAATGTTTTTTATAGTAACTTTTACCTTTTTTTGATTTTTAGGGAATTATTTAAATGTAATATTCCTATTATTTTCCAAAACAAGGTACATTATTACTAATCTTACAAAATTAAAAAAGGAATGTTTTATAACTTATATGGTATGAAAAAAAATTCAATCCATCACGATTACCTTATGTTCTTATGATTTACTTACATATTTACAATGTTCATTGAAAATAATATTTTTAATTTTTATAAATGCATGACCTTTTAATTAAACCATTATAACGTGGCAAGACATTTCATCTCAATTTCTTTTCCCTGAAGAAAATTTTAATGTTATGCATATATTTTATTTTATATGGTGTATACACGACCTTTTAACATGTTACATCATGAATATATTTATTTTCAAGATATCATAATTTTTATTTAATTTTTTTCCATCCTATGAATTATGATTCACATTTTTCAATGTTCTATGGAACACTTTCGAATAATTAATGATTATTTTCTTTAATAATGTGTTTAGTGATATTTAAATAGAATTTACATTCAACAATGAAAATAACCCCTTTTTTACATATCATACAATTGGTAATTATTGATACATATATATTCTATATTCAAAACAAATATTTGATAAGGAATATTAATTACTAATTAAAATGATTACTCGATATGAGGAATAATTTAGAGTGGGAGTGATGGGTGGGGCCCAAAATTTCTATAGCCCCTTAATTCATCTATAGGTTCACATGTGAAAAGTAATATTTTTAAATTAAATGGGTTTCTACCTATGGTTTTAATCATTTGGTGAAATTCCTTGACTACATAGGTTTTCAAGAGCCTCATATATGTTGTTCAATAATTAAGCATTTCCTTCACAATAATTTCAGTAATTATTATTATTATCCATGATATTTTTATTGATAAAATGAATTGAATGAATTCATTAACAATTTATTTATTAAATTACATGTGTTTCAACAATTTTAATTTCCATAATTATTATCCCTTATCTAGTTATTTTATTGACATGTGATTTTAGTTATTCTCCTTTTTGTATTCATTTAATTTCATCAATTCACCATTGCTTCCACTTTACTAACCCTTGTAGTGAATTTGAGCTCACCTTTAGTATTTTTCCTTTTGTCATGTTATGAAGAGGGATAATTTGAATGAGTTTCAAGGATGATAAGTTTTTAGTTATCTTATAATTTATTTTTCTTTTCCCAGTGTATTATCAGAATCATGTATATAATATGGAATTCCAAAACAACTAATCTGAACAGTCTATTAGGACATGAATTCTTGTAATAATTTTATTGTAATAAAATAATGACCTGATAATGTCTTCTGGGGTTGTGGTGTTACATCTACCATGCTTTTGAAATGATAATGGAAACTAAATTTACCATTTCTTGTCTCCAAAATATATTAATAATTTATTTTATAAAATAAATGAAATTCACTCATCATGATATCCTACTGGATTCTATTCACACCATGCATTATAAAATTTATGGGTATGTAGTATTCATTTATTGTGAAGGTCTTTTCCATTCTTGGAATTCTTGTTGTATTTGGTTTCATCATCTTTGTGGAGTTATTAGTGTTGGGATCATGGAGGTGAATCGAGTGTCATCATACATTTAGATTGTACAATATGATTGATCTGGTTTTCATCTCTTTTTTGGTCCTCCATTGTGTCTTTTTATTCCATTTTAGTTTTGTAATCTTTTTATAATTTTTTGATTATTTGAGATTCAATCTGGTTACATGCATGTCTCAAATTGTTATTCCTTGTTTGGATGTTGGGTTCTTTTATATTCTTGAGGGTGAAACTGTCCCCAATAGTTGTGTAAAATACCCTTGATGGTTGTTTTCATCCTAAGGGGACTGGGGTTTCTCCTTGGGTATGTGGAGGGCTAGTTTGGTAACCATATTGGACGGTATAACGGGTTGGTTAGTGACCCCACACATATTCATAAATCCAATATCTAGAAAAGCTCTCAAAAAAATCAAATTCCAATCTCTCAAGACCCTCCTTCATTAAGAACACCTTATAGACCTTTAGTGATGTTGAGAGCTACCCCTAAGGCCCACCTAAAATTGTCCATGGGTTTGAGACTAGCACTAAGGGTATATAACATTCCAATAAGAAACATTCCCATCATAAATCATAGTAATATAACATAAAATACACCCATAAAAATCATAATATAAAAAACCCCAAATAATACACATTTCATCATATGATTGATAAATAAAACTATCAAAATAAAATAATTAATAAAAAACTTATGAATAAACCTAGATAGTGGGTCTGGGATTTAAGATAGTACAGTCCAGCCCAATCTCTATGCTCTCCCGGGAAACAAAAAAACGGGTTTATATAGATAGGGTAACATAAGATGTATATTCACAAAGTTGATAATATATAAATCTAGCAAAAATATGGAAAGAGCATTCTAATTAATTAGTTAACAAACTGATGAACCAAAAAGAACCTTTCAGGTTAACTATCACCCTACCACACTAAGGGAAACACACTAAAAATGACATTCAATGAAATAAAACAGTATTGATGAACAAAATCAGTAATACCCTATAACTATATTCCCACTAATTATAATACCCCGCACCCTAATTTCCAAATTCATATAAAAAACATCATATATATACATGTTTCATTTCATAATAATATATATCCCAAGCTTTGATAGGGTTAAAAATATCATATTGGCATAAAACTAGCCATACCATAATGAATAACCCCATTACAAATCACATTTCAATATACCCTTCCCACATTATTTCAGAATCACATACCCATATTGGTAGGATTTCATGAAAAAGAATATTATCATCATACCCTTTGACTATCATGCATGACCCACACAATTCATATGAAAATTTTATCTCATAATCATCACCACATTTGTATCTATGATAGTAGGGTATCATAGACATGAAGGAAACCAACCTTGTACCCTACTCCTAAATTTAATGACCCCACCATGTACCAAAATTTCTATGTACTATTCCTAATAGGATAGTGAGGAAGAAGGGACAACCAATCAACTGTACTCGTTATCCTAGATGTTAGGTAAAATAATCGAAACCCAAAATATATAGGCATTGATATGGATGTTGAACTTAAGTGGGGTGTTTTTTGAAATAATAAATAAAATAAAAGTATATATATATAAATTAATATTTACACACATAATATAAGGGCATTGGGATAACAATTAACAACATCATCACCAAAAAATATCATCAACACACTACCATCACTACCAACCACATCACTATAAAACTTCTCACATACACACAAAAAATATATAATAAATATTAAAAAATTACCAATAATCATACCATTATTCCAATTCTATATTTACAATTTACCATCCAATGATAATTCATTTATCCATTCATTTATATATTTCGTGAAAAACCATTCTAGATATTTCCTCTGATAATTCAATCTATCTCGCATTCATTTCATTCATTAAGATTTTTATCATAACACATCAATATTTTAATTCATTCACATACCAATTTCTAGGTTTATCATTATCATAAATGTTCCTCTAATAGCATGAAAATATTAATACAACCCTTCACACATCACAACCAATAAGTGCCTTTTTTATCAACAAAAAATAAACCTAACATGAATTCCCCACATATTCCAACCATCGTAACCCCAATTCTCAAAGAACATTAAACATAACGGCCTTAATAACCTATATATACTAAGAACCACAGCCCTACTGGGAATCATATATCACATATAGATTTATTCATATCATTCAAAATATATTCATAACCCTGAAATTACCTAAAAAAGTCACACAACCCTAATAAACATAAATCCACCAATTCTAGATATAATCACTAACACAACCACTTTCCTTTTTAAGCAAAATAATAGTGATGTCAAATTTACACAAAAATGGCCCAGTTACTAAAGTTATGTGATAATAATTTGAGAAAATTTTGTTTTAGTCAACAAATCACAATATCAACAAACAAGGTTCAATAATAATAATGCACCACTACAAAAGTAGAAAACATGAATCAATCTCATTAAAAATATCCTCTAAATAAGTAAGCATAAGTAATTAAACATATTACATCTAATTTACTATGTTAATTTCATTATAATTATTAGGTACAATAATTTTATATACCAAAATAAAACAATATAAATATAATCCAAAAAAATTAAACAAAATAATGATGTGGCCCAGAATCCCCTGCCTCAACTAAATCTCTGATGATCTACATGCAACCATAATGTGGGTAAGAGAAGATATCAAGGACTAATTCATGTAAAGGATCCTCGAAAACCAATAGTATATCAATTTCCATTAAACTCAATACCCATGGCCACCCATAACAAAGAAAAACTACTTCTAACACCATCCCCAAACAATGTTTTGTGAATGTCACAAGAAGAAAGGAAAATGAACTCACCCAAAATAGAAGGATCATTGAACTCAATAATCAATGTATCAATAGATATAAAAGTATCTTTAGATTATCTATTGAAATGCCTACAATCACAAACAGTTCAACATTAATCAATAAAAATAATTGGAAAATAAAATGGGATACCAAATTATACAAGGAATGGAAACCACCAAGTCCTGATGCTATTAGACATCAACAGGTCCTGACCATGCCAAAACCATGAGTAGTAGTTAGAAATATTTTTTCATTACATGAAGAGTTAATCTTCCCTAAAGATATAAAATTAATAATAAAAACCCTTTAGTTATTTACCTCTTAAAATAAGTAATGTCTTATGATATTATTTAACCATATAAGGGTTGTGCCACGAAACATACCACCATGGTTATACATTACATGAGACATAAGGAATGAGAACCAATACCTAGGTTTTTGTGCAATGATTGATAAAGGAAATCTGTGACTATTACTATAACAAGACTATATATATTTGAGAGACACAGGTATCATTTCATGTCATCCACTGATACACCATACATCACATCAGTGGAAAGATCTTCCATGGACCAAAATACCTCATTATATGAACTATCCATACCCACCACCAAATAACAAACATCAACACCCCCCATTTCTTAATATCTTACACCCACTCATAGACACCACCAACTATCCACTATATAAAGATACATATCAAATAGACCAACATCATCGCCAATCATAAAAACACACCCAAAGGATAAAAATAATAAATCAACCATAAACAACCTTTTATCTAGTTTAATACATAATAAAAAACTGTGTTAATAGGTATGCTAAAATAAAAATAACTGAGGTTAATATGAACATGTCTTCAAATATCACTCCCTTTTAATCTATTTTTTTGTCACAATGTCTCCACAAGTTATTAAAAAGAGTAATAATTAACCAAAATAATAACTTCCCTATACAATCTGGAATCTCAACCAGAATATCCGTTAATATCAAATCATTATCATTATCTAACTTGACCCAAATAATGAAATTGGATCAATCTTAAAGAGATGAACAATCTTCAACACATGGAAGATGTCATGAACCTGATCCATACATGAAGGTAAAACTTAATTTCACAATTCAAAATAAAATTATTTGGTATCCTATGATTACATACCTCCTCATCCAAAAAACTCTTTGATAAGACCACTATAACACCTAATTCACTATTGTCTTGCATGAGAGATAAATTTGATAACTGATCCAAGATAAATCATATAATGTCACATCCTCCGTATGAAAAAGGTAAACCGGAGACGAAACCCATTTATATGGCCTCTCATTCCCACTCAATAATATGAGATGCTTGAAACAAACAATTTTAGACGTACTATTTTTCCTTAACCAACTTGTAATCCAAGAATCATAATAAAAAATTGAATACATATAACTTCATCTTGAACAACCCAAATTGGAACCTCAAGGAATAATATATCCAAGAAACACCAGGATACATTGACACTTCAAATATATGAATCTCAAGAATTACCTCCTCAGTCACGAACAATTTAACAAAAAGACTCCATAGGGACAACATCTGATGTTGTTCATCAACTAACCATGCCTCTAGAGAATCATCATTGATGATATAGTCCCACATGACCTCTACCTCTAATAATCACTACTAAGATTCAGAAACCCACAAAAAAGAGGACTATGTCATTATCTTGAACAAGAAACCCCTACCTCTATCCACCATAACATTCAGATATACCACTTAAATATCAATTATCACTCTCTTGACAACATAAAACTATTGAGAATCATATCACCATATATTTCTACTTAATGAATTTAAGACAAAATTCCACCTCTATGGGGTGTAGAGATCATAAATTCATATTCATAAAGACAATATATTCACATCCATTCCATATATTATAATCCCACTAAGAGAAACCAATCACCATGACATTATATTCTATAAAGGCCTCAAAGTACTCATTTTTTGAAGTAATGATGCCATTACTTTAGAGAGACCACCACTAATAACAACATGAAATCATGGCTGAAAAGTTTAGATTTTGGGTATGTAACTTCCATGAACAATAATATATCAGTATTGTATAATTAATCATAATGGAACCTATAAAGATATAAAAAGAGTTAAAAAATTATCAAACATCATCCATTCAACCATAAGTGAATGGATTGAAACACTAACCAATCTCTCTTTTAGGTAGTTAATGGACACCTGACATTGATTAGTACATAAGAATTCATGATCCTTCTAGGTCAAATATATAAATATATATACATGAAAAGACAAATTAAACACAATTCTTTAATAATATACCATGATTCCAATGAATCAATGTTCCTTTGATACATTATTGGGTGTTTTCCAAGAAACAACTCCTACATTATTTGATATATTGATGGTCACACCCTAACGAGACACGGAATGCCTAAGTAAATAAACCTCTCACAAACCAAAAATATAATTGTAACTCTTACCATCAATATTATGATGTAAAATTATTTTTAAAATATCTCTATCATTCGCATAATGGTCTCTTTTTTTACTCACCTACATGAGCATATCATGGATGATTAAGTCCTCAAAAGGTTCTATGAACCAAAGAAAGAAAAATTTCCTGAATCCCCATGTATAAAACTGGGGAATTTTTGGCACTAAATAACATACCTAATAAGTTTTAGTTCATATATGGGCACATGAAATCATTCTTCCTGATATCTTCCTCATTCAACCTCATTTTCTGATTTCTAGATTATAATTTTATCTTTGAAGACAAACTGCATCACTTTCACTAGTCGAATAGATCATCAATATTTTGGTGTGGCTAATGTTTATTGAACATCACATAATTCATCTATGGGTAGTCTATATACAACCTCATTCCACCTCACAAATTCTTTTTGAATAATGAGGGGGAATCCCACTATGATACGTGGGTTTGAATTTAACCCTTCCACAATAAATCATACATATGAATGCCCAACTCATATTTCATAGATTATTCTATTTGATAAGGATCAATTTAAAATAAATAAATAACTATATGTAACTCTATTTTGAACTTGGTGTCAATTCAAGGGGGTAGGGTCAAAATAAACTCTGTGGAAAACATTAGGGAACTCTTCCTTAACTGAAGGAATCTCCCCCACCTAGACTCTACTACATCTAATAAAATGTTCAAAACCGATACAATAATGATATGAAACCTCCTTAACCAATATGATGATCCCACTAACCAATTAACACTTCATGTTGTCACTCCTTACTGTGGAACTTCATTTTCATATAATGAAATTAATATCCATGTGAACTGAGCACAACTAGACTACAAAATGGATTATATTTTATAGATATATATGAAGTATAAATAAATCACTATATGAATGATGTTTCTCCATCATTAGTTTAAATACCTATAAAACATCAAGAAAACTCACCTGACCAAAATATAGAATTTTCTAGACTAGGGAAAATGAAAGAATCTCAATATTCAGTCCCATTGAATATACCATGTTTTCTGAAATAAATTAATGTGATGCTTCAGAATGGGAAAAGGAATATACTGTGGAATAAGATAAAAATATTGTACATCAGATAATATTTTTACCATTTGGGACTACCACATCCATATCATAATGTTGTCCACATCTGGATCCTCTCTATCACTCTTGGTGACTTCCTCAATCACATTGGTCACTCCTAGGTCCTTGAGGATGATGGACATCATGATGATATCTTATTGTAGCTACATATCTTCTCAATAGAATACAATCCAATATCTATTGTTAGTTATAAAATATCTGATGAAACTATGAAAAATGGGTATAATAAGGTACTTTTCCTCCCATACTACATTGATCCCCAAGAATGGGTAGGTAATAAAGATATTGATATCCATGTTCTCTATAAGAAAATAATAATATCCAAAATCCCTTGGTATTTGAATGTGAAATACAATCCTCTATGAAATGAGAAAGAAAACAATGAGTCCTAAACCTTCATAAATATATATTTATGGTCTTAATTCATGAGATCCACTAATAATAGATATAATCCTCAAGGAACATTTATTTATGTATTATAATGATGACCCGAGATGAGAATTCATCCTCAACACGACCTCATCCATATTCTACACCATTAAATACAGAGGTAACAAAAATATAGTTTCTGTATAATAAATAACTAAGAATAGTTCCTCCTTCAAACACTAATATATAGATTCCCTAAATAGAAATAGATCTATGGTGAATGGAAGTTTGTCCTAAAATCTGATATCAATCTTATATAAACTCTAGTTCCCATGTTTAATAAATATTAGTTGTAGAATCTTTACCACCCTTATCCTCAATGATAGAAATTTCATACATAACAATCTATAGAAATAATCCTAATAAATATTCATCTCCTTCTACTCCCAGTGTTAATATCTTAAGCACTAATTCTATAATCCCAAAAGATTATAAAAGAGGAAGATCAAGTATGATAGTATATATGAAAAGAAAAACCAAGATTTATGTGAATGTTATACCCTAAAACATTGATATATATCTCTTTATAAATAAATTCAATCTCTTCTATATCTTCCAATGCACACAATGATGAATTTAAACTGAACACAAAACTTTAATAAAAAATTATTTAAACAAGACCATTATAACCTAGATGTTATATTGGAATCTATAAATAGATCTAACTAAATTATAAAAATCATATGGTAAATAATTGTATCAAATAAATTCAATGGTTATATATTTTATTAGATATAAAATATGAACTATTTGAATGAAAAAATATGTTTTCAGGAAAACATTATATTTCTATAATTAGTTTAATCATGATTTTCACACATAATTTAAAATAAATTTGTAACATTTTTTATACAATTTCATTTAAAAAATAAAACATTATTTTTTGAATTATCATGAAATTTTTTTCCAATTGGGAATGTTTTTGATTTTTTGGTAAATATATATTTTTCTGATTAATAGTAAAACATAATTGTTTTTATTGAAAAACTACCTTCATGTTTAAATATTTAAAAGGATATTTTTTGTTTTAAATGTTATTAAAAGTAAATTAAGTTTAATTTTATATTTATTAATCTAAATTATGTCATTTTAATCCATTTTTAGCTTTCATTAAGATATAAAACCTTTTTGAACATTTGAAACCTTTTCTTGGGAAAATCCATTTTTTGAAATCGTATACTTGTTTAATTAATAATTAAATATATCCACTTTTGTGGATGTATTTTTGGATAATTGATTAAATATTTTTAATTATTGTCATATATATTATATAATAATTTTTAATTAATATTTTTTCAAAATGAATAATAAAAAATATAAATATTATATACCACTGTTTGGTAAAAACTGGTTTTCCAGGGTTAAGTAAAATCATACATATTACAATGACCCATAACATGTATAATTCTCAATTTATGGACATAGTTTGACCTTATATGTTCAATGGTTAAATAATTACCCATTTTTTTGGATTGTTTCATGAAAAAAACATGGGTATCACTTTTCTTTTTAAAAAATTCCACATGTGTCGCACCCCCCAACTTATTAAATGCCACACACTCTCTTTCCCACATTGCACATAAAAATACATATTTTTGGCCAATTCCAAAACAAATAAATTCTTCAAATCCCCCAAAAAAATATAGCACTTAGTTTTACTATGAAACCCTCACAAAAAGGAATTATTAAAAAATAGAAAGAGGATCTTTGGAGGATAGGTAAAACTATTAACACTATTTTTTTATTTCATCTTACACCTACTTAAATTATTATTATAATTTGATAATATAAAAATAATAGTATATAAAATATGATTATATTTTATTATTTCAATTAAATAAACTCTATACATCTCTAAATCCATAAAATTTAAAACTAAATCATCAATCATATGTACGGTGGACTACCACCTTACGAACTGAATAATTAATTTTCCATAACAAAATTTAAAGGATGAAAGTAATGATTTAATTAAAATATATAATTTATATTTTTGAAAAAAATTTATTTTTTAATTGTTATATCGAATATTTCTTCTTACTTTCGATTCTGTGGGGGCATATGATAATGTCATTCCTGTGTATGGCAGACTACCGTCTTGCGAATCGATATGATTCATTTTTCACATAAAATTTCATGGAATGTAGTAAGGATAAATTAAATGAATATGTTTTATTTTTTACCTATATATTTATTTTTAAATATGAAATCACATATAAATTTTTACAATAAAATGAATTGGAAAACAATAATGACGTTTGGGCGTACGTGTGGACTGCAACCTTCACATAGCGATCTGGCATATTTTATATTTTATTATGAAATGGAAGAAAATTTGGATATATTTAAGGAATATAAATTATATATTTAATATAATTTTTTTTATTTAGAAGTTAAATATTCGTTAATTTATTTTAACATTCCATCTGTTCAAAAAATAGAAACCATATTCGTGTGTGTGTAGAGCTTATGTTATCCTTAACAGTGTAACTCGTTTTACCCTACCTAAATTATGTGGACTATTATAAATAAATATATAATGATTATATATAATATTAATTTCATGGTTACAATTATAGAGATTATGTAACAATTTTTAAAGTCAATGTGCAGAAAATACTATAGCAAAACATAAATGAAAAATGAAGTAATTATCACCCAAAAACTAATTTTAAAAAATAATTATTAATAAAAGGATCAAAAAATACTATAAGTAGAATATATATTGTAAAAAATATTTTAGGATGATACCTTAAAATATTTATAATAAAACTAAATATATTATAAAATAGGTAAAATAATACGGAGGAAATCAGACAAAAAATAAGTGTTTCTCGCCTAAATTTTACTAATGTGAGAAATACTCAATATTCACTATTTAGTTATTTTGTTTGGTCTATAAAATTCCTATTTCATATAACATATCATGAAACCATTTATCTTAATGGTATTTAATGTTTCATTTTATTTATTTCTTCCATGGGGATTATGTTTCAATAGTTACAAAGGTTGTAATGATTAATTTTATAATAAAATTGTGTATCATGATTGCTGATTATTATTTTTACGACGATGAAATATTTTGTTATATCACTAAATAGGCTCATGAATTTTCTTTTACACTTACAAATTCATTAATTTTTCAAGTATTATTAACGTTTTACTCTCATTGTTAATTAAAATTATTTAAAAAATGATTTGAAGAAAAGACAATGTTATTTATTTTTACGAATGATGATCATTTTCTCTTCTATATCGATGAACAAAAAAAATGTTATCATTTTTTTCAATTCATAAAATGATTCATTAAATTCACTTTTACCCCTGTTTAAATTTTTATAAATTTTTTAAAACCATCTTCTGATCATTTTTTGAATGAGGTACTTATTGAATTTTTACAAAAAACGTTCAAATGGAGTTTCATTAACTTATATGACATGTAAAGAATTGAACAACGTGTTGATCACCCAATTAATTAATGACTCATTAAAAAACTTTACAATGATACTTTTAATGAAAATTTATTCTCAATATATTTCATATTTTTAGTTTTTGAAATTGATTTATGAAGTGAATATAATATATTCTTGAGAGAATTTTTTTATATATTTTTTACAGTATTTCTATTCACAGAAAACAAAAACAAATTATTTTAAATATATTACACCATAAGTATATTGTATCGATACCATATTAATTTTTTATATGGATTTTTTATTATAATTTTTACCAAGGATGTACTGTTTTGATAGATTTCACTATTTTACTCTCAATGTTTTGGGATTAGATTTGTTGACTAAAGAAATTATTTGTATTAAATATTATAGAATTCCAATAAGAATGATTAAGTTTATTGTGTTTATTCACTTGGTAATTATTAGAATTTCATATGCTAGTTTTTCTATATGAATATTTATATTGATTACATTTCACCCATTTCGTATTAGGAATGCATTGGACATAGTAAGTGATGGGCGAGGACCACTATAGCACCTTGATGCATAAAAAGTAATCTTGTGAAATAAATCATTGATTCTGGACTGAGACATTATCCATTGATTAAATAAATATTAGAACAAGTCGTGATAGTATTTTTATGATGTCTGAAATTATTCATTCTCTAATTATGGGAATAATTATTATTATCCCATGTGATTATTTGATTATTTATAATATACATGGTTATGATTCAAGAACATGTGATTATTTATATGGAAATATTTTCTCATTATTTATTCATTACATATTATTATCATGTAATTGAATAAATGTATCATGTTTGATTTCATTTCCTTGAAATATTGATTATTATAATTTATTCATGATTTCTTCCACTATATTAATACCTATTCTGAAAATCTAAGAAGACCCCTTTCTGATGTTTTATTTTCCCAAGGATACTAGAATATTTTTTATGATTTATATATTAAGATATGATAAGGTAAATAAAGGAGTTATAAAATAAAATACTTCATTTATTTTATTTTTTCAATTGTAATATCATATTATTTTATGTATAATGTTTACCAAGACAAATAATATACCCAGTCCTTAAAGATATAATTATGTGTATAAAGAGAAATTATAATGAAGTAACCATAGATTTTGGGCTACCAGGGTTGGAGTCTTTATAGTTTTTATATGAGGAATTTTAGTAGAAAACTAGGTAACTAGATTTAAAAAAATATAGATTAATAATATAACCCTATTACAGGCTTTGTGGATAAGTATATAAGAGTATACTATTGTTTTGGTGAGGATTATAAAATGTTGTTTTTACATTCAGAACAACCCTTTATAGATACTAAATGTGAATTTGGTTCTGTTAAAGTTTTAACTTGGGGTAATAACTCCTAAAATGTAATAGTTTACATTAAATCGACAATCAATTAGTGTACGAGAATGGGCATTATAGCGCACCTAGTTTGAAACTACCATGGGATAAGCTTAGGTAAATTCATATCTTTTTTAAAACCATTATAATGGATTTAAATTGAAGATATCCACGAATAACCTAGGTTAACCCTATGGTGTAATAGATTGATGAGACTTTTTCAGGATTGAGAAATCAAATTAATGAATTTTCATGATTTTTTGGTTTTTACTATAATGATTATTATTCACAATATGTTTTCGGTTTTAGTCAATATTGGGAACCCTAAAGATACGTGTTAACATTAAATGTAATAGATAGTGTATTAATTAGAAATAAAATGTGTTGATTATTGGATTAATGGATATTTTAATGATTTATAATTAGTTTTCGTGAAATATGATTAATAATTTTAACCTTAACCTACCCTCAGATACACCAAATAGGTTAATGATATTGTTCACCGAGAGATCACATGGTGGATACGATTAAGGAAATAATATTTAATTTCTTATATTTCTCGAATGTGGGAAAAAATTAGTGTAATTTTTCAATAGAATTAAAAAAATGTTTTATTTGTAGAGAATAATTCAATAGAGTAAGTAATTTTTGAGTAAAATTGAATAGTTCAGTAAACATAATGGTTTAGAACAATGGACTTCCTATGTCATCATCAAGAGTTAAATGTTTTAAATATAGAGTGTATGGTCATATGATGGATATAATATTTTGATAAGTTTATATATGAATTTAAAATAATTAAATCCTCCAAATTCATCAATTTGATATTATTTACAATATTTTTTGGATTTATGGAGTGTTTTGTGATAATGTGTGAGTATTGGTTAATTTTATAAATTTAATAGTTATATATAACATCATTATTTTGAGCATAAAATATACAATATCGATCAAATTGATATTCTTATTATTTTTCTAGAACTCTCAAATTAATTGGAATGAAATTTCTTATCAAGGAAAAGAGATGAATAAAACATATAGAGGCTCAAAAAAATAAATTATATTGGAAAACCTTCTGGGTGAAATACATGGACCCCATATCCATAACTAGAGCATAACATGCGATTAACACCTCCAATAGAGATTATTAAACATGATATTGAATTAGTACTCATATATATATTTCAATTGTAAATTTTAGGGAGTTAGGAAATCATTAAGGTGGCCATTGAATGATATAAATTGAAGTTATATTTCTATGACTCACAACCAGAGAAAGACATACTCAATATAAATTCTATAACTTCTTTAATCTTCATCCATGTAATGTGAAATTTGGTTAGAATATAAAAAATTTAATTTCTATAATCTTATAGAAGGGAACTAGGGTTATTCAATGATATGTTGTACAAAACATGACCCATATTTCGGATTATAAATTCTGGAGGGGAAACTATTGTACAAATTTTTTTTCTTCTTTATTTTTTTTATTATTTTCACTTTGGTTTTATTTTAAATTTAACATAAATTTTTTCCATATATATATAAATTATAATTCATACGTGTTTTTTATTTTTATGTCTTCTTCTACCCATCCACCCACTTTTCTTCATCTATTTTTACATGGTGACTTCACATGTGTGCTCTTCTTCTTATATTTTATCACCGTCATTATCTTAATTTATTTAATTTTCATCTATCTATTTCTAGTTCAACGATGACAAATTTCCCTATAAAAATGATGGTCTAACTTGAGTCTTGTCTTGAGGGAGGTATGTTATAATTTTAATTATTCTTCACTTAAATTATAATGTTTTATAAATTTTGTGATGAGCAAGAGTGATGTGCATAGGAGTTGTGATCATCCACTACGACACTGATCTAAAAATGATTTCTATTTTATTATTAAATATTTTACCTCAATTAAAATGGATAAAAGATCTCCATATGATTGATTTGATACACTTAGTATTTGAAATGACATATGATGGAGCCAGGTTATGCCACATGTCACACTCTTGATCAAGTTGTGCTATCATCCTTGATTGTAGGAGGAGGTGAATTTAATATATCTAATGCATTCAATATTTCACAAAAATAAATAAGAAAATGGTACTTCTATCATGAGACCATAGAATTACATTATCAAAAATAATCTAAACACAAACAAAGAGAGCGAAGGAACCCATTAACCAAATCATAATGTCCATGTTCTTTCTTCACTCATAATTTATTTCATTGAATGATTGTTTAATATTTTATTTCATTTAAATTATTTCTATTTACTAGATTAAATAACGACTAAAAAATAATTAGTTATGGTGAAATATATTGAGTGAACAATTGAGAAATATCCTCTAGTTAGACAACCCTAATTAACCTCTATGCTGCTTTTAGAAAATAATATTTTTTTACCACACCCTACGATAGGCGTGCACTAGAATAATACAAATTTATATCCTAGACAGAAATATAAAAAAATGGATCAAAATGTTTGTACAGGTAATTATTTTTCTATTGATGTTGAAGATACTAAAAAAGACATATGAATTGAGGGAGTTATAAAGGAATAAGATAATGAATCATTTTTAATAGATTATGAATTATCTGGAATGATTTATGTTTTTGAATATTTTAATTCAATATTCGTGTTTTAGATTTATTTTTACAAATTAAATTATCATTATAATAAGCAAAATAAATATAATAATTTTACTAAATTAGTTTTTATAGAAGTATTTCATGATATATGTTGATTGATATCAATGGCTATGAAATTTGATATGGTGGAGAGTTGGTATTTTTGGAAGAAATTTGATTGCGGGAGTATAACATATAATATTTGATTGATGAAGATATAATAATGATAAAGATATGTTTGTGGTATAGTATGATTTATGGATTATTACTCTTAATATTTGGTGAGTTGTTTGATGGTTTATGTTATCTTAGTTAGATTCTACTACTTTTTTTTGAATTTTGGAATACATTTGTTATTTTGAGACTCTATTTATGAAATGAGGAGAACAATAATTTTTGGAACCAAGAAATATTTAATATAGGTTTTAGTGTGATCATTGTATTTACATATTTCATATTTAAAATTAAGGGATATATTATATTATTTGTGGAATCTAATGTTAAGTTGATTTTGGAAATTTAGTGACCTTCCTTACAACATTTTAGAATTTAAATTTAGACACACATACTTTCAGTTATTCTTGAGGTTTTACATTTATAAAATGTATTGTGTTTACCTTTCAGGTTATTGTTATTGTTTTATTAATTAATATAATATTGGATAACTTTTCATAACAAATTTGGTATTTAATCATATCTTGAGACTGTGGGAATGAATTTTGATTCATTATATGATACATTATGAATAAGTTTTAGAGATTAAGGCATAAAAATTCATTTTGGATTTTCATTTATTATACTAAATAATTTTTGAGAATTTATTGATGAAAAACATGAAAAACTTATGTCTCTGAAATTGATGGCTGTTAATTAAGTATATATTCATATGTTCTTTTCCTAGATGGTAATGAAATTCCTCAAAACTAGGAAAAATATATTGGACCAAAATTTCAATCATAGTAAATTTATTTCTGTTCGGTCAAATAGTCTTTTAACTTATTAAATATTTATGGTTTTTTGGTTTTTACATTTTCTATATCCTTCACTTTCTTAAGATCAATGATCTATATAACTCTCTATAATTATTTATATTTTTCTTCCGTGTATTTATATTAACATAACAACAATATTTTATAATATAGGATCCCAGTAATTTGTTATTATTGATGACCTTCATACTTCCCATTCTATCTTACAAATACGGAGTTTTATTAATCCATTTTATTGTGTGTGTTTCCAATAAATTAATTTTCAAATATCAAACCCTTAATTATTAATAATAAGATTAATTTTTATGAACAAAATTTATTTATTTTAGTAGAATTCAACTCACTATTATTTTAAAATATAATCATCACGTTAGATAGAAAATATGACATGGAAAAACAATATTGTAAGAGTATCTAACACCTTGACAATTCAAAATATATTTAATTTTAAATAAATTAAATATTTTTGATACATTGCAATGCACGAAACACTGGATTTAAAAGAAACTTGATATTCTCATAATTTTGTTAATCATGACCATTATAACATGTCAATTAAATAGGAATGCATGAATTAGTCTTACTAAATTAGGATAATTATATGGTTTAATCATATATAAAATAAATTAAATGGTTATAAACTATTTATAAAAAAATAAGATCCATTCAAAATAAAAAGAAATATTTTTTGAAAAATGGAGTCTTTCTAAAAGGTTGGTTAGTCAGAGTTTCCATAAATAATAAAAAAATTTAATTTTACCAAATATATAAAAAAAGCTGAAAAAAATATTTTTTGAATAAAAATGTAAAAAATAACTTATGGTTAATATTTTGAATTTTGTATTGAAAAGAATTTTTTTTGTTAAATAGTGAAAAATATTAGATTTTAGGGACAAAATTACATTTTATTTAGAGAAATTATAAAGTTATTTTTTAAAAAATTGTTGTAAAAGTAAATTAGTTTAATTATATTTATATCAGTCAAATATAGGAAATTTAAATCCATTTAATATTTAATGATGATATAAAACCTATTTAATGTTTATAATTTTTTTTTCTTTGGAAAACGCAATTTTTAGGCGTCTGTAGGTATAATTTAAAATTAAATTATAGAAATTATGTGGATCAAATTTGAAAAAATAGTTTAAATCTATGGAATAATTATATTTTATATTATCTAATATGTTCAAATAATTTTTTTTCCGAATTAATTGTAAAAACCATAATGATTATTTATCGTGGTTAACATACAAACCGGTTTAATAGGGGTTAAACTAAACTTATATAGCTTAATAATTAACCAAAAAATCTATAATTAATATTTTATGGTCATTTATTTACATAATATATTCCATTTCTCAATAATTATCCAATTTGGGGGATTTTTAAATGGGAAAATGTGGGTATAACGTTTTCTTTTTAAAAATATTTAAATGTGTCCTCTCACCCCCTTATAAAAGGACACACATTATCTTCCCTTATTTACACTTCCAAATCAATTTGGTTTAGAAAATACCTACCATATTAGGTTACATAAATACTTATAAAAATCATAGATGTGTTATTTTAACTAGAAAACCATCTTAAGAAGGATTTATGTATAAATATAGAGAGGCCCTCTAAGGAAGATGTAAAATTGTTAACTTGAATTTCTGTTTTATTTTTTCTTCCACCTACATAAAATAATAATAAACTATGATAATATAATAATTAAAATATTTCATATATACTTAGATGTTATAATGTTAATTTCTAAACATATATTTATCTCCACATCTATCAAATAGAAAATGAATCTGTCGATAATGAGAATGGTTGACTACCACCTCACAAACTAGTGTAATTCATTTTCCATCCCCACATTTAATTGATATATATAATGAAGTATTTAAATAATTAATATTTTTTTTAAAAATAGTATAATTGTTTAATTAATATATCACATATCAATTCATACTTTCACTTCTATGGGGTGATACGATAACACCAACCTAAATATAGTGGACTACCTCCAGATGGAGAAATGTAAATCATTTTTCCCATAATATTTAAATGGAAGGTAGTAAGGATATGTTTAATCAATAAATTTTATGATTTATCCTTAAAATAATTATATTAATTTATTAAAAAATATACATTCTTACTATAAAATCTGTTTGAAAACAATACGCCTCTCATGCATATATATGGACTACCAGCTCTACATAGCGATGTGATTTTGTTTTTCATTTTTTTAAATTGTATTGTAATAAAGAAATATTTAGCGAATATAAATTAAATATTTGACATAATAATGTTTCTAAAATGTGGAAATATTTTTTACCCTTTTTACATTCTATCTGTTATAAAAATAAGAACAATGTTCATGCATACGCTCAGCCAACCGTCTCCATGAATGGTGTAACTCATTTTACATCTATATCTTTTATTGATTGTTAAGAATAATTATATAATGATTATACATGATATTATTATCATGGATTAAATTATGGGGACGATTTAACCATCATAATAATAAAATTACTAAATTATGAAATAAAAACATACATGAAAACCAGGGAAATTATCAACAAGAATAGTGATTTCAACATATGTTTTATAATAAATTTGACATAAAATAATAATTAAATAATATATGGTATGATATATATGATCATATATATTTTTAATATATGTAAAACAAATATATATATTTATTATATATGAGCTATTGAAATGTACGAATGAGATCATACAAGATGTAAGGGTATCTCATCTATCTTTTACATCCATGAAATGTCTGCCATTTCACCAATTATTTTTATTATATGGTTTATATAATATAATTTTTATATGTTATATAATGAATCCATTTACCTTTATGGTTTTTAAATTTGCATGTGAAGTCATTTCTTTCTTGGGGCGTGTTATTTAAATG
Source organism: Viscum album (assembly GCA_963277665.1). Lineage (NCBI taxonomy): Eukaryota > Viridiplantae > Streptophyta > Magnoliopsida > Santalales > Viscaceae > Viscum > Viscum album. Next base: position 279,227,341 of record OY728161.1, on the reverse strand, counting down.
TTACCAAAGTTGTAATGGATTTTTATATAATCTATTTATTTATTAAGATAATTTATGACCAAATTTACAATGATTAAATATTATTATATATCAATAAAAAAACTCATGTATTTTATTCTCCTATGATTACTAATGAAATTTTCATGTAATATTTATTTTTCTTCTCTTTACTACATAATTTTTTTTTTAAAAAAGTGGTTTTAATAAAATATATCTTTTTATATTTTTTGTTAATTTTTTTTTCTCTTCCGTGTCCATGTTTTTTAATGGAATTAAAAAAAATTATTATAATATAATCCAAATTATTTATTAATTAAAATTTTACCATTGTTTATATTTTTAATTTTTTTTAAAATTAATCTTCCAATCATTTTTCAAATGAGGTTCTATTTAAATTTTTAATGAAAATGTGAAAGGAATAGTTTTTTAACTTATATTTTATGTATGAAAATACCCACCATAATTATATCTCATTTCATTAAATCTTCCATTAAATTTTTAAAAGGCTAATTTTTTAAAAACTAATTTTCTTAATTTCTATATATGTGTGGTTTTGAATGTGATTTTTAATTTGAAAAGAATATTTTCCCTAATAATTTTTCTAATTAATTTTTATGGTATTTATATTCATCGATGGAAACTTCCCTTTATTTTACTTACAATCCAATAGGGATTTTTTATATTGGAACCATATATATTCATTATCTTAATGGTTCATGATTAGTTTGAATGGAATTTAATATTTTTATACCATTCATCATATTACACTAAATTGTATATGAATATGTTTCGTGATGGATGAAAATATAAAAATTTAATATGCAAGATTTTATTAAAAAAGATTAAATTAATTATGTTTATTGATTGGGGAAAGTATTAATATATCATAATCAAGTTTTTTAATATTATTGGTTATTTATATTTTGATCCACCTATTATAGATGAGGAATGAATTGGTCTTAATAAGAAATGGGTGGGGCACGGTGTATCCCCTGGATGTATTAGTACACATACTAAGAAAAACTAGATTGGGTTTTTGCAGAGGACTTACCCATTTATATGTGATGTCTTGGAGTGGGAACTTTAAGGTGTTGTTATGATGTGTGACATTAGGAATTCCTCTATAATGATATTAGTTATTGATTTTCTATATGATTAATTTATTAGGTTGAATATACATGTATATGTTTCAATATAATTTGATTATTTATATGGAAGTATTTGAAAATCAATTTATTCTATCATATTATTCTCTAGTAATAAATTGAATGGAATGTGTTTCCATTATTTACATTTCAATATTGATTATTCTTATTTATTCATGATTTCATGTGTGTTATGTGTACCCATACCGGGCATTTAAGTTGGCAGCATTATTATGTTTCATATTACCTAGGATACTGGGATTTGTTATGGTATTAATGTGAAGGGATATACTACATTGAATATTGGATTTTTCAAAGTAAAAAAATCATTTATTTTGTGATTTCAATTTGAATATGTAATTCATTAATTGTATATAGATTACCCAGACAACTATAATATTCGGTCTTTCGATATAAGATTCCTTATATCTATTGACATATTAATAATGCACATACCAACTTTAGGATATTTGGTTTAAGGAATTTATAAATGCAATTATCCCTACATCACACTAAAGACCATTGGAACCAAATAATATAACCTAGGAGGAATCAAAATAAAGGATATCATAAGATCCTTCACCCATCAATTTGTCTCTAAAATAAGATACATTGTGTAATGTCTTGACATGAGTGCCATAAACCGGTTCCTCGAGTCGGTTGGTCACATGACTTTAGGTGCACCTCCCCATACAGAAGAGTTTTGAATAAATGAGATGGTATAATATATTTATGTTGTGGGGAGACTATACCCATTTATCAAATCATCTCTACAGTAGAAATAAATAAAAAATAACCCATTTCTAATAATAAATAACTATGACAATACCATAACCAATACATACCCGTATCACATGATAATACATTTTATGGAAAAAAAATATCCAACCTAAAGCTGTAGATATTCCATGCCATATATGTGTCAAGATCCAAATGATAAACCAAAAAATAAGAAATTAAAAACACAAAAGTGCATCCTGAAATCATTTTGAGTTCCCTTATCTAGGATATATCCCAATATTATCTATTTAACATAAGGATCGTATGTTTATCCTATGCTCCAAACATGATTTCTATTCATGTACCAATCAGGAATCCATAGTAGGGTGTACGTACAACTTTGAAGGACACAACAAATAGAGTATAAAACAATATCCAGTCTATAACATTGAATACAAGTGTATAAATAATAAACATTGAAAATAAATTAACAAGTTTTCCACATTATGTTTTTTTATTTAACCTAATAAATCATAGGTTCTTGATGAAACCCTAACCATCGATACCAAAATCAGACTATTCCAGAGTCTAAACCATTTGCAAAGGCATATCACATTTTATTCCATGATATTTTTCCAAAAATCAATTCATTTCAATTTTACCATTCAAACAACAAGGGCTTAGAGAATAAGTCTGGAGCCTTGTGGATATTTAGAGCAGTGATCCGTATCCCAAATCTCAATGATTAAATATGTAAATAAATATATTGGGGGCCTAGTGTGGAATTCTAGAACCCCGTGTGTATTTGGAGAAACATTCCATATCCCAAAATTCAGTTATATATGTATCACATTATATGGTTTCATACTTCTAACCATTTATCATCAATTATAATAAAAAATCTATTTAACCATTTAAAAATTCCATTTATCAACCGAAAATAATTTTTTAATAATCAATTTAATCATACTGAAACACCCTGAGGGTGGATTCTAATTTCAATCAAATCAGAACAACCAATATGTCACTATAAAATTATTGAACCATTAATAAATAAATTTGACAATCACATTATTCACTAATTTCTTTATCACAAAATCAACCAATTTATATATCACATGGTAATGCCAATTAATTAATTAGTCAAATTCGAAAAAAATATCCCAACATTTAAATTCCAATTGAACAATCATATATATATGTGATTAAAATCAAGAATATGGGATTTTAAATTTATAACCACCTACCTCAAGGTTATTGATTTCCATTCACAAAAAAAACCCCCCAAATTGACGTAGAACATTTTAGATCATAATGAAGAGGAAGATATAGGACCAAAACCTCATATCAAGATCAAATGGAAAAATTACTCAAAACCTAGATCTGAATCCATTTCCAATAGAGGAAAAAATATCCCTCTTTATCTGTATTGAGAGGAAAGATAGATATAAATCCTAATGAGGATGAAATTACTTGTCTACAAGGAGACAATAGTTTGAATGGAGATTTTATTCATCAATAAAGAGGATTATGGTGACTTGGAATCCTATAGGGAGCTTAAAAACCATTGAAATAGGATTAAGATCAAGTGGGGAAAAATAGGTGTTCATACCTGGGGGTATGAGAGTTTTAATAATGTTTCAATGGATTGAAAATTCGGAAACATGGTTTCCTTGGATGGGTCAGTTGGTTTTCAAAACCAGGTTTCTTAAAAAAGATCTTATCTTTAAGGGATAACTATTTCTCCAAGGTGGGTGACCCATTATAATCATCAGAACCAAGAACGTAACTCCCCTCTTCTTTGGACTTCTTGGTTTTCTAGAGTTAGGAGCACGGATTTGGAAAACCATGCGCCAACCATGTACAACCCATTTTCTTCCAAAATTCACTAATTTCGACAAAAATAACCCAATATAAAAAACCCAGCAAAGATTTAACCAGAAAAGGTAAATGAGAACCTGAAAAAGTGTATGAGGTATCTCTTGAAAGGTCATGATCTTTTAATCTCCCCAAATTATAACATCTCATTCTCAATCCCTTCTCCCAAGAATCACCATGATTATATGTTAAAAATATTGGGACATTGAGATTGTATATATTCTACAATCTCACATGTTTCCTCCTAAACATAGCCATGTTGCGACAATATTTGAATTATTGACACAGTCATTCCCCACAATACATTATCACTATGATATGAAACATGTATCAGATTCTCTTAAAAGGATGCATTAGTCTCAAGGTCAACATAATCAAGATAATTCACATGAGAAGGGTTGGGGTGACACTTTTGAAGATGTGACACTTAAATAACATTGTGTATATCACTAAACATATATAGAATTACCAATTGGTATGCCCTCAACCTGATTCATTCTACAATATCAAATGGTCCAAGAAAACTAGGTTCCAGCCTTCTATATCATAAATCCTATGATGATCCAATTTAGGTGACACCTGAAGGAATACATGATCACCCACTATAAACTCAAGGAGACTTCTAAGTCAATCAACATATGTATTTTGTCTACTCTGAGCTGTAGAGAAACATTTTTGAATTAACTAAACATGCTTTAATCTCTCTTATAGGAGACTTTTTTCTATCAAATGTGACTAAATATTCTCCGTCTAGCAAACTGTTGATGTACATGGCCTACCATAGACAACCTCGTATGGTTCCATCCAAATTGATTCATAATAAATGTTATTTTAGTAGAATGAAATGGGTACTATGTGCATCTCCCAATAACCAAAAATGTTAATAATTAACACATGTTGCTTATTGTCAAAAGGATATATATAATATTTATATTTCTTATCTATATACGGGTGGAAAGTTATACATAGAAATACCTATGTACCAAGCACCTTTTGAAATCATTTCCAGAAGTTAGAAGTGAAACACATGTTAGAGTTTGAAACTATACTCCATGGAACCCTTTACGAATAGAATATCTTCTAAACATACATGTTCCATAACTAATCCACTCATAAAGCCTCTTGAATATGAATTAAATGGGTGACCTTCAACTGTAGTTCCATAATCTCCCATATATATCCATTCTTCGATGGAGTCCTCAAAATACCTACCAAAAAATCCATAATAATATCTTTCGAAAAACATTTTATAATGTTAAATTGATGTATTAAACCATAGGGTCATTGATACTTGTCCCCCACTTACTGAAAGGTGTTAAATTATATCACAAACCATGAAATATCCATTTAAATTCCTGACTACCAAAACTTTTGACATAGGTGATGATAAATTTTTGTAAATCCATGATTCACTACCCACTTAATGGAATGAAATTCATGCATAAAAGTCTTCTAAATACATGTAGGAACAAAAAAAAGTTCTTAACATAAATGACCCTAAACTAATATGTCTCAAAAGTGGAAGGTGACTCCCCACCTTCATGTATTTACCAAAATTAAAAACACTTTGGATCCTCATGTTGCCTCTCCCTTATCTGGATCTGAAGTTTGAATTTCTCTAATACTAATATGAGATTTATCTATTCCTGGACCTCCAATACAATATCATGCATCTCAAATCACAAGGTCATTATCTTCCACTAAGAACTAGAATCTTGAACTAACTATGTATGTGTTTTCCTATATAAATAATCACAAACACTATTTCCCGTCATGAGCATATATGCCAACTGAAAATCCAAATATATCATATAAATAACCCATGTACTCTACTAGAGATTCAAATCACATTTTAAAAATATAAACTATATGATTTTTTTGGTTTTTTAATATTTTAAAATTTTCTCCCAAAAGATAATGCCTCCAGCACATTAAGGTATAAACCACTACGGAATACTCAAGACCTTACGTAGAGTAATTCAATTCTTATAGAATTAAATTTGATGACCCCAAATCCACAAATCAATCCAAATACATCAAATCTAATCAAATTACTATCCTAGGTATCTCAAAAAAATATGGTATATTACTCAGATGGATTTGGTAGTATCCAAATTTGTGTGTTAGTCAGACGCTTCTTCAACTCATGGAATGTATTATCAGATACTACAGACCATGAAAACATGATTCCATTCATGGTAAATCTATAAGGTGGTTGTTCCCAATACGAAAAGTCATGGATGAACCTCCTAGAATAGCCTTCACACACACAATAGATATGAATATAAAAAATGTCTATGGTTTCTCCAAAGAATAAACTTCCTGAATATTTTTTAGGTCCACTAACGCGCATTACACTAAGATGATGTTACCTGTCACGACCCATCCTCAGGGCCCATGTCGTGACTACCCCAATCCCGCCTTCCATAGGCCAGGGACTGGCGACTAGCACCAAGGTGTAAATACCAGTAAAAATGGAAGTCATTACCATTGTAAAGTAAACAAACACCATAGAGAAAGCAAGCAGTAGAAGTAAAAACTAAGTAAAAACTGAGTTCAACAGTAACTGCGGAATTAGTGGGCCAGAATACAAACCCAAACTGAAGTAAATTATAACTGGAAAGGGAAAACAGCAACTGAAACTAAAGCCTCAACGTCGAGCCGTCCACTGGAAATCCCACCTGAAGGGTGGGTATAGATAGCCTCCACTGCTCCTCGGGTCCAGCCGACCGCTCCGAGTATGTCCCGCACAGTGGTCCACCTCCAGGTACCGTCCTACTCTGCAAGCCTCAACCACGATCAGCGCTGTCCGTCGTCTGCAACCAACACAACGTAGTGCGGGCATAGACCATGCAGGGGTGAGTATAAGCTACTTAGTAGGGACCCCGAGACCCCCGAAGGTTTCCCAGAATCCACAAAGGATAACCCACAAAGGAAATATACAATCATGAAGTAACATCCGACACTGCTTAGGTATATGCCCATACATATATCTATGTTATCAATTCCAGCTCGCTCTAACCTCCGAGCCCAAGTACAACCCAGTCCACACAGAAAAGAAAAACGTAAATCCACACAGGATAGCACAAAACTATCCACATAGGAAATAATAAAGGATTCAGCTCACACAGGTATACTTCTTCGTATGATGATAGAGATGATCAGATATTCCCACTGATTCATCTAAGCCGTCGGACCCACAAAGGATCGATAGGTACTAACCCCCGCAATGACCCACAAAGGATCTGACCCACAAAGGATTGATAGGTAACTAACCCCCGCAATGAACCACAAAGGATCTGACCCACAAAGGACTGATAGGTAACTAACCCATGCAATGACCCAGAAAGGATCTGACCCACAAAGGATCGATAGATAACTAATCCCCGTAAAGACCCACACAGGATCGGACCCACACAGGATCTGTAGGCGCTGTCCCACACAGGACCGCTGAGAGCTGACCCACACAGGATCGGACCCACACAGGATCTGTAACACTGATCCACGCAGGATCGCTCAGTGCTGAAGTCGTCGCCGTCGAATCCACTGAGGATCTCTGCACAGTCGTTGTTTAGTCACAGTCGCAGCCAGCTCTAGGTTCCCGCACACAGCAAGCTCGCTCGGATGGGTCCGCTCCACGAGCCGAGAGGCTGATACATCAATTGACACATAGTCCAGAGTTGATGTATCCAAAAGATTTGTATCGCCAACAGGAACTCAATGCTGCAGACGGCGCATCAATTGGACGCCCTGTTTGAGAGTTATTGGCTTTTTACTCCCAGGGGCCCAGTTGTTTTTTGAGTCAAAACCAACCTCACCATACTCCACCTGCATTTAAACCTCGTGCGAAGTAAAACAAAAGAACCATCTCACTTAGACGAATCCATCAAAGTCGACGGAACGTCAATCGGACGTCCGGAGCTCAAGTAATAAGCGTTTCTGCTCCGAGGTCCCGGTTGGCTTCGTGTACGAACCATCCCGGCCAAACCCAAAGTATTCTAAAACCTTTAGTGTAATATTTCAAAACGACCTTCTCAATCCAAGTATCACAACACCACTGATGGTGCGTCGATCGGAGGTATGTAGCCCAAGATATGGGCAATAGAACGTAAGGGGTCCGAAAACGGGTGGCCTGGGCCCGGACCGACCCGGCCCAACCCCCCCTGGGTCGGCCCGAACCGAGTGACCCAACCCCAGTCCGGGTCAGACCCGGATGGCGTGACCCGGCCCGGCTGGCGCGGCCTGACCCGGCCGGGGCACGACCCGGCTGGCGCTGGCCAGGTGGCCAGCGGGTCGGCTCGGCCGTTACGACCGAGCTGCGGGCGGGGGGCGCGCTGCCCCCACGTGATGGAGCAGCGGCCCCGCGTGGGGAACGCTTCCCCCACACGATGCGAGGATCTCACAATGCCCGTGCGGCTTAATTTGTCGTCTTCCTCTGTTCCGCACACCAAGAACGAAAAGGGCGGTGGTTTTGGACTTGTTCATTGGTCCGCACACACCGCGTTAGCGGTTTTACAAGTCTCACAACAAACATTTAATCATACTCTGCGGGTATAAATCCCAAATATTTAAATGAATCAAACCCCAACCTCAACTTTGTCGTCGAACGTGAGTTCGTCATGGAATTGACCATCGCGGAAGAAGAGGATTGTCGCGACGTGGAAGGGGCGTCACTGTCGTCACCGTACACGGCGTCGCGTCGACGATCTCCGAGGGTTAAAAACACACATATTTAATTACACCAATTTAACCCACGTTGAGGATAAAATTCACGATGAAATAAAAGAACCGCAACCCCTACCTCAATCGGTTGTTGATCAAAGATTGTCACGGGGAAGGAACATCCCCAAAAAAGCCACTTAAGCAAGGTTAAGCGGATAAATTGGGACCCACGATATCCAATCCTCTTGGTAGGATATTTATGAGGTGGGTCCCGCACGAGCCCCACCGTTTCTTTTCCTCTAGGTAATGTACTTGTGAAAACCACTTTTAAATAAAGTCAACCGTGTGTTTATTTGACTTATGAAACGCCTCATTTATTGGGAAGTTAAGTCGTTACCACTAATTCATCGAATTAATGGTTCGTTTCTTAACTTTGAATTTCAAATCGTTGGCATGGGAATAAAATAAGACCAACACATGTTTACTTGAGGGTTGCTTGTTGAGAGGAATTGGAGAAGCTATATGTCTTGAAGATCTTCATTCTCCCTCACGAAGAACGCGAAGAACGCCGACCTCCGATGAAGGTCGACGAAGAACTCCAGACCCTCGGAGATCGACAACGCCAATGATCCTCTAGTTCCGTGATGTTTCTTCCGCGACGTTCCTTCCCCGCGACAAACTTCGATCAACAACCGATTGAGGTAGTGGGTTGCGGTTCTTTTATTTCATTGTGAATCTTATCATCAACACGGGTTTAATTTGTGTAATTAAATCAGTGTTTTTTTAACCCTCGTAGATCGTCGACGCGATGTTGTGTACCGTGACGACAGCGACACCCCTTCCGCGACGCGATGATCCTCTTCTTCCGCAATGGTCAATTCCGTGAGGAACTCACGTTCGACAAAAACGATGAGGTAGGGGTTTGATTCTTTTAAATATTTGGGATTTATACCCGTGGCATATGATTAAATGTTTGTTGTGAGACTTTTAAAACCGCTACCGCGGTGGGTGCGAACCAACGAACAAGTCCGAACCCACCTCCCTTTTCGTTCTTGGTGTGCAGAATGGCAGAAGACGAAAAAGTAAGCCGCACGGGCGATGTGAGATCCTCACAGTGAAGGACGGACCCAGGGAAGACTTTTGGCGAAGAAGACATGCAATTCCGACCACCGGAACTCGTCCAGTGGTGCACGGAGCAGCCCACCGGCGTGCTGCCGGGAGGAGCCGGTGCTGCTGAAGCCATGGTGGCAAGGCGCGGTCTCGTGACCGCGTGGGACTGGAAGGGCACGGGACACGGCCGGCTGCCACATCCGCTGGCAAGGGCGGCCTCACTCGGGGCCGCGGCTCCATCATGCGGGGGGCAGCACGCCCCCCGCCCGCGGCTCGGCCGTGACGGCCGAGCCGACCAGTTGGCCACCCGGCCAGCGCCACCCGGGTCACGCCCAGGCTGGGCCGGGCCACGCCGGCTGGGCCGGGTCGCGCCATCCAGGTGGGACCTAGACCCGGGTCGGTCCGGGCCCAGGCCCCCCGTTTTCAGACTCATTACGGTCATTTGCCCAAATCTTGGGCTAAGAACCTCTGATCGACACACCGTCTACGGCGATGTGATCCTTGGATCGATATTGTCGTTTTGACGTATTACACTCAAGGTTTCGGAATACTTTGGGTTCGTCCGGGTTGGTTCGTACACAAAACCAACCGGGCCCTCGTAGCGGAAACGCTTATAACATGAGCTCCAGACATCCGATTGATGTGCCGTCGACTTTGATGGAATACTCTAAGTGAGACGGATCTTTTGGCTTTCTCCGCCCGAGCTTTGGACACAGGTGGTGTAATGTCGGGTTGGTTTTGACTCAAAAACCAACCGAGCCCCTCGGACGAAAAAGCCAATAACTCTCAGACCAGGCGACCAATTGGCGCGCTGTCTGTGACGTTGAGTTCCTGATGAGGATACAAAAAATTTGGATACATCAAATCTGGTCTATGTGTCAGTTGATGTACCAGCCTCTCGGCTCGTGGAGCAGACCCTCCCGAGCGAGCTTGCTATGTGCGGGAACCCCAGAGTTGGCCGCAACTGTGACTACGACGACGATTGTGCAGAGATCCTCAGTGGATTCGATGGTGACGACTTCAGAACTCAGTGATCCTGCGTGGATCATTACTACAGATCAAGTGTGGGTCCAATCTTGTGTGGGTTAGCGCTCATCGGTCCTGTGTGGGCCAGCGCCTACAGATCCTTTATTGGTCTGATCCTGTGTGGGTCTTTGCGGGGGTTAGTTACCTATCGATCCTTTGTGGGTCAGATCCTTTGTGGGTCAATGCGGGGGGTAGTTACCTATCGATACTTTGTGGGTCGGTTCTTTTGTGGGTCATTGCAGGGGTTAATACCTATCGATCCTTTGTGGGTCTGATGGCTTAGATGAATCAGTGGCAATATCGGATCATCACTATCGTCATACGAAGAAGTATACCTGTGTGAGCTAAATCCTGTTTGCTTTCTTATGTGGATTGTGTTGTGCTATCCTGTGTGGATTTACGTTTTGCTTTCCTGTGTGGACTGGGTTGTACTTGGGCTCGGAGGTTGGAGCAAGTTGGAATTGATGACTTAGGTATATGTATGGGCATATACCTAAGCAGTGTCGAATGTTACTTTGTGATTGTATATTTCCTTTGTGGATTATCCTTTGTGGATTCTGGGAGACCATCAGCGGCCTCAGGGTCCCTATTGAGTAGCTTATACTCAACCCTGCACGAGCTATGCCTGAACTACGTTGTGTTGGTTTTCGACGACGGACAGCGCTGATCGTGGTTGAGGATTGCGGAGCAGGACGGTACCTGGAGGTGGACCACTGTGCGGGATGTACTCGGAGCGGTCGGCTGGACCCGAGGAGCAGTGGAGGCTATTTGTACCCACCCTTCATGTGGGATTTCCAGTGGATGGCTCGACGTTGCAGCTTTAGTTTCAGTTGATGTTTTCCCTTTCCAGTTGTACTTTACTTCAGTTTGGGTTTGTATTCTGGCCCACATATTCCGCACTTACTGTTGTACTCAGTTATTACTTAGTGTTTACTTATACTGCTTTCTTGCTCTATGGTGTTTGTTTACTTTACAAAGGCAATGCCTTTCCTTTTTACCGGTATTTACGTCTTGGTGCTAGTCCCCAGCCCCTGGCCTATGGAAGGCGGTCTTGGGGTAGTCACGGCATGGGCCCCGAGGACGGGTCATGACATGAACCAATAAAGGCATTGGGATAACCCATTACCAATGGTTTTAGTACAACAGTTGGTATACTATATACAAACGGTTTTGGAAACCGTAGGCAAGTAAGGCTTGGGAGAGCACATTAACAATGGTTTTAGTACAACCATTGGGAAAGGCAGTGTAATCCTAGAGTTTCCCAATGGGTATTTGAACCGTTTGTATATAAAATTACTTCCAACGGTTTGAAAACCGTTGGCAATATTGTGTTAAATTGGAGTATTCCCAACGGTTTGAAATCTTTTGGCAATAATGGCCACTGAAGGTGTGAAATATGAGTATTCCCATCTATTTGAATACCATTGGAAATAATGGCTGTTGGCGGTGTGAAATAAGAGTATTCCCAACGGTTTGAAAACCATTGGAAACACTCATTTTCATCTTTTAGCACTATACCCACGGTTTTATTAAACCATTGGTATACTGTTATACCAGAATTTTGGCAAACCATCGACATAGAATCTCCTCCACCCATGCACACTCAACAAAACCATGGAATACAAAACCATGGAATACAGATCAAACACCACTTCTGCACACTAAACAAAACCGTGGAATATAGAACAAACACCACTACTACACACTCAAAAAAACCATGGAATATAGAACAAACACGTGCATACACCAAAAAACCCACCTACTACACTCGACACCAACAAAACCTCCTACACACTAAACTACATACACCAAAAAACCAATGAACACTCCACTACATACACCTGAATACACACTTACCAACAACAAACACCTGCTATAGCATAGAAAAGAACATAAAAAGAGGATACTCTTCTAACCATGGAATGTACCAAAATTATAATAATGTATATGAACCCAGTTACCCTATGAAATACATAATTCTTAATTTAATTCTCATCATCATCATGTAATTTTTAATAGAAAGAGGGGAAAATTACAAAGGAAAAAATAGAAGGGAAAGGGAAAAAGAAGAAACACAGAAGAGGCCCCATGGGAAGACCCCCCCCCCCAAGCCAAGATGGCCTAGGGTGGTCTGAAGTGATGAAGTCCCAGTGAATCCCCTTTGATACAGTCAATCCCCTTGGGTTGGATACTCCCTATAGTGTGAAGAAACACCTCATCCATGCTGTTGACATCCACCATGGCCAAGTGATCCGAGACCTTTTTCCCTTCTCTCCAGGTGTAAAGGATACTCTCTCCATTATTAACCATACTTCTACATTTTCTTATGACATATTTAATCGACCAAAGATACTCGGTGTACCCTTTCAAGGATTTGTGCACAATAATGGATTCTGTTTTGATTTTATGGATTGCGAGACCCTTTCCCATGCAAAGGTTGTGCCGGGTGAGAATTGCCTTTGACTCCGCTTGCAGTGAATCCTCTGGCATAGTCTTTCCGAGAAATCGAGGTAAACCGAATGATTGATTTGATCCACTTAGTATTTGAAATGACATATGATTGAGCCAGGTCATGGCACATGTCAGACTCTTGATTGAGATATGCTATCATTGATGATTTTAGGAGGAGGTGAATTTAATATTGCTAAAGCATTCAATATCTCACAAAAATAAATAAAATAATAGTAATTCCTGCATGAGACAGTAGAATTATATTATCAAAAAATAATTTAAACACAAACAAGGGGAGGGAAGGAACCCATAAACCAAACCCTAAAGGCCAAGTTATTTCTTCCCTCATAATTTTTTTCATTGAATATTTTTTTAATATTTTATTTTATTTAAATTTTTTCAATTTACAAGATTAAATAATGACAGAAAAATAATTAGTTATTGTGAAATAGATTATGTGAGTTAACAATTTAGAAATATCCTCTAGTTAGACAACCCTAATTAACATCTGTACTGCTTTTGGAAAATAAGATTGCTTTTACCACACCCTACGATAGGCGTGCAGTAGAATTATAAAATTTTATATCCTTGATAGAAATATAAAAAAATGGATCAAAATGATTGTACAGGTAATAATTTTTCTGTTGATGTTGAAGATACTACAAAGGACATATGAAATGATGGAGGTATAAAGGAATATGATTATGAATCATTTTTAATGGTTTATGAATTGTAGGGAATGATTTATGTTTTTGAATATTTTAATTCAATAATCATGTTTTAGATTTATTTTATAAATGATATTATCATTACAATAATCAAAATAAATATAAGTATTTTACTACATTATTTTTTTATAGAAGGATTTCATGATATATGTTGATTGATATAAATGACTATAAAATTTTATATGGTGGAGAGTTGATATTTTTGGAAGAAATTTGATTGAGGGAGTATAACTCTTAATATTTCATTGATGAAGATATAATAATGATAAAGATATGTTTGTGGTATAGAATGATTGATGGATTCTTACTCTTAATATTTGGTGAGTTTTTTTATGGATATTGTTATTTTTGTTGGATTTTACTACATTTTTGGAATTTTGGAATACATTTGATATTTTGAGACTCTATTTTTGAAATGAGGAGAACAATAATTTTTGGAACCAAGAAAGATTTAATTTAGGTTTTAGTGTGATCATTTTATTTAAATATTTCATATTTAAAATTAAAAGGGATATTATATTGTTTGTGTAATCTAATATTAAGTTGATTTGGTAAATTTAGTGACCATGCTTAAAAAATTTTAGAATTTAAATTTTGACACTCATATTTTCTGTTATTCTTGATGTTATGCATTTATAAAATGAATTACGTTTATCTTTCATGTTATTATTGAATTTTTATTAATCAATATAATATTGTATAACTTTTAATAACAAATTTGGTATTGAATGATATCTACAGACTGTGGGAAGAAATTTGGATTCTTTATATGATACAATAAGAATATATTTTAGTGATTCAGGAGGAAAATTTCATTTTTGATATTCATTTATTATAATAAAAAATTATTGAGAATTGATTGATGAAAAACCTGAAAAAAATTTGTCTCTGAAATTGATGGGTGTAAATTAAGAATATATTCATATTTTCTTATCCTAGATGGTAATAAAATTCCTCAAAACTAGGAAAAATATATTGGACCAAAATTTCAATCATAGTAAATTTATTTCTGTTTGTTCAAATAGTACTTTAACTAATTAAATATTTATGGTTTTTTTTGTTGTTACATTTTCTATATCCTTCACCTTCTTGAGATCAATGATCTATATCACTCTCTATAATTATTTATATTTTTCTTTCGTGTATATATATTAACTTACCAACAATATTTTCTAATATAGGAACCCAATAATTTGTTATTATAGATAACCTTCATACCTCCCTTTCTATCTTATAAATAGGGAGTTTAATTAATCCATTTTATGGTGTGTGTTTCCAATAAATTAATTTTCAAATATCAAACCCTTATTTACAAATTACAAGATTAATTTTTATGAACAAAATTTATTTATGTTAGTAGAATTCAACTCACTAATATTTGAATAGAGAATCATCACGTTAGATAGAATACATGACATGAAAAAACAATATTATAAGAGTATCTAACACCTTGACACTTTGAAATATATTTAATTTTAAATAAATTAAATCTTTTTGATACATTGTGATGCACAAAACACTGGATTAAAAATAAACTTGATATTCTCTTAATTTTTTTAATCATGACCATTATAACCTATCAATTAAGTAGGAATGCATGAATTAGTCTTACTAAATTAGGATAATTATATGGTTTAATCATATATAAAATAAATTAAATTGTTATCAACTATTTAGAATTAAAATAAAACCCATTCAAAATAAAAAGAATTTGTTTTAAAAAAATGGTGTTTTTTAAAAGGTTGGTCAGTCAGAGTTTCCATATATGATAAAAAAAATTATTTTAAAAAATATATAAAAAAACTGGAACAAAATATTTTTTGAATAAAAATGTAAAAAATAACTTATGGATAATATTTTCATTTTTTTATAGAAAAGTCATTTCTTGTTAAATAGTGAAAAATATAGGATTTTAGGGAAAAATTTACATTTGATTTAGAGAATTTATATGGTTATTTTTTAAAAAATTAATGTAAGAGTAAATTAGTTTAATTATATTATTATCAGTCACATATAGGTAATTTTAATCCATTTAATAATAAATTATGATATAAAACCTATTTAACCTTTATAATTTTCTTCTTTGGAAAAACCAATTTTTATGCTTCTATAGGTATAATTTTAAATTAAATTATAGAAATTATGTGGATGAAATTTCAAAAAATATTTTAAATCTGTGGAATAAAAATAATTTATATTATATAATATGTTAAAATAATTTTTGTTCCTAATGAATAGTGAAAACCATAATAATTATTTATCATTGTTAACATACAAACTGGTTTTCTAGGGCTTAAACTAAACTTATATAGCTTAATAATTAACCAAAACATCTATAATTAATATTTTATGGTCTTTTATATACATAATATATTCCATTTCAAAATAATTATCCATTTTGGTGGATTTTTGAATGGGAAAATGTGGGTATCACTTATTCTTTTTAAAAAAATTCAAATGTTTCCTCTCACCCACTTATAAAAGGACACCCACTATCCTCCCCTATTTACACTTCCAAGTCACTTTGGTTTAGCCAATACCTACCATACTATGTTCCTTAAATACTTATAAAAATCATAGATGTGTTATTTTAATAAGGAAACCATCTTAAGAAGGATTTGTGTATAAATATAGAGTGGCCCACTAAGGAAGATGTCAAATTGTTACCTTGAATTTCAGTTTAATTTCTTCTTCCACCTACATAAAATACTATTAAACTATTATAATATAATAATAAAAATATTTCATATATACATATATTTTATAATGTTAATTTCAAAACATATATTTATCTCAACTTCCATCAAATAGAAAATAAAACTGTCAATCATGTGTATGGTTGACTACCACCTCACAAACTAGTGTAATTAATTTTCCATCCCCCAATTTAATGGATATATATAATGAATTATTTAAATAATTTATATTTTTTTTATAAAAATAGTATACTTCTTGAATAAATATATCACATATCAATTCTTTCTTTCACTTATGTGGGGTGATACGATAACACCCCCAAAGTATAGTTGACTACCTCCACATGGAGAAATGTAAATCATTTTCCCTTAATAATTACATGGAAGGAAGTAAGGATATGTTTAATCAATAAATTTTATTATTATAGCCTTAAAATAATTCTATAAATTAAATAAAAAATATACATTCCTACTATAAAATCTGTTTGAAAAAAATACGCCGCTCATGCATATTTATGGACTACCACCTCTACATAGCGATGTGATTTTGTTTTTTAATTTTTTTTAAATGTATTTTAATAATGATATATTTAACGAATATAAATTAAATATTTGAAATAATAATGTTTCTATAATGTGGAAATATTCTTTACCCTTTTTTACATTCCATGTATTATAAATATAAGAACAATGTTTATGCATACGTTCAGCCAACCGTCTCCATGAATGGTGTAACTCATTTCCCATTTATATATCTTATATATTGTTAAAAATAATTATATAATGATTATATATGATATTATTATCATGGTTAAAATTATGTGGATGATTTAACCATCATAATAATAAAATTACTAAATCTAGAAATAAAAACATACATGAATAGCAAAGCAATTATCAACAGAAATAGTGATTTCAACAAATATTTTTTAATAAATTAGACATAAAATAATAATTAAATAATATATGTTATGATATACATATGATCATATATATTTTTAATATATGTAAAACAAATATATATGTTTTTATATATGTGCTATTGAAATGTATGAATGAGATCATACATAAGGTAAGGGTTTCTCATCTAACTTTTACATCCATGAAACCTATGCCATTTCACCAATTATTATTATTATATGGTTTATATAATAACACTTTGATATGTTATATAATGAATCCATTTACCTTTATGGTTTTTAAATTTTCATGTGAAGTCATTTCATTCTCGAGGCTTGTGATTTAAGTGTTACCAATGTTGTAAGGGATTATTGTACAATCTATTCATTTATTGAGATTATTTATGACTAAATTTAAAATGATTAATATTATTATATATCAATAATAAAAATAATGTATTTTATTCTCCTATTATTACTAATGAAATTTTCATGTAATATTTATTTTTATTCTCTTTATTACATTAAAATATTTAAAAAAGTTGTTTTAATAAAATATATCTATTTATATTTTTGGTTAAAAATATTTTCCTCTTCCGTGTCCATGATTTCTAATGGAATTTAAAAAAAAATTATTACAATATAGTCCAAATGATTTACTAATTAACATTTTACCATTGTTTATATTTTTAATTTTTTTAAAAATTAATCTTCCAATCATTTTCCAAATGTGGTTCTATTTGAATTTTCAATGAAAATGTGAAAGGAATAATTTTTTAACTTATTTTATATGTATGAAAATACCCACCATAATTATATATCATTAAATTAAATCTTCAATTAAATTTTTAAAAGGTTAATTTTAAAAAAATTACTTTTCATAATTTTTATATATCGGTGGTTTGAACATGTTTTTTAATTTGAAAAGAATATTTTCCCTAAGAATTTTTTTAATTCATTTTTATGGTATTTATATTCTAGATGAAAAATACCCTTTATTTTACTTATAATCCACTAGGAATTTTTTATATTATAACCATCTATATTCTTTATCATAATGGTTCATGATTAATTTGAATGGAATTTAATATTATGATACCATTCACCATATTACACTAAATTGTTTATGACTATGTTTCGTGATTGAGGAAAATATGATCATTTTATACACTAGATTTTATAAAAACTATTTAAATTAATTATGTTTATTGTTTTTGGATAGTATTAATATATCATAATATATTTTTTTAATATGAATGGTTATTTTTATTTTGATCCACCAATTACATTTGAGGAAGGAATTGGTCTTAATACGAAATGGGTGGGGCACACTGTATCCCCTAAACATATTAGTACACCTACTAAGAAAAACGAGATTGGTTTTTTGCAAAGGACTTACCCATTTATATACTATGTCTTGGAGTCGGGCATTTATGGTGTTGTTATTATGTGTGAAATTATGAATTCCTCTATTATGATATTAGGTATTGATATTCCATATGATTAATTTATTAGTTTGAATATCCATGTATATATTTCAATATCATGTGATTATTTATATGGAATTATTTGAAAATCAATTTATTCCATCATATTATGCTCTAGTAATAAATTGCACGGAATGTGATTCAATTATTTACCTTTCAATATTGATTATTCTAATTTATTCATGATTTCTTGTGTGTTATGTGTACCCATACCGGGCATTTAAGTTGACAGCATTATTATGTTTCATATTACCTAGGTTACTGGGATGCGTTTTGGGATTAATATGAAGGGATATCCTACATGGAATATTGGATTTTTCAATGTAAAAAAATCATTTATTTTGTGTTTTCAATTTGAATATGTAATTCATTAATTGTATATAGATTACCCAGACAACTATAATATTCGGTATTTTGAGATACGATTCCGTATATCTATTGACATCTTAATAATGCCCATACCAATATCAGGATATTATGTTTAATGTATTTATTAATATTATGCTCCCTGCATCACACTAAAGACCATTGGAACCAAATAATATAACCTAGGATGAATCAAAATAAAGGATATCATAAGATCCTTCACCCATTAATATGTCTCCAAAAAAAGATACATTGTGTAATGTCTTGACATGAGTTCCACAAACCGGTTCCTCGAGTCAGTTGGTCACATGAATTTCGGTGTACCTCCCCATACAAAAGAGTGTTGAATAAAGGAGAGTGTATAATATATTTATGTTGTGGGGAGACAATACCCATTTATCAAATCATCTCTATAGTATAAATAAATAAAAAATAACCCATTGCCAATAATAAATAACTAGGATAATACCATAACCAATACATACCCGTATCACATGATAATCCAATAGAATAAAAAAATATCTAACCTAAAGTGGTAGATATTACATGCCATATATGTGTCAAGATCCAAATGATAAACCAAAAATTAAGACATTAAAAACACAATAGTGAATCTTGAAATCATTTCAAGTTCCCTTATCCATGATCTATCCCAATATTATCTATTTAACATAGGGATCTTTCATTTATCCTATGCTCCAAACATGATGTTTATTAAAGTACCGATCAGGAAGCCAGAGTATTATTTATGTACAACTTATAGGGACACAACCAATAGTGTATAAAACAATATCCAGTATATAACATTGAATATAAGTGTATAAATAATAAATAATGAAAATAAATTAACAAGTTTACGAGATTAATTTTTTTAACCTAATAAATCATAGGTTCCTGATGAAACCCTAACCGTCAATACCAAAATCAGACTATTCGAGAGTCTAAACCATTTCCAAAGGAATGTCACATTTTATTCCATGATATTTTTTCATAAATCAATACATTTAAATTATACCATTCAAACCACAAGGGCTTAGAGAAGAAGTATGGAACCTTGTGGGTATTTTGAGCAGTGATCCCTATCCCAAATCAGAATGATCACATATGTGAATAAATATATTGGGGGACTAGTGTGGAATTCTCGAACCCCGTGTGTATTTGGAGAAACATTCCCTATCACACAATTCAGTTATATATGTATCACATTATATGGTTTAATACTTCTAACCATTTATCATCAATTATAATAAATAATATATTTAACCATTTAGAAATTTCTTTTATCAACTGAAAATAATTTTTTAATCATCAATTTAATGATACTGAAACACCCCAAGGGGGGATACTAATTTCAATCAAATCAGAACACCCAATAGGTCACTATAAATTTGTTGAACCATTAATCAATAAATATCATAATCACATTATTCACTAATTTCATTATCACAAAATCAGCCTATTTATATATCACATGGGAATGTCAATTAATTAAGTAGTCTAATTAAAAAACAATATCCCAACATGGGAATTCCAATTGAACCATCATATATATGTTATTAAAATCAACAATATGATATTTAAAATTTAAACCACCTACCTCAAGGTTATTGATCGCCATTCACAAAAACAAAACCCCCAAATTGAATTAGAACATTTTAGATCATAATGAAGAGGAAGATATATGACCAAAACCTCGTATCAAAATCAAATGGAAAAAGTACTCAAAACCCTGAACTGAATCCATTTCCAATGGAGGAAAAAATATCCCTCTTTATCCGTAATGAGAGGAAAGAGATATAGAAATCCTAATTAGGATGAAATTACTTATCTACAAGGAGACAATAGTTTTAATGGAGATTTGATTCATCAATAAAGGGGATTATTGTGCCTTGGAATCATATAGGGAGCTTAAAACCCATTGAAATAATATTAGGATCATGTTGAGTAAAATAGGTGTTCATACCTGAGGGTATGAGAATTTTGAATAATGTTTTACTGGATTGAAGACTCCGAAACATGGTTTCCATGGATGGGTCACTTGGTTTTCAAAACCATGTTTCTTAAAAAAGCTCTTATCTTTAGGGGTTAGCTATTTCTCCATGGTGGGTGACCCATTTTAATCCTCAGAACCAAGAACGCAATTCCCCTATTATTTGGACTTCATGGTTTTCTAGGGTTAGGAGAACAGTTTGGGAAAACCATGTGCCAACCATGTACAACCCATTTTCTTCCAAAATTCACTAATTACGACAAAAATAACCCAATATAAAAAACCCAACAACGATTTAACCAGAAAAGGTAAATGAGAACCTAAAAAAGTGTATGAGATATCTCTTGAAAGTTCATGATCTTATAATCTCCCCACATTATAACATCTCATTCTCAAGCCCTTCTCCCAAGAATCACCATGATTATATAGTAAAAATATTGGGACATTGAGCTTGTATATATTCTACTATCTCACATGTTTCCTCCTAATCATAACCATGTTGCGACAATATTTTCATGATCGACAGAGTCATTCCCCACAATACATTATCAATATGATATGTAACATGTATCAGATGCTCCTAAAAGGATGCATCAGTCTCAAGGTCAACATAATCAACATAATTCACATAAGAATGGTCGGGGTGACACTTTTAAATCTGTGACACATGAATAACATTGTGTATATAACTAAAATTATATGGAATTACCAATTGTTATGCCCTCAACCTGATTTTTCCTACAATTTAAAATGGTCCAAGAAACCTAGGTTCCAACCTTCTCTATCCTAAATCATACGCTAATCCAATTTAGGTGACACCTAAAGGAATACATTATCACCCCCTATAAACTCAAAGAGACTACAATGTCGATCGACATATGACTTTTCTCTACTCTGAGCTGTAGAAAAACATTTTCGAATTAACTGAACCTGCTCTGATGTCTCTTATAAGAGACTTGTTCCTATTAAATGTCACTAAATAGTCTCCATCCAACATAATGTTGATGTACATGGCCTACCATTGACATCCTCATATGGTTCCATCCAAATTGATTCATAATAACTGTTGTTTTAGTAGAATGCAATGGGTACTATGTGCTTCTCCCCGTAACCACCAATGATAATAATTAACACTTGTTTCTTGTTGTCAAAAGACTATATAGTATATTTATATTTCCCATATATATACGGGTGGAATCTTATACATAAAAATACCTATATACCAAGAACCTTCTGAAATCATTTCCAGAAGTTAGAAGTGAAACACATGTTAGAGTTTGAAACTATACTCCATGGAACCCTTTACGAATAGAATATCTCTTGAACATACTAGTACCATAACTAATCCACTCATAAAGCCTCTTGAATATGAATTAAATCGGTGGCCTTCATCTGTAGATCCATAGTCACTCATATAGATCTTTTTTTCCATGGAGTCCTCAAAATACCTACCAAAAATCCATTCTAATGTCATGCCACATTCATTTTAGAATGGGAAATTATTATAGTAAACCATAGGGTCATTGATTCTTGTCCCCCACCTATTGATTAGTGTAAAATTATATCACAAACCATGAAATATCCATTTAAATTATTGAATACCAAAACATTTGACCTAGGTGATGATAAATTTCGGCCAATCCACGATGCACTTCCAACTTAAAGGAATGAAATTCATACATAAAAGTCTCCCGAATACATGTAGGAACAATAAAAAGTTCTTAACATAAATGATCCCAAACTAATCTAAGTTATAACAGGATTGTGACTCCCCACCTTCAAGGATTTACCAAAATTACAAACACTTTGGATCCTCATGTTGCATCTCCCTTATCTGGATTTGATGTTTGAATTTCTATAATATTGATATGAGGTTTACCTATTCTTGTCCCTCCCATACAATTTCATGCATCTCAAATGACAAGTTCATTATCTTCAACTCAGAACTAGAATCTTTAACTACCTATGTATGCGTTTTCCTACATAAATCATCACCAACACTATTTCCCGTCAAGAGCATATATGCCAACTGAAAATCAAAATATGTCATATATTCAACCCACGTACTCTACTGGAGATTCAAATCAAATTTTAAAAAGATATAATTTATGATTTTCTAGTTGTAATAAATATTAAAATTTTCTCCCAAAAGATAATTCCTCCAACACATTACGTTATAACCCACTACTGTAATCTTGAGACCTTATGTAGAGTAATTCAATTCTTGTAGAAATAAATTTGATGACCCAAAATCCACAAATCAATCTAACTACATCAAAACTACTCTAATTACTATCCTAGGTATCTCAACAATATGGTATATTCCTCACATGGATTTGGTAGTATCAAATTTTTTGTGGTAGTCAGACGCTTCTTCAACTCATGGAATGTATTATCAAATACTACAGACCATGCAAACATTATTCCATTCATGGTAAAGCTATAAAGTGGTTCTTTCCAATACGAAAATTCATGGATGAACCAACGAGAATAACCTTCTCACACACAAATGATATGTATATAAAAAATTCTATGGTTTCTCTAAAGAAACAACTTCTTGAACATTTTATGGGTCCACTAATGCCCCTTACACTAAGATGATGTGACCCAAGAAATGTACCATTCCAATAAAAACTGACACATAGACAACTTATAGTTTAGTCCATTATCTCTTTGTGTACTCAATATAATGTGAAGATGTTGGGAATGATCATCATCAGTCTCAATGTACACAAAGATATCATCCACAAAATAGCCACAAACTAATCTTGGTATAATGGTTAGATTCGATTCATCAAGGACATAAACAAAAAAATAGTTTTTTTTTCAACCGAAAAACATAATGACGAACACATATAGTCCATAAATACTATTTATAAAATTTTATGCTTTTTTAAAAGATCAAACACGAATGTGATAATACCCAGATGTCAAGACATTTTTTTGGGAAAACCTATGAACCTCATTATTGGGTAATTAGATTGTTAATATATGGAAGAGGATACTGATTCTTTATAGTCATCAAGGTATTATTCTAGTAAGGAACACATAAACTCTAGGACCTCTCATCATTATTAAAAAACAATACATAGGGAAACCCAAGGTGATGTACTCAGAAAGAACAATCTATTATCGATAAATTATTATAGTTTATTATTAAGCTATTAAAGCTCTGTTGGTGCCATTATATAAGGTGTAATTTAAACATTCTCAACTCCAGGAATGAGTTAAAACATTAAATCCAAATCCCTATTAGGTGGAATACCTGATAAGTCTATTGGAGACACATCCATGAACCATTCCTCTATGCGTGGAATGCCACCATACTTTATGCCCCCTCTATCAAGAAAATGACCTGAGACCTATGCGGCGATCTCTCATAATTTCTAATATACTATCCCTACATGGCCTTCCTCGATTTCCCACTCCCCATGTTGTGCATAACTATTACCCATAAGATACGTAAGTGTCAATATTCTATAGTAACAGTCAATATAGGATCGGTATGCTACCTGTAGAGACCCGAAGCTTATCGTACATGGACATTACATTACTTTTGCGGAATACTTAGTACATAACAAAAACACACACAAGGATCGCAATAGTTTAGTGTCTTTGGAAACTCGGAACGTAATCTTCTAATCGTGGTGAAATATCTTCAATATCTCCCATAAAGATCTTCCCTTTTTTTTACCTAAAAACCTTTCTTTATATCATGGGGAAAAGAAAACATAAAAGGTTGAGCTCAAATGCTCAGTAAGGGTAAACAAAAGAAATATCAATCACATCATATACATAAGAACATAGCTTTTGGAAATCTTAACCTGCAAAAGAGCTCATAATATCATAACATGGGATAAATCATAGAAGTGAAAATGAGATCCCCATAATCATAACATGAAACTTGAAACTTTGTGGCATGCACACATAATCATAGAAAATCATTTCTTGTTAGTCATGACTCATTTCCAAGACTATCTTAGTGGACAAAGTCCCTTTCTGAATCGAGTAACCCTCATTTCAGTCCTGTTTCACTGAACCGGTATAACCTACCATTTGAGCCATGTCTATCTCATGAGATATAAAATCTTTACCCAATGCATTGGAGGGAGATATAGGTCCCACCCATCTTATAATGAATCCTTTCTTATGTGTGCCACATAATCATAAACAATACATCATAGCGTAACCCATGTAATAAAAATGGGATTCATAAACAACATGACATCATAAAACAATTCATATAAGATAAAGGAATTCATAAAAATATTTTCATCACAACATAATCAAATCCATGTAATAATAGGGATAAAAACAGAACCCTTTTATTATCTTAGATGGAAAATAATTTTGATAAAATACTTGAACTCCATTCTTGAAGAAAATATCCTTTCTACTTCAAAAACATTTTTCCTTTCATAACATGTCATACGAATTTAAAATAAAATAAGTTGATTAAAAATAAACTTGAAAACTTGTAAAGGAAGTTTCTTGGAAATAATGTTTTAAAAATCCATTCATTCCGTATAAGTTAAAAAAAACATTCTTCGTACTTTTGTCGGAAAAGTCAAAAAGTACCTCGTACGAAAAACGACAAAAGATTCCTTTCGTACATATTACTAAAAACTCACCGAAGGGTAAAAATGGATTTAAACAATTTTAGGTGGATGGAAATAATATTACATATTGATGAAACATGGATGTGGATGATAAAATACACCCCAGTAAATACTTACGAATAAACAATCTCGGATAAAAATGAGATTGTGATATTTCCCTTACCTTAGGTCCGACTTGCTTTGTAAGTGTCCGAACCTCCTGTATAATGATTTAAATCATGTTATTGACTTTTTACAGAATCATATTAATTGTTATGATATCATATATGGTTCACTTATGACATTATATTACCCGTTCTTTTGTAAATTCCATGTTAAAGAAGCGTTTTGGGTAAAATCGTTTCATTTATCGTAGGTGTTTTGACTTGTTGTTCTTGACATCATTATTACTTATATCATGATTTACTCACTTCCAGAATATAAAATATGATTTATATATCATATATATTCAGTATATATATATATATATAATAGGTAGATAAATAAAATGAAAAACACCGTTCATGGAGACGGTAGTCCGTACGTACGCATGAACACTGTTTTCCTTTCCTTATTGTCTTGAAATGGAAGTAAGTAGATGACATACATATGTATATATATACATAAATCCAGTAGCTTTATAATGTCATATATTTCATTATAATTTCTTATATATACATTATAATCATTCTTAAATGGTTAACATGGAGAATGAATCTCATCGCGTCGTGGAGACGGTAGTCCGTACGTACGCACGAGCGATGATATCATTTCTATAAATATTGAATTGAGTTGGAGTGGATTATACAATATATCAGAATCAATATGATGTTGTAATAACTATGTATAGTTATTCTTTACACCATTATACCCATCCATGTAAGGTGGTGGTGGAAAATAGATTACACCACGGCGTGGAGACGGTATTCCGTACGTACGCACGCGCGGTGATTTCTTTTTCCGTAGGATGGATAGATGGTGAAATAGGGTTGTTTCATACTTATAATAACATATCAGTATATGAGTGATACTGATGTTATTACTTCATAATGAAACAACCTAAGAAGAAGAAGTGGAAAAAGAAATAAAGATGAAAGAATTGGTAACGGTAATTACCTCTTCTTTGAAGTGCCTCTTTGAGACCTCCTCATAGGGCACTAAAATTGGTCTTTGAGGAAGACCAGAACCTCTAGGATGTTTTTAGGGAAGTGGAGAAGAGATTTTGTCAGGGGTTGGCCGAGCATGAGTGCTCAAATTGGTGTGAGGAGGAGGGGGAGGAGGTGTCCTTTTATAAGGGAGGAGAGGGGCACCTTAGGAATATCTCAAAATATTATTTTATATTAAAGTCAAAATCGGTTTATAATGGTTCCAAAGGGTCTTATTTCGAAGCTAATGTGGGGATGGATCGAAATCCTATCAACAAATAAGATTTAGACAAGTTTAGGTTATTATTTTAACCTTATCAATTAGATTTAACTCTAAGTTAAATAATTTAACTTTTACCGCGTCTTTTTGTTTTCTTACATTATATGGTTAATAAACTTACTATAACATGACAAACGAACCCATAATTGTATATTATTAATACATATATCCTTATCTATGTCATGTGGCCGAACCTTAGATTTTTAGGAATAAAATAACAATTAATAATATAATATTTGATTTAAAAACTATTTTGTGTCAATTTTGACACTATTTGATACATGATTTTTGTGAAAGTCATAACAGAATTATTTGTTAGAACCAAGTTTATTAAATCAACACTAATATATCATATTAACCTAGAAAATTAGTGGAATTCATAAAAAGTCTCAAATTATATTTAGTTTGGTGTTTATAACATCAATTATGTCAATATTTCATTAATAAGATAATTACTGCATCATCTTTGTGTCATAAATAAATTGACTTATTTGATGTCTAAAAATTACAAATAAAATACCATCATGTAGGAAATCGTTTTAGCTTTCTAATGAATATTTACAATCGAATTTATATTATGTAAAACCCTATATTAAAAATGTTTTAGTAAATAAACTTTGATTTTGACTCTTTTAACTCTTCTTTGAATTAAATAATAATAAATGTCCTAATCTAATCCAAGTGGGCCTAAATGGTCATATTTTATTCCTAAGCTTGTTTTTGGTCGAATTACACCTATCCAATTGAATTAGGACATGTGTTAGGGTAATAGTAATATCATATTTACCCTTAGTTACCCTATTTACTATTAACCGTGGTAAAAAAAGTAAAAAGTTACTATTCACCAAAAATTATTTTCATCTCATTGAACCACATTTTACTTACTGACATCAACCGTGTCTCTCGGATTTTTGAAATTCCATTCACAGAAGCGGTAAAATTAAGATTTATGATGAAATTAATTTTTTTAACTACCACTTAGTAGTTTCACTATTCATCAAAAATTGATGTTTTTCAGAACAATGCCAAAATTTCATCCTAAGCTATATTTCATATTCCGAATTCAAAAATGAAGTCTATTTTACAAAATTCATATCATAGAATTTGCATTAATTAATTTTATAATTAAATCCCGCTGTTAAAACAAATAGCGTGTTTTTAAGAAACAATATCTATCAAAAGATTGACACTTGATTATGTCTGGTTTAAATGTGAAATTACATCCAATGACCAACATTGTATTAAATTGTAAAAATATATTCTAAATATACTTTAAAACCACTCAAATTAATAATTTATCACTATTAATTATTTCGATTAAAAAAGTTGTTTTTAAATATAATTTAGTAATTTTCACTATTCATCAGAATATGAAAGTTATCCGAAAAGTACCAAAATTTCACCTTAGGCTAAATTTGATACTACGAATCAAAAAATGAAGTTCATTTTGAAAAATAAGATTTACAGAGTTTTAAAAAGTGGTTATTACTATTCATAACGGCTAGTTTTAATAATATTTTAATAGCATATCGTTGTTTAGTGAAACTCGGTATTGCGTATTACACACACTATCGAGGAAGGTCGCGATTGCGTGTAATGCAAGGCAAGTCAAGGATGCGTGTTGTGCAAGCTCCTTTTGGTGTAGCGTACAACACAAGACATTAATAAAATTAAAAAGAATATTTTTTTATAAAATCTTGGGCTGTTACATTCTACCCCCCTTAAAATGAATTTCGCCCTCGAAATTCGTCGGGGTTATAAATGGTTTACTATTCGAAAGTTTCTTTAATAGAAACCCACATCGTAAAAAGGAATATCAAAACCAATCTTTAAAAACAAAAGTATGAAACGTAACGGTTACCCAAATAAACTAATCATTGGGTTTCCACATAGGTGAACATATTGATATGGAAGAGAAATCTAACCATCATGTTCTGATGGAGAGTGGTAGAGTACATGGCTATGGAAAAGCCAGTAATCACAAATCCATAGATTTGTGATGATACAAGGTACCATATTATTCATCAGGTATAAGATCACTAGGACAACATTTTTGGTTTTCAAGATCATTTCCCTAAAGTTGAAAATTTGAATTAGAATAAATACTTACTTTATTTTGGTACAATCTCACTGTTGTTCGTGCCTTGAACAATTTCCACTTCATCTCTTAAATAAATGAAGTTGAATTTGTTATTCATGAAGTGTTAGCAGATCATGTGATAGAATGACGGGTCATTCCATCTGTCTCAAACAAAAGATTAGAAAAAATTATATGCATAAGTCGATCTATAGTGAGATTAATCATATATGGTTCCTAAAATGGACTTATACTTCATATATCATACTGCTTAATATAATAAAACTAGTTTCTACTAAACAGGGACTTCCTGTAGGCCAGTGGTAGGCGATAAAGGCCAGTCGCACTTCGGTTGTGGGTTCGATTCCCACAGCCTTGTCCGAAGCGATGGGATGTCGCCCGTCCTGCAGGTTGTCCTTTTTCCAAAACTATATAACATCCCATCAATAATATCGAAAAAACAAACAGTACTAACATATGTCCAACATAATCCATTCCAATCTTTAGGCTTATCCATAATACTGCAGTCGACTCTCATAATATAGTGAAAACGATTACCAGAGATTTAACACCATCGTTGATCCCCATATATCATAAGATATGTTTTGTTGGTCACATTCCAAACATTCAATGTCCTTAATCGTGTATTATCTTGAATACCTTAGTGAAAACATGAATGCAGTTAAAAGTTAACACTTTTCACATACAAAAATCCTCAAAATTCTATATACTCAAACTTAGTCCTTATATCAATCATGAGCTCATGAATACTGTTAAACATTTCATTTTCACGTTTTCCCTTCATTATGCGCATAATATCTCAATCACTTTGAATACCACATTAGACCAATACATAAATATTCCAATATTCCATGATACAACATTATTTTGGAATCCCATTACATAAACACTTAATCATTCCACCACATAGTTGTCATATTCAACATTGCCAATAGTGATCGCATGTGACTTCCCTTTGTCCTTTGCCTTAAGCGGTTGCTCATGTCGATCATCACTAACCCTTGGATTAGGGAATTTATTAGCATAATGCCCCATTTCATTGCACTTGAAGCATTGAAGTGTTGGCGGTGCGTTCTCTGCAGTGTTTGCTTTATTCACATCATTAGAAACCCTTTTTCCATTACTTCGACACTCAGCTGCTCGATGACCTTCTTTTCCACACTTAAAACATTTTCTAGTCCCTTTAAGACAATCTCCACCATGCTTCTTTCCACACTTTGTGCATAAGGAAACATTCATCTTCTTTTCACCATTATTCTGAGATTTCTCCTTGAACTCCATCTTTCGTTTCTTGTCAAAACCATGAGATGGATATGTAACACCAACTTCCATTTCTACCTTGATAGCACAACGCACAATTTCTTCATAGCTACTGAAGTCTCTTATAGCTAATGCCCTTCGAAGACTTGGTTTTAAGCCACTGAAAAATCGATCAACTTTACTTTCAGGTTGGATGATAATTCCAGAAGCATACCTTGCAAGTCTTGTAAAATTTGCTTCATAGGTACCAACAGATTCATCGTCCCTTTGCTTCAGTTCAAGAAACTCTTTCTCCATCTTTGTTCGAAGAATACGAGGGAAGTACTTATTGAAAAATAAGTTCTTGAACTCGTCCCATTCCATAGACTCAATTTCATCCCTTTGCCTTGTATTCTTAATAAGATTCCACCATTGATCAGCATCTCCTTCCAAACGATACACTGCTAGGATGACTTTATCATGTTCAGAACATTGAAGAACTGAAAATATCTTTTCAGTAGTACTAATCCATTGTTCAGCAACTAATGGATCAGTAGACCCACTGAAAGAAGGTGGACGCTGCCTCATGAAGGATTCAACAGAATGTTGCTCCTTCCTTTGCTCGTTTGGAAGTCCTGCATGATTCATAGCTTGAGAAAGTTGTGTGAGCATGGCTACAAGATTTTTCATTCCAGCTCCTATATCGTTTGGTTGCTCAGGGGGACAATCATTGCATTGTCCATCACATTCCGCATTAACACGGTTCCTTCGGGTTCCAGCCATCGTCTAAAACCCCAAAAGAATAGTGTGAGAGGCAAAAATCATGCTAGGGAAAACAACATAATAAAGGGTTAGTACCCTCAATATCTAACATCTTAGGTTAAATTCGAAGATCGTTAGCGCAATTCTAGGACTATAACCTATACGTATACTTAACCTTAGAGACATCCCTAGACATACCTTAGAAATATCTCTAGGGATCTCACTAACGTTTTCGCATCCTAGTTTCCAAAGGTTGACTAAACCTTTCCTCTGATACCAACTGTAGAGACCCGAAGCATATCGTACATGGACATTACATTACTTTTGCGGAATACTTAGTACATAACAAAAACACACACAAGGATCGTAATAGTTTAGTGTCTTTGGAAACTCGGAACGTAATCTTCTAATCGTGGTGAAAGATCTTCAATATCTCCCATAAAGATCTTCCCTTTTTTTAACAAAAAACATTTCTTTATATCCTGGGGAAAAGAAAACATAAAAGGGTGAGCTCAAATGCTCAGTAAGGGTAAACAAAAGAAATATCAATCACATCATATACATAAGAACATAGCTTTTGGAAATCTTAACCTGCAAAAGAGCTCATAATATCATAACATGGGATAAATCATAGAAGTGAAAATGATATCCCCATAATCATAACATGAAACTTGAAACTTTGTGGCATGCACACATAATCATAGAAAATCATTTCTTGTTAGTCGTGACTCATTGCCAAGACTATCTTAGTGGACAAAGTCCCTTTCTGAAGCGAGTAACCCTCGTTTCAGTCCTGTTTCACTGAACCGGTATAACCTACCATTTCAGCCATGTCTATCTCATGAGATATAAAATCTTTACCCAATGCATTGGAGGGAGATATAGGTCCCACCCATCTTATAATGAATCATTTCTTATGTGTGCCACATAATCATAAACCATACATCATAGTGTAACCCATGTAATAAAAATGGGATTCATAAACAACATGACATCATAAAACAATTCATATAAGATAAAGGAATTCATAAAAATATTTCCATCACAACATAATCAAATCCATGTAATAATAGGGATAAAAACAGAACCCTTTTATTATCTTAGATGGAAAATAATTTTGATAAAATACTTGAACTCCATTCTTGAGGAAAATATCCTTTCTACTTCAAAAACATTTTTCCTTTCATAACATGTCATACGACTTTAAAATAAAAGAAGTTGATTAAAAATAAACTTGAAAACTTGTAAATGAAGTTTCTTGGAAATAATGTTTTAAAAATCCATTCATGCCGTATAAGTTAAAAAAAACATTCTTCGTACTTTTTTCGGAAAAGTCAAAAAGTACCTCGTACGAAAAACGACAAAAGATTCCTTTCGTACATATTACTAAAAACTCACCAAAGGGTAAAAATGGATTTAAACAATTGTAGGTGGATGGAAATAATATTACATATTGATGAAACATGGATGTGGATGATAAAATACACCCCAGTAAATACTTACGAATAAACAATCTCGGATAAAAATGAGATTGTGATATTTCCATTACCTTAGGTCCGACTTGCTTTGTAAGTGTCCGAACCTCCTGTATAATGATTTAAATCATGTTATTGACTTTTTACAGAATCATATTCATTGTTATGATATCATATATGGTTCACTTATGACATTATATTACCCGTTCTTTTGTAAATTCCATGTTAAAGAAGCGTTTTGGGTAAAATCGTTTCATTTATCGTAGGTGTTTTGACTTGTTGTTCTTGACATCATTATTACTTATATCATGATTTACTCACTTCCAGAATATAAAATATGATTTATATATCATATATATTCAGTATATATATATATATATATATAATAGGTAGATAAATAAAATGAAAAACACCGTTCATGGAGACGGTAGTCCGTACGTACGCATGAACGCTGTTTTCCTTTCCTTATTGGCTTGAAATGGAAGTAAGTAGATGACATACATATGTATATATATACATAAATCCAGTAGCTTTATAATGTCATATATTTCATTATTATTTCTTATATATACATTATAATCATTCTTAAATGGTTAACATGGAGAATGAATCTCATCGCGTCGTGGAGACGGTAGTCCGTACGTACGCACGAGCGATGATATCATTTCTATAAACATTGAATTGAATTGGAGTGGATTATACAATATATCAGAATCAATATGATGTTGTAATAACTATGTATAGTTATTCATTACACCATTATACCCATCCATGTAAGGTGGTGGTGGAAAATAGATTACACCACGGCGTGGAGACGGTATTCCGTACGTACGCACGCGCGGTGATTTCTTTTTCCGTAGGATGGATAGATGGTGAAATAGGGTTGTTTCATACTTATAATAACATATCAGTATATGAGTGATACTGATGTTATTACTTCATAATGAAACAACCTAAGAAGAAGAATTGGAAAAAGAAATAAAGATGAAAGAATTGGTAATGGTAATTACCTCTTCTTTGAAGTGCCTCTTTGAGACCTCCTCTTAGGGCACTAAAATTGGTCATTGAGGAAGACCAGAACCTCTAGGATGTTTTTAGGGAAGTGGAGAAGAGATTTTGGCAGGGGTTGGCCGAGATTGAGTGCTCAAATTGGTGTGAGGAGGAGGGGGAGGAGGTGTCCTTTTATAAGGGAGGAGAGGGGCACCTTAGGAATATCTCAAAATATTATTTTATATTAAAGTCAAAATCGGTTTATAATGGTTCCAAAGGGTCTTATTTCGAAGCTAAAGTGGGGATGGATCGAAATCCTATCAACCAATAAGATTTCGACAAGTTTAGGTTATTATTTTAACCTTATCAATTAGATTTAACTCTAAGTTAAATAATTTAGCTTTTACCGTGTCTTTTTGTTTTATTACATTATATTGTTAATAAACTTACTATAACATGCCAAACTAACCCCAAATTGTATATTATTAATACATATATCCTTATCTAAGTCATGTGGCCTAACCTTAGATTTTTAGGAATAAAATAACAATTAATAATATAATATTTGATTTAAAAACTATTTTGTGTCAATTTTGACACTATTTGATACATGATTTTTGTGAAAGTCATAACAGAATTATTTGTTAGAACCAAGTTGATTAAATCAACAATAATATATCATAGTAACCTAGAAAATTAGTGGAATTCATAAAAAGTCTCAAATTATATTTAGTTTGGTGTTTATAACATCAATTATGTCAATATTTCATTAATAAGATAATTACTGCATCATCTTTGTGTCATAAATAAATTGACTTATTTGATGTCTAAAAATTACAAATAAAATACCATCATGTAGGAAATCGTTTTAGCTTTCTAATGAATATTTACAATCGAATTTATCTTATGTAAAACCCTATATTAAAAATGTTTTAGTAAATAAACTTTGATTTTGACTCTTTTAACTCTTCTTTGAATTAAATAATAATAAATGTCCTAATCTAATCCAAGTGGGCCTAAATGGTCATATTTTATTCCTAAGCTTGTTTTTGGTCTAATTACACCTATCCAATAGAATTAGGACATGTGTTAGGGTAATATTAATATCATATTTACCCTTAGTTACCCTATTTACTATTAACCGTGGTAAAAAAAGTAAAAAGTTACTATTCACCAAAAATTATTTTCTTCTCATTGAACCACATTTTACTTACTGACATCAACCGTGTCTCTCGGATTTTTGAAATTGCATTCACAGAAGCGGTAAAATTAAGATTTATGATGAAATTAATTTTTTTAACTACCACTTAGTAGTTTCACTATTCATCAAAAATTGATGTTTTTCAGAACAATGCCAAAATTTCATCCTAAGCTATATTTCATATTCCGAATTCAAAAATGAAGTCTATTTTACCAAATTCATATCATAGAATTTGCATTAATTAATTTTATAATTAAATCCCGCTGTTAAAACAAATAGCGTGTTTTTAAGAAACAATATCTATCAAAAGATTGACACTTGATTATGTCTTGTTTAAATGTGAAATTACATCCAATGACCAACATTGTATTAAATTGTAAAAATATATTCTAAATATACTTTAAAACCACTCAAATTAATAATTTATGACTATTAATTATTTCGATTAAAAAATTTGTTTTTAAATATAATTTAGTAATTTTCACTATTCATCAGAATATGAAAGTTATCCGAAAAGTACCAAAATTTCACCTTAGGCTAAATTCGATACTCCGAATCAAAAAATGAAGTTCATTTTGAAAAATAAGATTTACAGAGTTTTAAAAAGTGGTTATTACTATTCATAATGGCTAGTTTTAATAATATTTTAATAGCATATCGTTGTTTTGTGAAACTCGGTATTGCGTATTACACACGCTATCGAGGAAGGTCGCGATTGTGTGTAATGCAAGGCAAGTCAAGGATGCGTGTTGTGCAAGCTCCTTTTGGTGTAGCGTACAACACAAGACATTAATAAAATTAAAAAGAATATTTTTTTATAAAATCTTGGGCTGTTACACTACCAACCAATCCCTACCCAAAATAAAGTAATTTCCGGATATAACATGGTGTAATATACCAATGAAAATTATACTCATGAATATCATCAGATAACCCCTTGTGAAAATAGATATCTCTTTACTGTACTCCCAATGGTGCATGGACCATCATAACCCCAATCATAAAATAAACTTTTAGGCTCAAACCATTCACAGGTTTTATAGATATAAAATAATGAGAGTATCCAATATAAAATTTGTCACTAGAGAGCATATAATCCATACTAGTAGTACCTCTAACTATCAATGTCCTAGCCTCTCTATCCAAAAGTGTTTGTTGATATGCATGAAACTTTTATGTGCCTCTTTCCTATGTTGTAGTCAGATTTTACTGAGCTATACCAATCTGTTGATATGGTCACTCATTCCCCAATGTTCTCAATCCACTACCTTCACATCCACATCATGTATATTTCTAACATATAGAATGATATTTGGTAGAACACCCCTTCAAATATTTTTGATCCTTTTAGATCCACTATCATTTCCCATAGGTTGAACTTTTTTTGTAATACCTCTCAATGTGACCCATATTGCTGTAAGTTCAGCACTCCACTAGTGGTCGCAGAAATTGGATATGTATATGTAACAGCCTACTACACTAATGTAGTATATCGAGTTACTTATCTAAGTAACCGGTCCATCTATATGGACACTCTATTTTACATCTCCCTTGTTGAAATTATAAAAGAAATAATTCATACACTAAATTTATGTACCTCATAGACATCTAGAAAAACCCACATATATTTCACTAGATTACTATTCTAGGTTTCCCTCAAGAATGAGATCATGAGTCACCTTTAAAAAAAAAACAGTTGAAAGATATTAACCTGGGGGTTAATATAAAATTCAATCCCATCATGATTTTTTTGCTATTGTAGGCTTATATAATTCCAATGTTGTGTCAAATCACAGAAAATTAGGGACATATCAAGCATAGTCCATCCCAGATATGCACCCTTAGGCTAACCTCAAAAAATTAGCTTCCCTCTCTTTCCAGAGCATCATAGGTTAAAAGTGATCTGATAAAATATAATGAATGTCCTTCCAGAAATCAATCTCGAAATATCTATAATGAGTTTAGATATCCAAATAATGCTTCCCCTTCCCACACAAAATGTAAGAAACCAATTTGAATCCATTTTCTAAATGATTATTTATGTTGTTAAAGATCATTTGGATAAATAGAATCCAGAACATAGCTACCTCGTGTCCACTATATTTGGTTAAGGGCTGAAGGTGCTGAAACTAGAAAGATGGTGACAAGTCGAACATAATGTTTACAACTCACTCTAGTTATGTTTCTATAAACTACATAAAATGATAAAAGTTATCACATAACATCTTTCATAGTTTTTTCACATATAACTATTAGGGATTCATGTTCAACTATAGAAGGATAATTTTTATCCACATCCTACTATCATCTTATCGAGAAGAATCATCATGGGGGTATATCATTATAATTCCAAATACAAGTCTTAAGACACATAAAAACCATTATTAAATTTTAATAACATAGATTCACATAAATCCATAACATGACATCCCATGTACCCTACCACATGGTCAAAATTTGGGCACTATCACTACCACAACTACTGTTCCATAACATACCATAAGTAAAATTCTATAGAAAAATAACATCACATAACATGTGCATCACCCAAGGTGATATAATATCCAACTATAATAGAAAGCATCAATAATAACAATCCCACCCTGGGTACTTCGGTTTTATCCCATACATGGGTTAACTAATCCCATACACAATCACACAACCAAGGCCAGGATCATCCTATTAACCTTTATATCATTCCCAAATAAGATAAAAAATGAAATGAAATGAAAAACAATATTTTTTCACATTAAAATGTCCCAACCTGGGACCTCATACTGGTGCCCTAAGCTTCTTGGTTACTTGACCCCTGGAGAGTCTCCCCATATGCTTGAGGATTCCAAAAAACAACAAGGTTCTAATTAAGATATGTCATGGGGAGGCACAACCTATTTTTTAGAGTATAAAAATAATTGAAATAAACAAAACAAAATATCTAAGCTATAATAAAAAATACCTAGAATAATACCTTAACCACTATAGAAGAGTATTAAATTAAAAACTAAAATACAAAAAAGAATATCCAAACCCAAGAAGTAGATATTCAATCACATATATCTGTAAAGTGTCAAATGAAATACAAAAATAAATACACTGGAAACACCCAAGTAGGTCCCAAAATCATGTCGGGTTCCATCATCCATGATCTATCCCAATATAATCCATCTTACATAGACCTCTTTCCATTATAATGTATTAAAAACAAGAATTCTATTCAGGTACAGATCAGTTAGCCTACGTAGGGTGTGAGTAAAACCCAGTAGTCCACCACCAACTATAATAAAAGAATATTCATTATATAAAAGTTCATGAAACTATATAAATAATAAATTGAGATAATAATGTAAATATTTTCCCCCATAAAATTATTTTTTATATAACCCCTTAAATCTAGAGTTCATGATGAAACTTTTACCATCAATTCCTTCTTCAAACCATGTGAATGTCCCAATTATCCCTAATGGGATATAAAATTTAATTCCATCGTAGGTTTCCATTAATCTATTCATTTTATTAATATCAATCAAAAAAGGGGTCATAGAGAAGCTGTTTGGCACCCCAGGGGTATTTGGAGTAGTAGTACCTATTCCACCACTGAGTACTCATAGATGTATATAAATATATTGGGGGCCTATAGAGGGAGTCTAACATCCCATGTATATTTGGAGAAGTTATCCATATACCAAAAAAATATCACATATATCACATAACATGGTTTCGTACATCCAAATAGTTATCATCATTTATCATAATTAATTATTCACCAATTTAACAATTTCATTCAATAATAAAACATATTATATAAATCATCAATTTATTCCTATCTACACAGATCAAGGGTGGATAAAGTTTAGATGATATTGTCACACCACATGGGTTTCAATCAATTTTAGAAAATATTAATCAATTAATATGAAAATCCCATTATTAAAAAATTTCAATATCAAATAATCAAACAATTCATTGTCACATGGGAAAGTAAATTAATGAGATAATTTATTTAGAATGAAATTTTACAATGTGTAAATTAAAATTTAAGAATCACATAAATGTGATTAAAATAGATACTATGTAATTTCACATTATTTCACCTTCCTCAAGGTTGTTGATGGATGTTCACCAAACCAAAAACCCCCAATTTGAATTGGAATGATCAGCATCACAATGGAATGGAAGATCATAGATGAGAATTGAAGGTCATGGTGAAACATAATGCAACCATAAAAACCTAGAACCAAATCTGTCCTTAACAAAGGAAAAATGTCCCCAATTTATTATACATGAGAGAGAGACAGAGAGAAATCCAAATAGGGAATAAATTAATTACCCCCAGATAGGAGATCCATCAAAAAGATATTTGATTCATCAATAAATGAATTTGAGGAGCCTTTGAATATTTTTTGAGAGCTTCAATAATCATATGAATAGTTTTATTTTTGAGTGGGGCAAAATAGGGGTTCATACTAGTGGGTTTGGGAATTTTTAATATTTTTTGGGATTAAAATATAGTATGCATGGTTTCCAGGGAAGGGGTTCCCATATTTTCATACTATAATCCTTAACTATGTTTCTCTCCTTAGTGGAACACTATTTCTTTTTAGTGGGTAAATGTTTTTAAAAACCATGAACAACCTTTGAAATTATGCACTATTTGTTAATTCATGGTTTTCCATGCGTAGATACACAATTTTTGAAAACTGTGAGGCAGCTTTTCACATTCCCTTTTTATCCTAAAGTTCATCAATTTCAACTGAGAAATTCTAATGTAAAAAAAGAAAAATATGTAACCCAAACATGGTAAAATGGTACCAAAAAACCTGTACGGGGTATCTTTATAAATTTCATGATCCAACACATTTCCATAATACATATCCAATACTTAAAACTGTAACACACATTAAATATTACTCAAAGGAATGTCCTTCTAATATGGGTCCACCCTCTTATAGTATAATAGATAAGCCTACTAAGCCTCGCAATCCTAAACTCTTCGTGGAAAATTACCAACATGAATCTCTATAAAATGAACCAACCCCTAATGCTAGTATAATATAATTTTTTTATCAATTTCATTTAATTAAATTCACTTTAATGATATTTAAATTCATATCCATTTAATGATAATTTCAAATCATTATGATCCATGTTAATATCTTAGGTCTCTACCAAATAAGAAAAATCACCTTACCAACGGTGTTTAGTAATCATAAGGACCTTGTGTTAGCTCACATGGGACTCAAAATCCCTTGTGATAGACAGCACCCCCCCCCCCCCCCCCCGTGACACATTGCATGCCAGGTTTGATGAACATTGTTTCCCTACTAAACTAATGAAATCATACCTAGTCTCTAACCTAAATACCCACCATAAATATAAACCAAAAACTCTAATAAAAGATGATCATGATATGACCATACTGGGAACATCTCTTGGTAGGGAAGATGATAATGACCATTGGGTCCCACCTTGAATCATACGTGGGTTGGCCACTAGTAGTGAGTTTATATAACAAACAAATGTGAGGAATTTACCTTTTGAATCATAAGAATATAATATTAAATCCACACATCAACATTATAATTTAAAAAACTAATCCATCAAAAAACAAAAATTAATGATATGTTTTAAAAATATTATTATCAAAATAATATTATGAATAAAGCTCATGTGTAGTGGCTCTAACCATCACTATGAGATCTGTGATCATATAGTGCAACCCAATCACTAAACTCACCCTACAAACCTGAAAAGTGTTTCATATATATATATGCTTAAGAGTAACATTTATACTTAGTAGGATCATTCATTATACCATGAGTGAAAATTTGTAAGGATTCTACTAATGCACCAGTTGACTAAAAATAGAACCAACAAGAAAATATCTGGTGTGTAGTCGCCTAACCTCACCAAAGCACACTCATAAAATATCAAATCAAATATAATAAAATAATACTGATGAATAATAAAAAAGTTACCACATAAATAATTCAACACTAATTTTAAACTCCCTCGCCATAATGGAAAAGGTCAAATGATCAATCCATCCTATACTGATATGGGTTCATTCACAACCCTACATACCTCAACCTCGCTTATGGTAAAATATCTCATATTAGTATCAAACTAGATGTAACATAATGACAATCTCTACTACACATCACAAATCCACATCTCCATTTCACATCAACACCTCATACCAAATCTATATAAGTAGGGTAATATAAACTTGAAGGAGAATAACACCATTCCCTTCACCTATCATGAAGAACTTTCACAATACATACACCATGATAATACCATCATTCTCAAATTTATATCCATAATAAAATCGTATCATTGAAATAAATATCTCCAAACTAATTCCCACATCATATCATTCATGACCCACATAATGTATTAATAACACTATGTACATTGCACAAAGAGGGAGTGGAGAAGAGTGGGTAGCCACCCAGCTACCCTCACAAAACTAGATATCAGGGAACATAGAATGAAATAGAATCATTTCAGGGGTAGGTATGGAAATCCAAATCGTGTTGGCTATGTATAGAAATAAAAATTAAAATAAAAGTATATGTATGTATCAACATATAACTAGAACACAATTGGTTCAAACCCAATTGCATCATGTTTTCCCCCTATCTTCACCATACTACCATCCTCGCACACCACCACCCATACCAACTACACCACCAGAAATAAACACACTTTTGAACACAAAATACACAATACTTATTGAATTTTTTTGTTAAATCATTTCATTACATTTTTTTTCTAGATTTATCAGTAACTATACAATTTTTATTCATTTAACCATTAAATTCCATATATAATTGAAAAAAAATCTTCCCATTTCATTCATTGATTCCATCAATTTCCTGTTTATTTTATTCATTAACATTTCAATCATATCTAATCATTCATTTAATTTCATCCCAAACTCATTACTAAGATTATTATTACATCTCCCATCCATATACTAAGGATAAACTATGAAAATAACCCACAATCATCATAGCCAAAAACTACTATATTCATTATAAGACCCACTAATCATAACCCTTTTACCATAAATATAACAACCATAACTTCCATAATACCCAACATATACCAACTATCACATCCCCACATCTCACAATAAAAACACCAAAAAACCCCTTTTCTTAATGCATCTCATATCTAAATCATGAAATAGAAATCACACCACAAATATATCCAAAAAATAATCAACAAAAAAACACCTATCAACCAATTCCAAAAATTCCTTATTACAAACCCATTATATTTCATGAAAAACCTTCTTAGTGTCAAATATTCCCAAAATCAATTGAATTATCATATATATGTGATTATACTTTTATAAAGGTCAGCCCAACGACTATATTATAACATCAACAAACATGGTTAAAAAAATTTATCTCCAAACCAATCTCTAAACATTCATTACTCTCATGGAAAATTATATAGAAATATCTATGAACATAATATTCACCCCCATTAACTCTAATTTACATATATTGGTTTATTATATTTATAATTTTATTCCATAATTTTGGACAATGAAAGAATAATATTGATAATCTAAAAATTAATACAAAATAAAGGAGCGTTATTTAATCCCCTATTAAAACCGAATCATTGATGACAATTGTTCAAGAACAAAATAGAGAGGTGATGGTCTCAAGGAATAATTCATGAAAGGGAACCTTAAAATCATAAAACATATTATTCCTTATCAAAATCATGAGCCAAGGCCATAGAAAACTTCCCAAAATAAATACCTGAACCATCCATGGAGAAAGGATGGAAAATAACACAAGAAGGAAGAAGATGAAACTCACCTAAAATAAAATGATACATGATCTCGAGAAACAAAGGATCACAAGATAATAATGGGGGGTCAAAATCCTCTAAAAACACGCATATTTTCCCCATAAGTTCAATAGAAATAAAAGGAAATAGGGGGAAGTAAAAGGTACTACCAACATATATATGGGATGGAAAACACCTAGTTGTAGCACTAAAATAAATATTTACCTCATCAAAATTGTAAGAGTATTAAGTAACGGTATGAAAAACTATGTCCATTATATGATGGTTTGATATAATCCAAAGTCCCATAATTCATGATGAAAATCCCCCCAATCCATTCCCCTCTAAAGTTCAACAATTTTTTATAATCATATTCGAATAAATATGGGTTTTATCCCAAAATATTCCACTATGAAACCACATAAAATGAGACATAATCACAACGAACTATCCCTAAGGACATCACATCATAATATATAGAGTGTCTCTATGAATCACACAATCACATAAATCCATATACTTTACCCCCAAGTCCCATATTGTAGAATCAAGGGATGATATGTAATGAATATTCATAGAAATATTCCCTATTAACCATAGAAGCTTGCATCATGAACTACCCTTATACATTGTGGCCTACCATACTACAACACCTACTAGTTGAAACCCATGCTCTAACACTATGGTTCAAGTTGTAACATATCTTCTGTAACTATAATATACTAATTCACTAATCTTTCCTTCCACGTGTATAATATTAACACCTACAACACCCTAAACCACACAAATTAATGGTCAATGGAGGTCCTAGATATTACAAGTAACCTGATCTATAAAATTCATTAGAATAGTAATTTTTTAATATATTAATAACTAGCTTGAATCTTTCATAAACAATAATGAACAATCTAATTTTATAAAATTTTATATTATTCAAATATAAGTTCAATTATT
The DNA here is from genome assembly GCA_963277665.1 of Viscum album. Taxonomy (NCBI): domain Eukaryota; kingdom Viridiplantae; phylum Streptophyta; class Magnoliopsida; order Santalales; family Viscaceae; genus Viscum; species Viscum album. Next base: position 279,183,629 of record OY728161.1, on the reverse strand, counting down.
TTAATGTTCTTGTTGTGTTATGGAATAGTTCTATAATGGTTGGGGTTAAAATTATATAGTCCCCCACCACATTATGTATTAATTAAACTTTGGAGATGTAATGAATAATGTAATTATTGATAACTCTACCCAATATGAAAAGGAGTCTTAGAATGTATCCTCCACCACATGTAATAATTAATGTTAACCTTTCTAATATGTTTATAATGTTCAGAAACATTCATGTATTAATCATCATGAATATAAATGATTACTTTTGTGATGTATAATTATATAATTAATGTTTCAATACCTAATTATAGAACATTATCAATATAAAAGACACTATATATCTAAAAATTACAAGGATTTTTCATCTCATGTTTTCCCTTTCAAATAAATTCTCAACAAATAATGCGATTCATATGTAATATGAGACTTATGTATTGTATTTTGGTCATGGAAGTGTGTAAAATAATTGTTAAATACAATTTATCGCAATTTTCCTTTGTGTATTTCTCTAATTCCAAAATAAACTATAGTTATGATTATGGGAATGAAATAAATGTATTATTGTTTATGTTATGAAATAAAAAGTGTATTGTTATAACAAAATACATGACATCATAGGCCCGAGGAATTTTAGATGGCATCATGGAAGTGTTTGGTTATTTTTTTAATTGGGATATAGAATCCTTGATATAAAACAATAATATATACAAAAAAGTAAAAATTTAATCTTAATTATTTTTTTGAATTTATTGGTATGATTTTCAAGATGTGATAATATGTTTTTTATAAATTATGAAATTACTGATGTTTAAATCGTAAAATGTTTATATTATAAACATGTATGTTGGAAAGAATTGTGTGAGGTGGAGATTTTCTTAATATAAAAAAATAATGAAGGAAATGTGTAATGTGAGAATTGTTTGAATGTACAATCTTATGTCATGTGTATTGAGTCTAAAAATATAAATTCTATTCTAGATAAGATGATTCGTGTTTTGGAAAATAACCATAATCACATAGAATAACTTGAATCACCATGTTAAGGGCGGTAAATGGTGGAAAAATTCATGAATATGTATAAACCCATATTTAATAGTCCCAAAATTCCATTATTATCCAAATACTAAATGAATTTTTTATAGAAATTATTTATTTGGATGAAGTTTTTATATATTAAAAATGTTACACTATTAGTATCTCAGTTAGTAGGTGAAATAGAATAATATTGACCATATATAAAAAATAATATATTTTATTATGAAAATGAATTCAGATAGTTGAATTCCATTATAATAGTATTTATAGGAAAATACATCCCCATTATACTCCAAGATAATATGATTTGATAATACATAGAACTTAATTTAGAGGTTTATAAAATTTTGGGAATATTTCAGGCTATCATTATGAAGCTACCCAACTATTTATATTATTTTTTAAATTTCTATCAAAGTAATATTGACTAATTTTTTGGTAGTTAAAATCTAATATTTCAAAAATCATTTGAAATTTGAGACATTTAAAACTATGAAAATGTTCCTCATGCATGACCGGTGAGAAATGGAATTAATATTTGTTGTGTAAATATTTTATATTTATTCAAAACAAGAAATGAAACAAAATAATGGGTTTTATACACAATTTTTTTATCAAATATCAAAACGTAAAAATTACGCTATGTGATAACTCTGTGATTCAATTCTCGATGGATATCTTTATTTTCATTAAAATATATAAATTTGGATATAATGATTACGACTATCAGGATTATAAAAAAGGGGATATTTTTTTGATTTTTTGAATTTCTGTTCAATCCCTAATGATATTATTTTTTATTATCAGAAGAACCTATTTTGGCCTTATTTTTGATCTATTTAATGTGTGATAGGTTATTAATGGTTAACCATGATTTTTTTTAATATTTAATATTTATGAATTTAGATGATATATAATGGAATAATTATGTTTAGTAAAAGAAATATGGTGGTAAATTATTTAAAAATTTATAAAAATTCTAGGAATATTATGTTAATATTACATATGATGTTATCACACTAATGTGATATTTTTTTACTTTGAAAATTCCATTTATGAAAATAAGTTTTGTTACAATGAATCTGATGTTGACTATTAATTTTTTTCTATATTCTTACGTGAAACATGATCAAAATTATGCATGTTATCTAAACACTTAATGAATTATATTATGAGATATTTATTCTAACTTATTATAAAGAAATAATGGTACATTTTTACATGAATTGAAGTGTTTTGAATTCATTATTATAAAATACAGAATTTCATTGGTTTAATTCTACATGAATATGAATTTTCTAGTTAATATTTCATGACTCAATTTTTGAGAATATTACACTTTAGTGAATATTGTACTCTATATAGAGATTTTTGTTTAATTTAATTTATGGTTTTTATTTTAATGTAAAACTTTATTTGAGGGAATATTTTATCAACTATTATGAGTTAATTTTTTTAAAAGGATGGATCTAATTTTTTTAATATTATAAAATATCAATGAGTACATTCTTCCATTATTTTAGAATAATAATTGAGTGTTTTTATGATTCCAATTATATTTTTTGATTTAGTTTGAATAAAATTAAAATAAAATATATTTTAGAATGTAATTAAATATACTAATAGTATACTTTTTTTAAAGAGAGTAACTTTTTAGTGTAAAATATTGAAGAAATGGATTTTGAATTTTGTTCTTCTATTATTGTCAAAATGGGGCTAAAATTTAGTAAATTTTTTTTCTACCATCTATTTAAATCATGATATATGTTTTATTTTTTTGAATATTATTCTTAGATTAGACAAATATTAACTCAATTGGTAATAGGAACAATCTTTGTTCTAAAATATGTTTTGTTAATGCATTATTTCAATATAATTATCCATGTGAAAACATATTACACTATGTTTGGGGTAAAAAACATAAGAGTTTTTATAAAAAAAGAGACAAATTAAATGTTTATATTCTTGTAAGAAATAATTTTTATATATGTTGTCTTAGTTATTAAAATTCATGGTTGAAATAATATTAAACTAAATTACATTACCTATATTGGTTATTAATATAGTAGTATAAAATATTTTATAGGTGTCCTTGACCCTCCATAAAAATTCCCCATTCCTTTATCATTATTTGTTATTATATTCAAATATTATTTTAATGAATATGATACACAGAATATACAATATTAAATATGGATGTTTTAATTTTCAATGCATAAATTTTGGGACACAATTAATATACTCTTGAGTTACAAGATATAATAAATAAGAAAATGACTGAAACCCATAGAACTGAAACGTGGGATATCCTTCATACCTTTCCATAAAACATTATAATTTCATTTAAAAATTAATATATATATATATATACATATATGTAATCAAATAAGATCAATATTAGATCAATAGAATTATGAGATCTCTGATAACTACAGTAACTGATACCTATATTGGTGAGATAAAAAGAAGAATCCTTAGTGTACAAAATTGTGATAATAGTTTTTTAAAAAATAACCATTAATGGGTTATAATATTGGTATTTGTTATCATGGAAGTGATGATGGAGACACATCGGATTGTTCTTGAATATAAAAATTGTTTTAAAAATCTGATCCCTGAAACTCACCATATTATATTTTGTAAAGGGTGATCTAGGTATTTTAGAAATTAATATAGGGAGTTAATAATTTTTTGATTAAATAATAATTAACTAATTTAAAATGTAATGATTTTGTATTTTCTTTAGTTTGGTGGTCTATAAAATTTTAGGTAGTTTGGTTCCCACTCAATGATATAAGGTATATATTATATAGGGATATTCAATTTGGTTAATAAATAAATATGAATTTTTATATGGTATAAATAATATTTATTGGTTAGTATTTGTATTTTTATTATAAAATGTGTTTTATTGGAATTAAAAAAATAATATTTTAATATACAATAAAAATTACTCTATGGGGATGGTGTGCAATATAAAGGGTCTGACCACAATTTTCTGACATGTTGGAATTTTAGAGGACTCAACCACTTAGATAGGCCATGGAAGATTGATAGGGGTTTGACTTGAGCCATATGAAGTGGACCGAATATGAATATTGGGGGATTTCCAAAAACAACAACTCAGGGGGCCTCTGATTGATTTTTAGGACCCATGATTTTGGATTCTTTAAATTAATATTAACTTAAGTAACTTTTATAACACACAAAAAATTGAAAAATAATGGTGAAATAAATATATGACATTAATAATATAATCATTATTTGAAAAAAATATAATAATCAATTTAAACAATAACATATATTTTTTATTATTTTAAAAGGGATACCTTTCGATGAACTATTGAAAAATAAGGAATTTGATTTTAAAATTATAAATTTAATTGATAACATTTAAAATTTTATTGAAATATGTAATATTAAATTTATAAAAAATATATCATTATTCAATTTTTTAGAAATTTATATGAAATAAAAATAATTACCATTAATGATAAAATTGACATATTTTTAAATAAAATAACTTTTTATATTATATATTTTATACTCATTTAAAAGAATAAACTATATAAATTTTATAATTTTAATTTGATAGAATTTACTTCATTTTTGGACTAAAAATATCACTTTTATCTTAGTGTGAATTTTTTTGAAACATCTAAAATAATTTATTTTAGGTGAATATTTGAAAAATACCAATTTAAATACTACTCTAACTTTTACCAGATAAAATTAGATGAAAATAATTTTTTATTAAAAGATATATTATATAATATATAATATATATTTGGATAACAATTTGGAATTTAAAAAATACAAGTTTAATGTTTTGGAAACATATGTAATAATTCACTAAACAAAACTATTTATATTCACTTATATTAAAAATTATTTTTTATTAATTATAGAAATCAAATATATGAAAATGGATTTCATTATTAGGGTAATTTTTTTATATAATTTATATAAAACCTAGACCTAGTCTCCAAGATATGATTTCTACTTTGTTACAATGTTATAATATAAAGGGATCTCATTTTAAAGGACTAAAAAATTTAGTTGTTTTGGATAAATATATATACTTGAAATTCACAATAAATTTTAAAAATATATACAATGAATTTTCATTGATAACTCCATTATTCCCCTAACTTTATCCTTATATATCAATCAAAATATATTTCTCTGTATCCTATTGAAAATAAAACATATGGATGGTGTGAAGTCAGATGCTTAGTTAGGGACATCGTATAGTAAAAGATTTGAATAATTAATGTGTAATGAATATACTAAGGCATGTAATAGAAAAAAATTCAATTTAGAATAATATGAAATTAATAAAAAATTGTCAAATAATTATATATAAATAACCCCATGTTCTTGAAACTTGACCATGTATACTTTAACTAATCCAATAATCATATGGAATATAAATAACTAAAATCGCAATGATGGAATGAAAAATCATGAAAATATAAAACCTTCCATCGAGGATTATAATGATATATATAATAACCTCAAGGCTTATACCAATACATCTATATAAATGGTTAAGCACTCAACCAAAACCATATCTTATTCTTCTCAAGAGACCTACTGGTGCATCGTGGGGAAATATTAGGCCTCATCCCTCACATAAAAAGTCCAATGGGTTTGATATATGAAATTAGATAAACATAATCAACATTAAAATTTTTATTTCATCTAAAAAACGAAATGTATATACATTCCCAAATCAATAATAATAATCATTACCATCAAGTTTAAAATAAATGGTACCAACAGAATATATCCCCAATATAACTGATTATAAAACATTCAGAGAAATAAAAAAAATTGTATCATTTTATTATAACCCCATTAATGCATATTTAATATAAAATTATGTACTCTAAGGTGGAACTTTAATTTTAATTATAACATAGAACATTTGTTGGGGAAAATTTCCTTTCATGGAAAAATACTATTTTTATATTAAAACATGAAAACCATTAAATATTTGTCAAAATCATTTACTCTGAAGATAACTTAAAAAATATTATTTATATCTTATAAGGGAAAAAATTATTTAAAAATAACCATTTAAATATTCAATGTATTCTTAATGTAAATGATGTTCATGATGATAGGCAATTACATATATATTGTATAAGCTAAAAAGTACATTACCTTTTCACTATAAAAGGTTAGAAAATTTCCTCATTTTTTATATTTCAAGAAGATTCATTTCAAAACATTTTTTTAAAAAGTTAAACATGGGTAAAATTTTCATTAACAATTTATTTTGATAATTCTAAACAAATTGAAATAATATTTAGAAAACATAGTTATAGAATAAAAAGGACTTTTATATGAAGAGAGAAGTAGAGGTAAACTATATTAAAAAATTTAATGATCATTTTAACTAAAAAAATCTGAAATATGGTTCTATTAGTTAAAATAATTACATAAATAACCAAATCAGAATAAAACGTATTGATTTTAAGATAGAAATATCAAATAATTCCCCACATGTAGACTTATATAAAATCAATCTTTAATAATGATGTGATTATGAAATAAATCCTAACAAATTGGAAAATTATTAATCATAATACCCATGAAAAAAATAAAATTAAATGAATATTTAAATACGACTAGGTTAAATTAATTCCGGATATGACATAAAAAAGGGAATTATATACACAAATAAAATTATTGGTGAATGTGGCATATGTTTCATTGAAGTAAAAGTGAGATTAGAAAATCATTCAACTTTGGAAACTTTTAAATCATAATCCATATGACATAATAACATTAAATTAATATATAAATTCGTTTAAGTTAAATTAGTTTATTAAATTAAAAATGTCTTTATTTTCACCACATTAAATAAATAAGTGGTGAATATGGTACATGTCTCATTGAAGTAAAATTTAGATGAGAAAACCTTACCAAATGATTCCTTTTTGTTGAATATACTTGAACAACCTATATAATTGTTTTTAAAAATTTTAACTCTTTGAAGAACAATATTAAAAATTATAATATCATATATTATACTTTATAACAACTTATCACCAGTTAATAAATAATATTTCATTATTCTCTTTTATTCAATTGTTAATTATCTTGTTTTCTCAAGATTATTTTGTCATGAATCATATGGTTTTTTTGTGATTAAATAGTTCCATGATCTAAATAATAATTATGAAATAATTAAAAAATTTATACATGAATTAGAATTTTTAAACCAGTCATTATTTTTTTTATAAAAATGAACTATGTTACAATCATGGAGACCTTAGTTCGTACACAGGCATGAGTAATGTTTCCATTTTTCAATGATCACTATGGGAAGAAGTTAGGTACTATTTTATCCATAATAATGATATAAACATAATATATATCATATTATTTCTTAAAATATACAAATATATTTAAGCCATGTGTTGTGGTGATGATAAAGAGTCACATCGCTTCGTGATGGCGGTAGTCCACATGTATAAGAAATATGTTATCACTTTTTAGTGTAAAAATAAATTTGTAAACAATACTTTCACAAAAAATTTAATTAATATATTAATTATTTGATTATATCACATTTATTCATTAAAATTTTCTTTATCAACTTCTATTAAATTTGTTAGTGAAATATGAAATATATTGCTTTGTGAGGTTTTAATGTTTCATACAAACGAGCGACATTATTGTATATCCTATGAAATGGAAACTAATGTGTTATATATTTTATAATGAATACATATGTATTATTAGATTATAAATATTATATAAGATTTAATTTCATTATCATTTTCAATTTTGAGATGTGGTAATAGAAAAACAAATTACACCGATTCATCTGGCAGTAGATTACCATACACAGGAATGATGATTTCATTACCCATTTAACGGATGTGGGGATGGTTATAGGTTATGAAATTATAATAATAAAAATAAATTATATTTATGATACATTTGTTATTATATAAAAATTTTTTAATAAAATTTTATTTTTGTAGTGGAAAAAATAAAAAAAATATCATTGAAGAACGTTACATCTTCTTTAGGTAACTTCCTTGTGTTTGAACTGAAGACTTCATCAGTTACATTTCATCCAAAAATGGAATCTATTACAAGTTTAGGTTAGTTAATATGTTATTTTGGAAGTTATTTCAAAAACAAATGGTTTTATGCTATGATTGAGAGTGGAGAGTGTGTGTTATTTTATAAGTGAGTTGAGTGCAACACTTATAACGCTTTGAATGAAAAAGGTATACCCACATTTTTCACATGAATCATGTATAGAAAATGGAGTATTATTAACAATTATTCAATATAATGTCTAAATAATTCCATAAAATATATGTTATCAACGTCTTTATGTCAAATTAACCCTTATCATTTTTAGTGACCCCCCCCAATTTAAATCCATTTTTACCATAGCCACGGTAATGAAAATTAATTTCCTTTACAATTAATTTTGGCCAAAATTGTATATGAATTATTAGAAAATGAAAATTACATTATGATGAAAATGAATTATATTTTTCAAAATTAAATTTACAGTATATGAAAATTTTAATATAAAATTAATCTTGCAGATGTGACGAGAAAGCATGTCTTCAAATTGAAAATATTTGAAAGTTTACAATGTTTTAATATCAAAATTCAACAAGAAAATTATTCAAATGAAAAAAATTGAATTAATATAAATATATTTGATTTATTTTTACTTCCTAACCAATTAAATATTTACTTTAAATTATTAAATATTTTTAACGAAAATATATTTTTCAACTAAAATTCAATATTTTTTATTATTCATCATAAAATGATAAATTTTCGGGAAAAAAATTTCAACCTAAATAATTTTTTTATTATTATTTAAAAAGTAAACATTATTTTTTCAAATAAATTAAATTAATTTTGTCAAAATTTAATTAAATTATGTTCTAAAATTGTAACTAACCTGTTTATCAGAAAAAATATAGATTTTAGAAGAAAAAAAATACTTTTTTAAATAATTTTTATTTTATTTATAATAAACTGACTTCCATAATTTATGTAATTTTTTTTATAATGTTCATACCCACTAAAATAAATACTATGTTATAATGGTATACTATATTATGGGTTTTTTCATCTTAGGGGAATGTGTTCCATAATATATTAATGAGATTATATTTATATGAATAGAAATATTTTGTAATGTCATGGGTGTTGTATTTTCTTATATTCTTGGGGATTCATGACATATAAACTATAAAAAATTATTATTTTAAAATATAATGTTCTTAAATTCTACCAAACTTAATTAATTTAAAACCTTTCAATTTAAAATTGATATCAACAACAAAATGTTTGAAGTTTGTAAATATCATTGTTAAAAAACTCACATCGGAAAAGGATTTATAGAACATCATCTTATTAAGATAGACAAGGAAGTACTAAGGTCATAAGGGATAAGATATTTCTATGTTTCCAATTATGAATAAATAAGTGGAAAATGAAAGCATGGACATGGAAGAAATCATAAATAATTATAGAGAGTGATGGAGTTCATTTCAAACAAGAAAGTAAATGACCAATGGAATGTTAATTACCTAAAAAACATATATTTTTTATAATTTTAAAGATCATATAATTCATCATATTTGAATTTAATAGGATAATTTTTTTGTTTCATTATCCTTTTCTAAAAGTTGAGGAATTGTTTTACTATCTACAATTATAATGAAATTACTTACTAGATATGTTTTTATTTAATAATCATAATTTCTTACTTTCGGTTTTCTTCAATCAATTTCTAATTCGTCACTTACTCTATGAAGAGAATATCAAAAAATGATTTTTCTTCATAAAACTCTAAAATTCACTTTTATGTAATCGTAATATCCATAATAGTAAGATAAGTGGTTCCCTCAATATATTTTTATTAATAAAAAAATTTTATCATAATTTATCTAAAATAAAGGAATATCTATATTAATAATGAATACATTAATCTCTAAAAAGTCATTGAAAGTTCAACATAAAAAATTTCATAAAAGGCATATCATTTTGGAAATCCAAAATATTACGATCCAGATATTTAGAAATAAGGTCACTGAATTTCATATATGAACGTATCATTAATTAGTTCCAATGTAGTAAGTATAATAAAATTTACATCATCCATGAGAATCATATATTTCTCCCAGCATAATTAACTCAAAATTTGGAACATATTAAGTGTTACTTTTACCTCAATCATGTGTTTTTGATGAAGTTAAAATTTACAATGAATTAATTTTCATGGTCTTTAACACTGTTTAAGAAATGTTTTCAAAAACATAAGGACAAATTATTTCCATACAATACTTAGATTTTTTGGTTATTTCAGTAATAAAATAATTTTACAATATATTTAATAGGCCCAAATTCAGATTCCTAGTAATCAATCCACTTCAACTATTATAATATCATATAATTTATCTTGACTCATTATATACTTTTGAGTTATTTTTCCTAGATATTATGGGAATTAATGTGACTAGTACCCCATTTCCTTGCAATGAAATCATTATACATCAATAGATTCTTTCTAGCCCACACAATCATGAGAATGCTGGCCTTTTTGGCCACACATTATGAAAATTCATTTTATTTTTAATTATATTCCATGTTATTTCCTTCCACAAGTATTACATTTTGGAAAATATTTTTTCCATTATTTTGATTATCCTTTTTTTTCTCCTTTCCTCGTATTATATTGCTTTGCTTTAAATCCATAAGATATAGAAAATTATTTCTCTATCATGATAAAACATGATATAATATTAGTGTGTGATGAGAATGTTTGGGAGACTAGTTCCATTTAGAATATTTTATTAGGTACAATATAGAATCAATCATTCATTCTGATTTCATTATGTACATAGTTCGTAGCATGAATTTCTATCATTATAAATTTAGTTTCATACACAGAAAATTTTCCACATTTTTATGTCATGGAAAAAAGAACATTCATTCAATATCTCATTGTTGTTTATGAGGAATATATTTTTCCATTAGGATTACCTTGAAATCTCATTATTATAAGTTTTATATTAATACATTATCCCTACTATTTTGAACCGATGAACACTATTGATTTGTATATCCTGATAGATGATAAACTACCAAGAGAACACTCCCCCTTTCACTACATCTCTTAGCAAAAAATATATTCTGTAAGGAACATATCCATTTATTATCTAAAAATGGACATTTAGGCCCATTGAATGATGGTGGTTGCTGATGCAAGAAGTAATCAAAAATTTTTACACCATTTGGTGGATCAATAGGATGCTCTATACATAAATAGTTATTTCTAATAACAAAAATTAATGTTCCTAATATGGTTTAAATAAGATCTGTTCAAGTTGTATCTCTAGATCTAGATTCATTATATTTCATAAGAAGATAATCCTTGCATGTTCTAGGTACATTGATAAGGTTCTCATTCATTATGATAGGTTCCATTTCTAAATAATGGCACACACTGTATTAGATTAGTAAATTATGAAACATAATGTGTACTTCCAAAATCAGTAAAATACCTAACATAAATAATTTCATAATCATAAGCATGGTTTATTTAGGAATATATTTATTTTCAGATCCATCATAATGGATTTAAAATAAAGTGTGATTTATCTAATGTATACCTCCCTAGAGTGTCAATAAAGGTGTGTTGTAGGACACATTGTCTTGAAACATATGATGATTGGTTCAATACCAATGCATGATTTTAATATTCATTACCACTAAGTACATATTTACTTCAACCATATAAACATATAGAATCTATTTAAGGATTTATTTTATAGTAGAACCCGCATAGTATCTTCCATACCAAAACTATAGGGTTTTCTTCTATAAATATACAAAAATTCAATTATTAGATTATGTTCCCTAATATATTTTTCTAAAATCTACTTCCAAATTTCTCTATTAAACATTATATAATACCAATTATAATGAAAAGACCCTAGTAGCCTTGAGCTGGTGTCTTATTTGTTACATTATAGAATGATACAAGGAATCTCCTCCCAAAGTACTGAATAGTATATTACTATTACTAAACTAGAAACATAAATGAAATTCAAATTATATTTTAAATAATAAAATTAATAAATTATTTTATTTGATAATTCCATTATTACCATTAGATTATCCTTTCATATCATCCAAAAAAACTACCAGGTATAATGTGGAAAATAAATCATAATAAAGTGGTGATCTCACAAGATCATTACAGGAAAACATACAATTTGATCTTAGAATAAATAAGTCATACTAATTTCGAAAGGGAAAATAACTAAAAAAAATTACATTTAATAAATAACTTGATCATAATATGGTGAATAAAAGATAATAAAATAGTTCCATATAAATTAACATATGAGCATGAATATTGTATTTTCATATTCTTACAAATCGAATAATCAAAAGGAATATCTATAACTGAATTCATAATGACAGAACTCATAATTCTATACATCTAAAACATACCAATGAGTCTTGATCCAAGACATATAATACCATCATGTCTGGTGACAATAGATCTATATAAATGGGTATGGAATCTTCAAAAACTATATCTAGTTGGTCTCATGAGACCTACAGATACATCGAGGTGGTATAACAGGCTATCTTGTCACTTACAAAGTCCAATGGATTCCTTATATTAATGGAGTTAATCATTATCAACCTAAATATTATTAGGTATAATATCATATGATATTTAAATACTTTCCCCAATCAATAAACTTAATCACTAACCATCCATAGGAAAATGAATGGTATTAATATAGTACATCCATAGTAAAAGTGATCATAAACCATCTAGATAAATAGAAAGTATGGTGACATTGGAGTATATACCCATTAAAGTTTAATTAAGATGAAATAAGTCCTTATAAGAAGTAAAATTATTTTTAAATAACACTTGGAACATTTGTTGATTTTAATAACATTTTTTATAAAATCACTATTTTTATTTTAAATGTTGAATATCCAAAAAATATTTCAATATAATTCACTTTGAAATTATTTTAAAAATAATAATAATTTATATAATATTATAGAAATATTTAATTATAAATAATACAATAAAATTGTAGATGATTATTCAATGAAATGATTGTCACGATGGTGAGTAATTCTATACTTGTCGTAGATGTTACAACTAACATTCATTTATCATTGTAATCATGTTATAAAAGTGAGTAATTGAAAAAATGAAAAGGATATTTCTTTAAACCCAATTTCGAAAAAGTTAAACATGGGTAAAAATTTGTTAAATAAATAATTTGCAGCGTGAAAAAATAATTGAAACTATTTTTTGGGAACATGGTTTTGGAAGAAAAAGGATTTTCGACTGAAAAAAGAAATATAGTCTAATTATCCTAAAAACATTTTATAAATAATTTTTATTACAGAAGATATGAAAATTTTCAAAAATACATTAATAACTAGTAAAGAGTAAAATAGTTTTATTTTAAGATTGAAATAGAAAAAATTACTCCCAAAGGGGAGTTAAAGAAAAACAATCCCTAAAAATGGTGACATTGTGAAATAAAACATTACTACATTGGTTAATTTGTAAAAATAATCCCCATGAAATAATAACTTTAAATTATGAAATAAATATAATAAAAAAATTAATTCATGGTATTATATAAAAAATGTAATTATATACACCAAATAAAATAAATAAGTGGTGAATTTGGTGTGTGCCTCACATAAGTAAAAGTGATATTAGAATCCCTTTACACTTTGGAAACATTTGATACATAAGGTCAATGAAATAAATAAAATTTAATTTTTCTTTAAATACCATCATGAATACATAATTATTGATATATCATACAAAAAGTAAATTTTGTACACCCTAAAAAATAAATAAGTATTGAATATTTCGTATGTCTCACGAATGTAAAAGTGATATGAGAAACCCATATCTCACACATAATTTCGATTGAACATACAAAAACCTTGTGTATATTGGTTTTAACCCATTTATTAACTTATTCGATAAAAATATTCATATTTATAATTTCATCTATTATCATTTTATAACATGTTATCACATGTACATTACTAGTATTTTATTGTTTCCATTGTTTTAGGTGTTAAATATCTTGTTTTCTAATATGTGTTTGGTGATGAAAGTTCTAGTTATTATAAATATTAAATAGTTCTATGATAATAAGAATAATAATAATTAAAAGTTCCATATTTATAATACAATTTCAATTCTAAAACCATTCACAAATGATAGTTGTGAAAAATAAACTATCATTTTATCTTGGAGATGATAGGGCGTACGAACGCATGAGTAGCATTTTGATTTTTCAATGATGATTAACAAAATTAGATGAATTTTTTTTCATTATATAATGATTAAAAGATTTTATATACAATATTATATTTTTTAAAAAAATTATATATACCATCCATGTGGTGTGGTGACGAAAGAGAGTCACATCGCTCTGTGAAGGTGGTAGTCCACACGCGCACGAATGAGGATATCCTTTTTTAGTGTAAAAAAAGATATATACTTTTTTAGGAATGATAAATATAAATTTTATATACAATTTTTTTCATTTATATAATATATATTAATTAAAATAATCTTTATTGAATTCCGTGTAATGTATTAGTGAAAAATGAATCACACTAATTCATGAGGTGATTGTTCGTCGTATACACAAGTAACATTATTTTTTCCCAAATGGAATTGAAAGTAAAAAAGGGTATATAATTGATATAAATTCTCTATAAGTATAATTATATATTATATATATAAAAATATTATATATATAAAAATATTATATGTAAACATTATATCCATCATCATACCCAACTGTGTGAGTTGGTAATGGGAAAAATGAATTATATTGATTCATGAAGCCGTTGTCTACCGTACAAGTGAATAAGGTTTTCGCAAACCATTTGATGTAAGTTGGGATAGAATCAGATCATGAACTTATTATAAAATTATATATGTATATTAAATATAACTATTTTATAATATCTTCCAGTTTTTTAATAATTTTATGATTTATAGGAAGGTAGAAAATAAAATTGATCAATGAAGAAAATTACATCTTCTTCAGGTAATATCCATAGGTTTTCACTAAATACATCCAAATTTGGATCTACTCCAAAAATAATGATTATATTATTAGGGGATGGATTTGGGTAATTTATTTGTGTAGATATTTTCTGGGAAAAAGGATTTGAAGGTGTGAAAAATAAAGGAGACTTGCTTGACTTTTAGAACTGAGGTGAGCAGAACACTTGTAATTTTTGGAAATAAAAAGGTGATACAACATTTTTAAAAAGAAATTTTTTTGAAAATGGATTATTAAAAAAATTATACGTAATAGATTTTAAATATATAAATTAAATATATTTTAGAAATTTTTTTAGGTCAATTCAACTTATATATTTTTAGTTTAACAACAGTGAATTCATTTTTTCTATAGTCGTAATAATTAATTTTTACAATTTTCACTATTAAATTTGGTCCGAAATTATTTTTAACATGTTATAAAATATATTTTATTTTTATTCAATATATTGAATATTTTTTTCTAAATTCCATTCACATATGTGAAAAAAATTAATTTAAAATTAACCTCGTTGACGGGATGAGAAAGTATATTTTTAAAGAGAAAATGTTCAAAACTATACAAATTTTGATATAAAAATACTATATGAAAATGATTAAAATGAATTAAATAGTATTAATAGATATATAATTGATAAAATATTACTTTAAAACCAATTAAAAATATAATTTAACACAAAAAAATTTAAATTTAAATTTGGTTTTCAATAAAATTTCACTATATTTTGGTAGTTATTGAAAAATGAAATATTTCAGGAAAATTAACAAAATCCAACATAATTTTAATTGATATAATGATTTAAAAAATTAAGATTATTTTGAAAATAAATTAATAAATTTTGTAAAATTTATTTTTATTTAATGGGTTGAAAGCGTAACTAAACCGTCTTTTAGATTGAAAAAAACTGTTTTTCCGAAAACATTTTTCTCATTTAAATGGTTATTTATTTATTTATAATAAATAAATAGATATAATATTCATAATATGTTTAGTAATTTTAATAATATATAATTAATTTCCATGTTAGAACTGTATATTTTATTATGGTTAATATTGAATCTAGGTTTTCTATTCCGCAAGCTATCCAGAGATTAAATTTATTTAAAAATAATTTTTTCATCTTGTCTTGGTGTTATATTTTTTTCTTAATTTAAATATTCAGGCCATAAAAACTGTGAATTTTTTTTAATTATTTTTAATTATTTTTGTTTTACATTATTTAACAATTTCTATAACCTTTTTGGGAATAATTATAATATATCAATTATTAAATTTAATGATGATGATAATGTTTAAATAGTTATTTTTAGTGAATTATTTCATTAAGGTTATGTAATTTTTATCATATAAATTTAATTTTTATATTTAATATAATGAACATTTTGTGATGTTGACACATATTTTAAAAAATATCAGTACACATTTAATATGTAATCAATACTAAATATTATTAAAAACACTTAATGGTAAAAAATATTTTTCTCAAAAAAAGTTCTCTATATATTAATTTTTTTAATTTAAAATATAATCATGTATTATTCAAAAAATTTATGAGACTGTATTTATCCTAAATTTATGTTTAAAAAATCAATGTTTTGTAATATATGTGACATTATCATTTTAATAGAATATAATCTACTAGGGTAAAAACGAGTTACCTAAGTAAATATAAAAATGGTAAGATGTTTAAAGAATGTCTTAAGAGGCTTGAAGAATGTTTAAAACTATTTGTTAAATGGATTGTGGTGGATTAAATAATATTATATAAACATAATATCCATTATTTCTCACTTTTGGAACCATTTATCCTTGAATAGTGTCACTACATTATTCAAAAACTATGGGTGTTCACAAAAGCACTATTTTTTCACTAATAAAAAGAGGAACTTCCAAAAATTCATAAAATCAAAATTCCATTGAAGTTATACTTGAAAATATTATTTCCTTTCTCCTCATTATCCTTTTTAATATTAATATACTTTGGGTGTTTATTTTTTATCCATTTCCCCTCTTTTTAAAAAAAGTCTTTCTAAAGAAAGTTCAAGTTCCCATAGTGAGAATTACATAATCCTTATCATTTTCTTCTTAATATTAATCTTCAAGGACTACCGGAACTATGATAATATAATGACATAAGTATCATAAATATACTTAATTTATATTATATTAATGTATCAACCCTTATTTATTCATTTATGTAATTTTATAAAAATAGAAGCATGTTAGTCATGCATTGTGTAAACTTCCTCCACAAAAAAGTATCATTTATTTTTTAAAATGTATTTTCATTATTTATAAAAAAACATAAAAATATGATTTTATAACATTAAAAAATCTTAATAACATCAATATTATTACTATATAATGATATTATACACTTCCTTAACCATACACACATATCACGACATATTAACATCATATTCGGTGTTGGTTTAACCACCTACTTGAGCAATGATATAAAACTCTATTAGGTGTGAATATTAGAATTTAAATGCTATTGTTATTATAATTTAATAATAAAATTATAATTTTTTTGGGAGTTTATATAAAATAACTAAATTTTTATTAATATCACAATTAATTATTAAAATTGACAAAATATGTTGACACCAATTCAATTTTTACACAAACATAAGAAATAAAAACAATATGAGAATAAATTGGATACATAAAAATTAAATATATATAAAAAATCCTAATAATGATTTAAAAAATAAAATTTTACCATTCAATGGGGTAGTTTCATGAGTGTTTTCCCCTTAATTTCACCCACTGAGAAATATTTCATATCTTGCAACATGTTTCATTTTTAATGTTATATAAAATGAACCTTTAATAATTTTTATCATTATTATATTATGTTTCATTAATCTCATTTTTAAATTCTATTTTCTTTCCCTCATGTAGTTTTGACTCAAAATTTACAAAATTTGTAAGGGGTTTTTAACTCAACTACATTCATTGAGTTAAAATGATTAATTTTGATATTATTTCTTTTGAGATTGTATTATTAAACCATAATATTTCAGTTAAGTAAAAATAATCTTCCCTTGTTTTGGAAAATAACATTTTAATTAACATAATTTTCCTTCATAAAATTTCATTCTCAAAAGGTTATAATTCTTAAGAGTAATTCCCACCATATTTCAAAGGGGTTTGCCATCATTTTCCATATTTTAAATTCCCAACAAGTAATTATATTTATATCTGAAAAAATAATTATACAAAATCTAATTTTACCACTATATTTACAATCTCCTATTTCAAAAAATTATTTTTTGTTACTCCATTTAAGTCATGGGTTTTCAACAAGAATATTTCTAAACATTAGAATGGTTTTCCATCCTTTAAAAATAATTTTTTTATCATCCTCTTGATCTTTACTTAGAAAAACATTATAGAATATCATGGATTTTTTTAATGGATTAAATTGTAAAATGTAAAATGTATTCAATATTTTCATTCCATATTTTGGAAAATAACATTTAAAAATGACCCAAAACTTCTTATTTTCAAAATAATATTAAAAATATTTTATAAATATTTTTTTATGTTTTTATTATATATTTGCACATATTTCATCTAACTTGGTTAATTAATATTATAATGTACATCTATATTATTATGTTATCGATAATAAATTATTTCTTAAATTTTTTTATAAAATATGTTTCAACAAAATATGTCAAAATATCAAGGGTAATTCCAATTTTCAAAGTGATTTTTTCTAAATATCCTAATGAATTTCTCCCATATACATCATCATATTTATCATATATTATGATAGAGTGGTGAAATTCATTAAAATTATACAATTTAGGTTATTTTGATATAATATTTATATAATATTATTCAGTCTCAAATATCTGATATACCACTACCTTTATCTTACATAAAAATCCTCAATGAATAGCCATACCATTTCATCCACTTATTCCATTTTTTGAATACCCTACATTCAATTTAATTTATTGAAGGGTATTTACCATTATTCCATAAATTGTTTTATTTATGAAATTACATACTTAAATATATACCCATTACTATAAATAGTTTTATATTGAAGAATTATTATATATAAATCTATCATATTTACTTATTAGTGTATTTCTGAAAATTATTATATTTTTTTATTTAGATAACGATTTTTATTGAGTACCTTGTGAAGATAACTACACATTTTTATCTATTCACCTTGTTTATGTATATGAAATATGATAATGTTATTCCTTCTATCAACATATGAGAAGGGATTGTCATTCCTTAGGTTGTTATTCCAAAACTGATGGTTATATGAAATGCTGATTATGTTTTTTACATATAATTTCATAGATTGAATAAACATGACACAAACAGCCCCCATTGGGTCCCAGAATTATATAACCCCTTAATGTATTAGTAGTTATCATAAAGAAACTTGTTAGGGAGTTTGGTATATTTTCTCCCTATTTAGAAAGATGTATTTAATTCATTCTTGATGATAAGAATTATGATTTGAAAATGAACATCATATTAAAAAAATTCTTGGGGGAGGGCTTGATAGTAAAATCAAAATTTCTAACATTATAAACTATATAAAATTTAATTCAGTTATTGTAATCCATGTGATCTATTTATATTAATTTCTGTCTAGGAATATTTTATCATTTTCGTTAAAGTTGATTATAAATGTTTTTGGTTAATTATTCCTTCCAAAATATTTATTATCTTAGTTGTATTTATCCCTTACGGATCATTTTAGATCACCCCTTCTTATGTTTCCTTTCCCATAGAAATAAAAAAATATTACACATGATATCATTAGAATAATATCATGTGTACGAGATTTGTGCGATAAGTTGAATGATTTTTATAGATTATTTGTTTTTTGATTAATGAAAAAAATAAAATGCCCATTGGATGAGAAATACATAGGCGTAATTAGTTTATGAAATTTTTAATTCTATGAATCTCTATAACTAAATGTTCTATGTAATGAATTAAATGAAATATTTTATTTATGTCATGTAATTAAAGGATTGTTATATTTTTGAATTGATAATTGGTATCAAATACCGTATTTAAATAATTTTTTTATGAAACTAGATTTGGGAGTGTGGTTCTGAGGCCCTATAGTATGTATCTTTATTGGGTGTATATAACTTTGGAGAAAAGGATTTATATTTTTGAAAATATTTTAGGATATAGAAATGTTATAATGGATGATAAGTTAATTTTGATCATAATTTCAATGGTATAGATATCCCTTTAAGATATTTGGGGCAATTTTTAATATTTAATAGATTATAATATGAGAACATTAATAGTAAAATGGATAATTATATGTTTTGTTCGAATTCATAAAATTTTGAATATTTTTTTAAAATATGGTTTTCTTAGCTGTTTCATCCACATATGGATGTTACATGTTGATGAAGGTTTTGTAAAAGATTTATCTAGGGATAATAACAAAAAAGGGTGCATTTTAAATGAACTCAATCATTACCTGTTGTATGAAAAAGAGTCATAATTTCACACTTGGTTTCACAATCATGAGGGATATTATATAGTTGATTAAAATTCTCTTTAATGAAACATTATAACATATTTGAGTATAATTATTAATAGTTATGTTAGAGAACCCAATAGTAAAATGACCATGAATAGCAAGGAATTGAACAATGAGAGTCATAGGTTTTACCAGAATTACCATATGTTAAATATGAATATTTATAGGGGAATACAACATAAAACTTATGTTGTACATGTTAATATTTTGGATATTACCATACCCTTTTTAGAATTTTATTTTTGTTGTTGAAATAGAATCATAAAAATAATGGGGAGAATGCTATGTTCTGAGAAACTAATATATCTCAGCACTAAAAATAGTGTATACATAAATGGTTGTAAATTTTAGTATATTTCATTTATGATGGAAATTGGGACTTTCCTAGTCTTATATATTATAGTGAGTTTGATATGTTAGAATACAATTAATCTCAAACTCGTAGGAATTTTAATTAGTGAGTGAAATATATCACTTATATTCTCAAATACAATAATTTTTATGAGGTTTAAGTGAATTATAAGGGTATTTTTCCTCATTATTTTTAACGTTTTGAAGAAATATATTAAATTGTAATAATATCTTTGAAATGATATTTTATAATGATATTTGTTTTTTAGATAACAATCGGAGAGTACATGATTAGGGTATATAAAACCCATATATTTAATATATGATTGATGTTGACATAATAAATGTTTGAATGACTTTGAGAAAAGTGAGTTTGATATTATTTATATCTTGAAATTTATTGTTTATTTAATGAATCGTGATCCATTATTTCTTTTAATGTTTATCTATGTTTTGTGATTATGACTTATATTTAATTATGAATTTATGAAATATTTGTTAATACATTTAGGGTCTGTGAAAGATTTAATTTTTAAATTAATATATCATTATTTATTTTCTAATGTCTTAGAGATTCAGATGGTTTTGAGAAGGGTAAATTTTAGAGAATATAAGATTATTGTATATACATAGTTAAGTAAATGATTATATGAAAGATTATTATTCCTTGAGGTAAGATAAGTAACATAATATAGAATTAGAATCTAAGTTAGATTTCATGTTTGATGTTATTTCCAAAATAATAAAAATGTTAATAATACCCACACATACAAACATCAACAAGTAATAATTAAAATTTGGAGGATAGAATTTATTTAAGGGTATATAGTGAAATGACCAAATGATTTTAGAATATTCAAATTAATAATATCTCTAATATATTATGCTACAAAAAACATGAAAAAATGAAACACTTGACTAAAATGACCCTTGAAAAATTAAAATTAGAAAAATAATACAATCATTAGTCGTTAAAAATATAATAATCACTAAAAATAACTATATATTATAACTATTTTTTGTTTACATTTTCGAAACGATTACTTTCAAAAAACTATTTAAAAAATTGTATCGTATTACACCTTAATAAATAAAATTGATTATAGTTAAAAGTTACATTATGTAATATATATATTTGTTAAAAATACGTCAACATTCAATTATTTGGTGATTTTTATGAAATATTATTAATTTTAATTGAACAACAAAAATGTCATTTTTTAAATAAAATAATTTTTCCTTTATATATTGTGTATTCGTTTAAAATATAAATTTATAAATTTTATCATTTTAATTTGGAAAAATTAATTTATTTTTTAGATTAGTCAAATCAATATTAATTATGTATTTTTTTTTAATAATTTATTCCTTAGTGTATGGTATAAAATTATAAATTTTTCTAATACCATCACTTTTATGACGTAAAATAATTTGAAAACAAATTCATTTAATGTATATATTCTATAAATTAAAATAACTAATTTAATAATAATTTTTCAATTTATAAAACCCATGTTTAATGTCTGGGAAACATAAAAGATGCTTTACTCTAATTAATTTTTATATCATTAAATTATAATTTGTATACATTTTAGATATAAATTAGATCTAAAAAATGGATTTAATATTTTAGATCAAAATTTTAGCATTAAATAATAGTTTAAGTAACATTTTTATTCATAAAAATATGGTCATAAGGATTTAATTTATTGACTATGATAACAATGAACATGTTATTTTCAATGTATGTTTTTATTAATATTGTATAATTTTTATCAAAAAAATTGAATTTATATATTTTATATAATGATATTTTAATTATATTTACATATATATTGAAATATATCAGCACATATTAAATTGAAAATCAATACAAAATAATATTAATAATAATTAATATTAAAACAATATTTTCTACTAAATAATTTTATATACATATAATGTTTTAATTTAAAAGTTAATTTTTTATTTTTTAGAAATAAAAATTGACTATATAGATCTTAAATTTATGTTTATAACATCATTTTTTGGTTATACATTTATCTAAAAAAAATTAAAAATTTAAAACTACTAGGGTCAAAACTAGTTAGAAGGGTAAAAAATAGTAAAATATAAAAAAAATTGTTTAAATGATTGAAATATTCTTAACATGTCTCAGAATTTTTTTAGGGGATTTATCTAAATTATCTCAACTAAAAATCCATTATAAAAAACTTTGGGAACAATTTACCAGTGAACAATTTCATTCCATTATTACATTTTAATGGTTGTCAACAAAATTTACATTTACTCACTTATACAAGGGGACACTTCCACCCATTTAATAAAAAGCTGATTACATAGAATTTCATATTGAATGTATAAAATTTTTCTCCTATTATAAATCCATATAGTGTTCAAAAACCTCTCGTCTCAATTAGTTTGAATTATCATTTCATTTCCATGGATAATTTTGAGATAATGTTTAAGGTACCAAAGTAGTATTACATAATTCATACATTTTCATCTTAATATTTCCCATCCAAACCCTTACTAAAAAATGTAATATAAAGAACTTATTCTCATTATTATAATAAAGTATTGTTATATTAATGTATCAAACCTCATTTATTCCTTTCTATACACATAGAAAAATACAATACTGTTAATTGTGTGATGTATGAACTATCTCCTCCAAGAAGTAACATCTTTCATTTTTCATATTAATAATCATTTTATATAAAAAAACATCAAATATAATTCATAAATATTAAAATATATAATTAATATAATTAATATTATATTATAAATCTATTATACACCTCCTTAATAGAGCTCACTGATCTTGATATAACATGTTATTATTATATGTAAGTTTACAAAACCACATAAACATGAATATTAAATCTCTCATGGAAGAAATTGGGAACATAAATAATGTTTCTATTATAAGTTATTAATTAAATATTTATTGATTTATGGTTTTTCAATTTTTATATGATGTTATTAAAATATTATTAAAATATGATATCTGATCACTAAAATTATTAAAATATATTGAAATCAATTCAATTTTCATGTACAGATCAGAAAACACAATGTAATAATAAAAGAAATTCTTATATTAAATAGAATAAAATAAAATTAATATATATGAACAAAACTTCAAATAAGACATCTAATAAACAAAGTTTTATTCTTCAATAATTAAAGAAAATGAGCAGACGTAACGATGAACATGGTAAGGGTTTCGTTTCAAAATGTCATCCCTTGAGACATATTTTTTACTTTAATCCATGTTCTATTAGTAAAGGTGTATGTAATAACCCTTTAATATTTTTTATCATGTTTCCCTTATCTTTCATTATATTCACTATACAATGTAATTTTATTTCTCTCATGTAATATTACCTAAATATTTACAAAATATGTAAGGGTTATTTATAAATAAACTCCCTTTATTGGTTAAAAATGCTTACTATTGATCTAATTAGTTCTAAGATTAGTTTATTACCCAAAAAAAATAATTTAATTATAATTTATTTTCTTATTTATTACAAAATTTAATTTAATTAAATTAATTTCAATTTTTAAAATTTATTTCTTAAAAGTATATCGTTGATGAGAATAATTTCCAGTGTCTTTCATGATGCTTTCTAATAATTTTGAATATATTCCTTTTCGATAATTTTATGCTTTATTAAAATGAATCCTAAAACATGGTTATATAATGTGAATTCCATATGCTTATTCTCAAATATTAAATGGTATGTTTTAATAATTTTTCTAAAAAAATTGGTTTTCAACAATAATATTTTTATATATTATAATGGTTGTCCATATTTGAAAAATAAAATTTTTTATCCTCCACTACATGTGAATTTTGATAAACTTTATATAATTTTAAGGATATATTATTGGATATTCATTTTCAGAGGATAATATTTCTAATGTTCACACTTTTACTTTTTGAAAACATCTTTTAAAAGTGACCACTAACCTATTTAATTTATAATAACATGAATTTATTTTAAAGGGAATTTTTATGTTTTTATTAAATGTTAACACTTATTTTTATATACTTTTTATTTCATAAGAAACATTCCTTCAACATTTTCAAGGTTTCTAAATGAAATTAGATTTATAAATATTTTATAAAATATTTATTTATAAACGATTTCAAAAGATCAATGAAATTTCTTATTTTGAAAGTAATTTTTTGTACAATTTCTAAAAAAGTTTCTCGTCTATGTAATTATCATATAATTATACTATTCTAGATTGAGGATATTATTAAAATTTAACAATACACATTATTTATTTGGATGTATTATTTAATTTTATTCTCTATAAAATATATAATCTATCACTATATTTTTCATGATGAACTATCCACAATGAATATGAATAACATTTCATCCAATGATTTTTTTCCATTTAATTAATTGAAGGGTAGTCGACTGCACTAAATACATCAATTGGTTAAATATATTATTAAATTAAATACATACCCAAATTTCTATATGGTGTCTATTTGGTGGATTCTTACAAATAAATCTATTTCCTTTATTTTGAGGAAAACTTTTGAAAATCCATAAATTTTTATTATGATACATGTATTTATTAATTTCTTAATAATGTTGGATATACGTTGTTTAAAAATACCCCTTCTGTATCGTGATGGGTTATGATCATATAACCCCTTTTATTGAATAGCGAAAAATTATTTTCCTTTTGTATGTTTTTTCCCAATATGAATGATTATTGGATGTTTTGATTTATTTTCTACACATTTTCTTAGATGATTAATGAATTATACATAAACAAGTTGAAATTTGGTCTCAAAATTATATATACCCATGATTAATTGCTATTTCTAATGACATAAAAATGTTTGAGAATTTGGTGTATAGTTTTCCAATTCATCAAAATGTATCGATTGTGGTCATAATGACAGGAAATATGTCTTGGATATGTGAATTAGGGAATGAATATTGTCCTAGAAGATTTCTTGAATGTAAGATCAAGATATACAACATTATGTATTCTATAACCATGAATTCGGTTATTTTTAACCATGTATTCAATTTAATTTCATTCTTATCCATTGATATATTATGAACTCAGATATATTATATTATGGTATTATTATAATTTCGTATTCTTTTTGTAATATTTTTTCCATTATTTCCAATGTCATATATTTTATTTTATAGAGATTTGTATCTCACCCCATGTAACTTTTCCATTTACCCAATCTATAAAGTAAAGTATTATAAAGGATTTCACATGAATAATAGAATGTGTTGGTGATTTTTGATAGGTGATGAAGACTTATTATTAATTGATTAGTTTCTTAGTAAGTAATGAATGTAAAATATTATTCTACTGAGAAAAAAATGGGATTTATTAGTTTATGATTTTTTATAATTCTTTAAATCTATAAAATGAAAATGTTTTTTTAATGTATATAATGAAATAATTTATTTATTTCATTTAATTATATGATAGTTATGTATGAGGATCTATATTCGGTATTTAAATCAGTATGTAAAGTTGGTATTTAAGGCACCAGATCTTGGATATCGAGTCTTGCGAACAAGAATAGAAACACAAAACCCACCCTTTTTCCAAGAGAAGCTCTATATTTTTCCCATTTAAAATTTGTTTTGGTAAAATAAAAATTTCATTTCACTAATTTTCACACAGATCATGATATTTTGGTTTGTAATGAAATTTCAGATCATTTATATTAGGTTTTATGTTTTTGAATATTTGATCACATAATTTGACTATGATCTAGTATTGGTAAATTATTAACATACCATTTTCTTTGTTTTCTCATTTATAATACAATGATGCCATAAAATTGGTCATTTGAAGCTAAAATGTTGTTTTTTCTTCTAAAAAAAATTTAGACACATACATGAATTAAATTCGTGTATTAATAGCTATGGTATTTATGATAAAATATTTTAATATACATATTGATCATAGATTATTTATTAAAAAAAAGATAATGATTTTATTCTTGACGATGAAAAATAATAAACCATTGGTGTAATGATGTAAAATTCTTATTAATATAATTTACCTTCTAAATAAGATTTTTTGTAGTATAATATTATATAATATACATGTCCGATATGATAATAACAACAAAATTTTATTATAATAATTTGAACATTAAATTTTGATAAAAATGGGTATAAGAACTAAAAATATTAAAATGGTATAAATAATAGAAAATAAGGTAATAATAATATGAAAATTTCGATTTGCTTGATCCACTAGAATAACCATACCGAAGAACAACAGTGTAGAAATGAAGTAGATTGTTAGTAATCCAATATTCATTTTGAAAATTAGAATATATAAACTTGATATAGATTAAATTTAATGAAAAATAAAAAAAATGATGTTATTATAGAAATCATAGAACCCATAGGAGTATTTCAAATCTTACCATTGGAATAGTAATTTGACTAAGGAAATAGTAACCTTACCATGGGAATAGTAATCCGACTATTAGAAATAGTAATCCAACCATTAAAATATTAAACTCACATATGGAAATGTAATATATTATTTATTCATTTTATAAAATGAAAATATATCATATGTATATCATGTTATAACTAAAAAAATGTTCTAAAATTGATAAAATAATTTTTGGTATTTTCTGTAAAACATGTATGTTTTATTACAATTTTTATATCAGAAATAATGATTTAAAAGACATTTTATTGTCATAAAATTGGTGAATAAATTAATTTTAAATTTAAATATAATTATTAGATTTTTTTTAGGGTTATTAAGAAACTTTACAGTCAGGAAAAAACTCATCATTAAATTATATTGAAATTTTCAAGTAAATAATGATTATATTTAAAAATAAAATTTCTCATATTTGAAAAATATTTTTTATAAAATTAATTTCATTTCTCAAATATAAATCTCAAAAAAATGGTTGGGTGATTTTTTGGATTTTTTAAAAATTATTAATAATTTTGTGAATAGTGAATTACAATAAAATACGATATTTAACATTATAAGGTAAATGCATGAATTTTTGGGTCATGGAAGAGGTAATAAACCATTATTTTGAAGAGACAAGCATAATTTAATGTATTTGGTAAGAATAATAAATAATATCTATATTCATGAACCAAAATATTAAACTAATGAATATAATATTCCAACATACCTCTCTCTTCCACAAATAAATAACACCCCTTATCTAGGAAACATATAATAATTGGATCATGAAAAAATTTCTAACAACTTCCCTTCAAAATACTCTCCCCACATCCAAGTTTTTTATATTCCCATCAAAAAACCATTTAATATTAATTTCAATGATGGCCTTAGAGGAGGAGACTTGAGAAAGAGGTAGAAATATCAACTAACCTTTTTTATTTTTAATATTATTCTACCACTATAATATGATACCCATAAAATTAAAATTTGTACCATTTGTATCCAAAATATACATATATGTTATCATTATGGTGTAATAACCATCTTATAAATCCTCTTCATTCATTACTAAAATTGAAATAATTTCCACAAAACGGTGGGTTCACCACTTCTATGAATAACACACTTCGATTTTCTCCACCACCTTCAACGATTGTAATAGAAATAATATTTTGGAAAAATTTGAATATTAAAAGTATATTGTAACTTATTTTTTCTATTACATTTCAATTAACATTTAATTAAATAAATAAAATTTCATTCATGATGGTCGGTAAATAAGCATAAAAGAACTAACCGATTAACTTTGGCATTTTTATAAGAAAGAATAATAACTATATCATAACACATAAGTATATTTGGGACTATTTAAATTTTGAATGTATGTGAATAGAATTTCATTTCAATTCTATAGTTATGTTCCAATTTGATAAGAACATCAATAATTATCTACATGTGATCCTACATTGAAACCATGAAATTTAATCCCTTAAAAAAGTGAAATTATACATTATAACTCATTGAAATGGTTAAAAATGAACATTAAAAAATTGTATTAAATCAAAAATATTTTTATAATGATCTTGAATTTAGTAATTAATGAATTTGATTTGATTATAGATGATTTTATGGGAAATTTCATACTAATTATAGAACCTAAGGTATTCGATATATCAAAACCACTATTTTATTTGGGTTATTATATTTTTATCTCCAAATAACTTTCTATCTCTCTATTATGTTATAAAATTATTCTAAATGATTTATATATGGCTCTACCGTATATAAATATCTTATTATTTGTTTTGATAAAGTTATAATACATGCCTTATATTAATCCAAATACATTTTTCATTTCATTAAAAATAACTTTTAGTTTGAGTTAGAAACAACAAGATATACCAAATTCAAGACAAACAACATTAAAAAAGAAGAGAATTATAAAATGAAAATTTTTAATTATAGAGTTCAAAATTAAATTTGATTAGGCAGGAAATAAACAAAATTTCCTGTAGTCAACCCCAAAACCTACATATGGTCATTTCTAGAGGAATCTTAACCCACTAATCAGCCTCTAGAATAATGTTGTTCCATCACCTAACCATGAACGATAAAAAAATAATCCACATGATTATCAACAAAACATATCACCCTAGAAAATATTTTATTATCACTTGTAAACCAAAGAAGTATAAATTTTCTAAATTTTATCCGCCGACATGATAGAAAGTACACACCAAAAAGAGATCACACAAAATGACTAATCCTTCTTCAAGTAAATGAAACAGGAAAGACCCCAAAATCAAATTAAATGAAAAACTAAGAAACTACAAGAAAAAATGTCTTCGATGACCATTACAGATAAAAAACCAAATAAAACATTGATGAAGGAACCGAAATAATCATAGACTACATTGACATGTCAAAAGAGAAAAAATAAGAGAAAGAAAAATAATAGAACATCAATAGAAGGACCAAATCATACTCTAGTTTTTTTCCTAACATGCCATCAAAAGTTAAATCAGCACATCCTAAAACCTGTTTTTAAACTAACAAACCAAAATAACTGTGTGGTTATATAATGTTATATGAGACTATATATTGAATCATGTGATGATCTCAATAGTGATCCGCAACCTTCGCTATGTCAATAAGTCCTCCCTTCAATTATACTACCATGAGAAACAAAAACCATACGAAATGCCTTCAAGAATGATGAATAACTAAAAAAAGGAAAATAAAAAAATAAAGCCTTCAAACTCGTAATGATTGTGAATATTATATTTACCATCATAGATCAAGCCTATATTCCATCCCAATCTGACATAAGAACCCTCACATAGGGCCATGGATGTAGTATGGTTTGAGTTAGAGGATGAAAAGAGTTGAGGAGGTGAGTGAAGGAAGCGACTAAGAAGATATATTAATTAAACAAGAATAAAAAAACTATAGAGTGAGACAAATACAAAGTGAGATATATAGTGAAACAATAGATAAAGAAGTAATAATAGATGAATAATGAAATATGAGTAGTTCGAGAGGGAAAGATGATGTTAACAGGATATGCATTAGCTTCCCCTAATAAATTACTTTTGTTTATTTCATAAAAACAATATTTATGAACTCTTATTTTATCATGATATGAGGAAATTTTATGAAGCCCATTTTTCTCCAATGAAAATTATTATGTCAATTATATATGATTGATTTCATAGGTTTCATAATTAAGAATGTACATGTTATTATTGATGAACCCGGATATAACTCAAATGCATTTGGTAATGTATTTGACTCATGAGACATTATTTATGGGAATAGGGGGTAACCCTAATCCACGATCAGAATTTGTACACCACATGTTGTTATATATGTATTTATCCTTAAATTATGTTTAAGATATCTTATATAATATTTTTATGTACTTAATTTTCCATGATCTTATGTTTCTCAATTTTATGCATCTACTTGACTAAACAAAAGCCTTGTATTTTCTGATAACATGTTATTGTTACTTACAAAGGTTATATGCTTCATTTTTTTTTTCCCTTAGATGGATTTTAGTTCACCCCTTTATTTTATGCATTATCTAGGTTATCCAATTAATATCTGGGATATCAAGGGGTTTTAGCATCTAATTTCAGCGATTAAAATAAAGATGTTATGGCCAGTTTCAATTAATATATTATAAACCTAGTGTTTCAAAGAAACCATACCTCATTATCCTTGGGTTATATTTGATAAATATTTATTTTATAAATCGGGTAATAATATATATAAAGGGAATGACTCACTATAGTTAGTATTAGATAAATTTCTAGTGATTTTCAGGGATTAAAAATAAAATGATCTATTGAGAACGATAGTGATAAGTCTATGTATAGGGAAATATCGTGAAATTTTGTGGAATTAAAGAGAAATTGGTTTCCATGAAATAAAATTCTTGTATAGATAATACAAGAGGATATGGATCTGTAATAGTTATAACTAGGTGTAATAATAATGAAAAGGTCACTTTGGGATTTAACTCAACCACTAACCAGTGTATGAAAAATAGGCCTTGGGGATACCATATTTGACACTATCATGGGATATGATTTGGAAATTCATAAAATCATTATGAACAATTATGATTCATTTAGAAAAAAATTTAGGATAGAAATCCTAATAGGGGAATTTCAATGGATAACCTAGTTTGAAAACCTATAGTCTTATAAGTATGGATTTAAATGTTATTCATAATTTATTACTTTTATATTAATAGTTTAAATTTTATATTATTTTTAGTTTGGGTATTCTCATCCAATTATTCATTTATTTTAATTATTTATGAGAAATAAGAGGAATCATTGAAACAAGAAAGATGATATTCAATGTGATGATTTTTTAATTTATATTCTTATTTATATGGAAGTGGAAACTGGTGAAATTATATAATTACTAGATCATCCAACTCATACCATGAATAATAAATTGAATAATATAGAATTATCTTATTCTCTAATGAAGGAGAATGTTTCGGTTGAGTCCTTTATAAAAAATATATCTTATATTTTTTAGATCTATTGATACCCTCATAATGAAAAAATGTATTCAATCTATTGAGAACACATTTTTCATCCTCTAATACATAGAATCAGAGAATGTTGTGTAAAATTTTTGTCATATTAAAGGATAAGTAAATTAGTGGTAGACAATAATCATGAACTCAATGTCCACGAAAGATATTTATTGCATGGAAGGTGAAAGACTCAAAAACAATTTGTGAATTTTTTTTCACTTGAACAATTCATCATAAAATGAAGGGGGAGTTCCTCCGACTGATGTGAAAGGAAGATGATATTATCAAGGTGTGTGAGGAAAAAATGAAATGGATTTCATGGTTGGCCTGTGGATTTACTATGAACAATAATTGAATGTTGAACCACTTATTTAATGAATTAAGGTTGGGTAATAAAATCCATAGTGATTTAAGAATTTTAAAGCTGTTATGATATTTTCCATTATACAATTATAGTTGAGATTGATATTTGATACTCTGAGAGGACTGATGGTGCACATAATAAAATTTTTAAAATATTGAATAATTTTTTTGGATCAATATATGAATCCCATAGAGGAAATAAAATTCAACATCCCGCACGATGAAATAGTGGGAAGTATCATTTTGAAAAATATCTATAGGGATGTGAGAGATGTTTTAAATTAGGAAAACATGGGCATCATGAAAATAAGTGATGAAAGGGAATTAAGAAAACCACTAGTGTGGGAGAAAAAATAAGTTTAATAACAATAATCAAATGTTAGTATAGATTTTATATGGTAATGAATTTTATGAATTATGAAATAAAATTCCCCTAGACAAGGGTTTTCAATGAGAATAAATCAAAATAACTACTAAGGAATTGATATCAACGGAGGGTATATCCTATCACTACTACATACGTGGGTCCTGATAAGGATTTACAAATAGGTATGTTGATTGTTCATTCATTAAGAGCGAATGCTCTTTTTGATTTTGGTTCTATGAATTATTTTAAATATTACATGTTTAATAGAACTATTGAAACACCACAGAAAAACAATAGGGTTTATTGATCAAAATGTGATTCACTATTTCATTTTCACCCTTACACCACCATGATAAACTAGTTTTTTAATGAAAATAATAAAAGTAATTAAAATTTATACTTTTTTTATTCATCTATTTGGTTTTTATTTTTGTTAAAAAGCACAATTTAACTTTTTTTTATAATTACATTGTAGGCAGAGGTGATTTGAAGGGACCGTGATAATGTCCAACAAAAATGGATCAAATTGTGTATGACCCACACACAATAGTGGCCTCATCCACACAATACTACTGAACCGTGCATCCAAATTGGTTGAAACATTTTGGGAGGGTCAAAAATTCATTTGGTTACATTTCATCTGATGGAATCCAAGACTAATTCTTCCATCTGGGGTCCCACCCTAACTAATCATTCTAGAACACCAAATCTGCACGAAGTCAAAAGTGGTTTGTTGTTTTATGTCAATATCTTGAGATGTGATAGTAAAAATGGTGCCAAAATTTCGATTTATATATTGCATATCTGGGGATGAAACTTTTAATTTTTTACAAAAGTTTGATAATACTATCTTCCCATTAAAAACCATGTGAGAATGTTTTTTGCAAAATCAGGGTACTCAAAACCACCTTCCAAATTTCATATAATATGAAACCTTGGGATCCCATTTGTAAGTTCAAACCTGAAGAAATGATCTACCATTTTGGAGTTATATACGATTCCCCTCTTCATCAATGATTTTTTTAAGGCCCCTAACCTCATTAGGTGATCAAGAATGAAGAATGAGTTATACCAAAGCTTCCTCCTCATCCGATTTTGACCTAAACAGTGGTAATTAATTGTGTGGGAGATACACACATGTCAAGGAAGTTGTACTGCATGTATTACCTTCTAGTTTGGAGTGATTTTTTTGAAATAACATTTCATTACATATATATTATGTTATTTCTAATTTGAATGCTTGTTTTGATACATGTTATTGATTTTCCATTAAATTCTAATGGGTCAGTGTGAGGTTTTGAGTGGGAGACTTTTATAGCTCTGATTGGACAACACAAGAATCATTTTGTTTACCCTTAATTGAGATTAAAATCTATATTGAAATATTTTATTCTATGCATAATTTATGAACCTTGACAATATTATTGTTATGTCAAGGTTTGTTTCTTCAAGAAATAAAATGACAGATTATGAATTAATCGGGATTCCAATTAATTTGTACCAAAGAACTACTCCAAACCTAAATGAATCTCTAAGAAAAATGAACTTGAAATGTTTCTTGTGAAATTACAATGACCACTCTGTCTTATATTTTTCAGTGTCCACATGGGTTGTCAACTATTAAATTGTTTAAGTTAAGTTATTTTCATTAAATAGTTTTCAAAATCCCCCCTTTGTTACTTTTTATTAAAACCTCATACTCAAAACCTATCAACGATCCTTGAGAGATGACCAAGGGACTAACCTATAATATAAATAAACCTTAAAATCTTAATCAATTTGACATTTCATGATAGTGCGATCAAATATTTGTTCCATTGCGGGGGAAAATTTTGGTTTTTAGTGTGTGTTTTTTATAATATTTTTGGAAATTTTAGAAATATTTAATTGTTTTATATTATACATTTTCCTATATTTTCCAATTCTTATTTATTTATTTTGTAGGTTTTGTGCATGATGTATTCCACTTTATGAGACTTACCACATTTGATGCCTGAATAGGAGAGGATCCTACGTCAATAACACAAAGATATAAAAAACAACCCTTTGAAGGAGGACACACAATACATTGGCACTCACCTTGATCCTTCTGTGTCTTCCACTAAAACTCAAATTAAAAATAAAAAAAACATTAATAAAATTTATAAAAATAACTGAACATTAAGAGGAATAACCTCACCTAATATTGATATCCAACCCACCTATCTTCAAATACAAGGTGAGGAACCTAATTTTGAACTAAAATCCAGTATAATTCACTTATTTCCAGATTTCATGGACTCTCTAGAGAAGATACACATTAGAACATAAATGAATTTCATATTGTGTTTTCTACATTAATTCATCAAAATGAGGATGAATAACTTGTAAATATTATTGAATTTCATTTTTCATTTCAAGACACTACAAAATATTAGTTATATTATGTTAATTACCCAATAAGAGTTTGGGAAGACCTCAAACACCTTTTTATTGAAAAATTTTTCCAAGCCTCTAGAACTAAATCAATAAGGAAACAATTATGTGGTATAAGTCAATATCAAGGGAAACACTTCATAAATATAGAGAAATATTTAAAAGGATATGTTAAAGATTACCACACCACCAAATATGTGATAAACTTTTAATTCACTATTTTTATAAAGGTGTAATCCATATATATTGAAATATGATTGATGAAAATGAAAGTGGTTCACTAGTGGATAAGACCCCAATTTATGCAAGAACCATAATTGAGAACATGGTATAGAACACTCAACAATTTGGTACAGGGTCCATCATACCCATTCAAGGTGTACATGAGGTGCAAAGTACCGAATTCGAGAAGAAGGTGTACACGATGTTCATAGAGGTAAGTACCCTTCTTTGATGACTTTATCTTTCAAAAAGGAAGTCCCTATTTCCTCCTCCCATTAATTGTGGAATATATTCTTATGATAGCCACTAATCTAACCAATTCCCCCAATTGAGAGAAACTTTTGAGAGTCATAAGGAAATCATTCCAGGCCTCCCCTATAACCAACACTTTAGGAAAGAACCATATTATCCATCCAACACTAGGTTGAAATAAAACCAAGATTATATGAAAGGGGTTGTTAAATCAACCTCAGAAAAAGCATGCCAACCGAGGTAGTGTAGTCATCGACTACCACCACCCAAAAATACCCAACCACCACCAAGTCCATTCTAACCACCCCTCCAAAACTAGATCCTATCCCAGAATATATGATGAAACAAATGTATTCAAATAATATCCAATTCCAACAAACCACCCAAGAAACCATAAATGAATTAAAAAACCAATAAGGCCAACTAGATATCTCTATGGGAGAAATTTAATGTCATTGGTCGGGTATAATACCCTCTCAACTAGTAGATAACCCTTGGGATAAGGAAATTTTTACTGTAATCACCCTTAACAGTGGGAAAAAACATAAAAACCAAATAAAACGTCTATTACATTCATCCACTCTTGAATAAACCACCATCCCAACTGCTGAAAATGGTCTAAGAGAGAAAAATCATTGTCCTAAGAAAAGCCCTTCCAAAGGAAAGAGTGCGTTTGTTGATGTGTCTCTAGTCCCAACCATTCCGATTACATTTACCCAAAGGTCCACCCAACCATGAATACAAAAGGAAAATGAACACGATTTGAAAATATTTTAAACCTTACAGAAATTGTAGGTTAACATCCCCATGATTGATGTCCTGAAAAAAATTCAAAGATATTACATTTTATTGAAGGAGATGTGTACACAATGATGTCGACTTCGAGGTGAGGAGATGGTGAGCCTTGGGTGGAATTTCTTAGTTGTGATATAACCATCCCTTCCCACCAAATTCAATGATCTAGGAACATTCTCAATTCAGTTCACTATAGCGGAGTATTACTTTTCCAATGTTATTATGAATTTTGATTCCTCTATAAATGTGATACGTCATACCATTTAACCATCATTGTAGGTTAGAGAACATAATCTCACTATAATTATTTTCAAATTAGAAAATCAGAGTACATCACACCCCTGTGGTTTGTTAGAGGATGTTCTTGTGAGGGTGAAAAATTTAATTTTCCTACTGATTTTTATGGTCTGAAATGATGATGTTATGATGAATGGACATGCCACAATTATATTAGGACCTTCATGAAAATTACCAAAAACATAATTAATATCTATTATGGTACATTATCTATGGATTTTAGTGGTGACATTTTCCTCTTCAATATCTTTGATTCCATGTAGCACCCCTCAGAAGAATATTCTTCTCTCTGTTAACCCTATAGATGTACTTCCTTCTCCTAAAAACACCTATTTTCATTCAATAGATCCCCTTTCATATTTTCATCATTGATTAAAATTCTAGGAAATGAAGCATGCATTGATTGTTGTAGTGTTCTAGAAAAATATAATTCATGTTTATTAATTGATGATTTCTTGAACATTGAGGATCCACTAACCATCGATGATATTGTTATGCTTATAAAATCTC
Organism: Viscum album; assembly: GCA_963277665.1. Classification (NCBI taxonomy): domain Eukaryota; kingdom Viridiplantae; phylum Streptophyta; class Magnoliopsida; order Santalales; family Viscaceae; genus Viscum; species Viscum album. The sequence continues at coordinate 279,146,322 of OY728161.1, read as the reverse complement.
ATTACTCATATAAGGATGTCACCATTGAGTATTTAGATGAGATATGTGATCTAGAACATTCACACACACACACCCATCAATCCAAAATCCCCTTGAATTGGAACTAAAACAACTTCATGAAGATTTAAAATATTCCTATATTGAGAATGGAAACAAATTACCTGTCATCATTGATAGTTCACTCCCTCCAGAGCATGAAATGAAACTTCTTGAACTTTTGAGGATGCAAAAACAAGCATTGGGATAGACTCTTGCTGAAAGTAATGGTATTATCCCATCAATTTTCACACATCATATATTGTTAAATGATGAGGTTATACTAACGAGGTAGTCAAAACATCTACTAAACCGAAGCCTACTAAATGTTATTAAAAATGAGGCACAAAATTATTGGCTGTTGGAATCATTTTCCCCATATTTGATAGCCAATGGGTTAGTTTAGTATAAGTGGTCTTAAAAACTGTTCATATGTTAATTAAAAGGGAAAAAAATGAATTGGTTCCAACTCCTGTGCAGAATAGTTGGCATGTATGTATAGACTATCACCGACTAAATCAACACACTATGAAAGACCATTTCCCATTTCCATTCATTAACCAAATGTTAGAGAGGATAGTAGAGAAATACCATTAATATTTTCATGATGGGTATTCTGGATTCCTTCATACTTATATTTCCTTTGAGGATCAAGAAAATACATCCTTCACTTTCCCCTTTTGTACACTTTCATATAGGAGGATCCTATTTTGTTTGTACAATTTTTTAGGTACATTCTAGTGATGTATGGATAATATTTTCTTTGAATTACCTAGATAATTGCATGGAAGTATTTCTATTTGATTTCACTATTTATGTATAATATTTGGATGAATGTTTGAGAGGCCTCAATTCATTCTTAAGTCACTATATTGAAGTTTTTTTATATTTAATTATGATAAATGAAATTTCATAGTGAGACTTGTTATAATTTTGTAACTTTTAATTTATAGGGACTGTATCCACGTAGATAATTCAAAATTGGATGAAATTTCTTCCAAAAATTCCCCAATAATTTATTGGATGCATGATATTTTTTAGTTCATGATGGATTTTACCATATTTTCATTTGTTAATTGAGTAAAATTGCACTCTCCCTCTCCCGATTGATCCACAGATAATTTGTTTTATTGAATTTTAGGATGATTTTAATAAGTTAAATTGGAGTCTCATGTCACCCCCAATAATCAAACCCCCTTAGTGTGATTTACCATTTGAGCTCGTGTGTGACACCTCTAACCATGCAGTTGGGGTAGTCTTATCACAATGGTTTGATCGAGCTCCACATGTCATTGTGTATGCCACATGTACTTTGGACCATTCCCAAGATAACTACACCACAAATAAAAAATGATTTCTTTCCATTGTATCTGCCTTGGATAAATTCAGGTTGTATCTTTTATTGTCTAAATTCATTCAGTTATCAGACCATGTAGCCCTCCTGTATCTCCTTAAGAAACTGTAAGACAAGCCACCTCTCGTTTGGTGGTTTCACTTCCTTCAAAATTTTAATCTAAAAATTAGAGATAAAAATGTAGCATAGAATGTGGTGGGTGACCATATCAGTAGGATTCATCCATCCTTATACATTGACCATCCCCCTATATTCCCATAAATGACATGTTTCCTAATGAGAAACTATATTGTGTGCAGGATGTTATTCCTTGGTATGATGAAATTGTAAATTATTTGGTAGTATCTTGATTTCCTACTTATTTCATTAAAAAGTAGGCCGAATATCTAAAACATTATTCTTATTGGTATATTTGTGATGACCCCTACCTTTGAAGTACAAGTGGTGATCAAGTACATAGGCATTGTTCCCTCGATAGAGAGTTTTAGTCCATCCTTTGGATTTTCCACAGTCTTTCTTGTAGGGGCCTCATTAGTCTCCAATAGATTGCTCACAAAGTCCTTGATTCTAGTTTCTTTTGGCCCACATTGTTTCGGGATACCCCTGAATTATGTATATCTTTTCCTCACTATCAAAAAATGGGGAATGTACGAAAAAAAAGAAACATCCAAAAAATCATTACTCTTCCAGGACATTTTCAATGTTTAGGGAATTGAATTTATGGGACCATTCCACAATTCATTTGAAAAACATAACTTTTTTTGGAAGTGGAATATGTTTTAAAATGGGTAGAGGCAGGAGCGACAAGGAATTCTGATTCTATGTTTGTTGTGGAATTTTTTATAACCCAAATATTTGGTAGGATTGAATTACCTAGGTTTATCATTAGTGACTACGGTTTTTGTTTTTTCAACTGAAAAATGAAAACACCTTTTGCGTTAGTATGAGGTCGGGCATAGAGTGTATACTTATTATCACCCACAAACCAATGGTCATGCTGAGGTGTCAAACAGAGAGGTAAACAATTTCTTTTAAAAATGGTTCAACCCAATAGAAAATGCTGGAGTCTTAGACTCAATGATTTATTATGGGCTTACCATTATACCTGTAAGACTCCCATTTTAATGACACCCAATCAACTTTTTTTGAAAGAGATGTCACTTCCCTATTGAGATTGAGTACCAGGCCTACTGGACAATCAAACAATGCAATTATAATCTTTATGGTTCATGTGCTCAAAGGAAGTTGATGATTTTGGAGATGGAGGAAATGAGAAGAGATGCATATGATAACTCTAGTATTTATAATGTATGAACCCAGGCTTCCCACGAACATCTCATCCTTCATCATCAAATAGACATTCAGCATAAGGTTCACCTCTACAATGCAAGGATGAAGTTGCATCCAGTTAAGCTTTTTTTTTTTGCTGGTTTGGACCATAAACTATTACTAATATATCACTATTTGGTATTGTTCAGGTTCAAAATAAAGAAACCAAGAAATCCTTCCCTATTAATGGGTAGGTGCCGAATCACTTCCACTAAGCCCTTCAAGACATCCCAATGGATGAACTCCATATTCAAGAAGCAACATACCAATGAAGCCTGCCATGTTTTATCCTCCCTTCCCATATTATATTTTATTATAGTGAGGACACTTCACATTCTAGGTATCGGGGGATGGGTACATTCTTGTGATAGTATTGTCACATGCCCATATTTTATCCCTCGCTTTTGTGTCAGAATATTAATTTTATCGAGGAAAAAGAATCCCACATTATAAGAATTCCATATCATTTTTTATTTGGAGTTAATTATGTATAAAATTATAATGTTATTGGAAAAGAAGTTCAAATGAATGTTGATATGGAATATTTTTCTAGAATTTATATTCTCAAATAATTCATAGGTGCTTAATGGATTTTTCAATCCCATGCCTCATTAGTAGAAACCAATATTATAATCCCTTACCTAAGATACATTATAAGCCATTTATTAAATATTCTTCCTTTTAATCCCTTTCATGAGAGTCTTTAGTCAAGTAGAGAAAATAACGTTTCTTTAATTTTCTTGAATCCATAAGATTCATGTGTGCTACATTCATGATAGAGTACATCATTAATTGAAAATCCCACTATACCATTAACATCAATTTTTGGACATTGTGACATTTTACCCTTATGAAGCCTTAGAGACCATGAAATGATTTTTTTGTAGCCACATTAAAAGATTTTTTATCTCTACCTACCCATGCCTTGTTTATATTTTAGTTTTACTTTCAGAAAGTGTGAGAGAGATAGTGTTTTCATTGGAACTATCCAGAATGAATCATTGGTATGTGTTGATAGAATGGGTGCCGACATTTTTCATAGGTAGTGTGTCCACAAGACATATTGTATTATTGTTTTACATGTTTTACCTATTTATCTCCAATTAAATTTATAATAAAATAAAATAGTTCTGTACATAAAAAGGAGAACCAAAATAAAAAAAGGAAAATAGAGGAAGTTTATTAATTATTATTCAAGGATCGGTTGTGACCCCTACAAAAGCACAATAAGGATAATGAGTATTAAGTGAAACAAGTTGTGAGGGGATGAGTGTGTATATTCATTGTGAACACTTGCATAATTTTAAAATGATTTGTACTTAAGAGATTAAACAATCCTCTTTTGCCTCATATTTATGATAAATTAAATCCTACCAAACCTTTATCATTAGAAATAATTTATTGGAAGTCCTCTTAAGTAGAACATTAGTTTCTACTGATAGAGAAAATATTATCTTGTCAATAATATGATAATATCACATTAACTCTGGGAAAAGAGTATTACACAACCTTCATATGTTCGTTGAGTGAAGAGGGAATATTTCTAAGTGAGGTATGCTATGACATTTTTCATTTTTGAACAAATGAAGTTGAAAACATTCTAATGAGAAAGAATAAAATTGATAAGAAAATTGATTTCATAAATGAGACATGATGAATTTCATTTCAAAATAATGTTGCAACATTCATCACATGTTATTTTGGAATGGTACTTGGTTAAGATGTATGACTCTTCCTAGGAGTGCAAATGTTTTGGTGTGGGGGTGTGATCGGACCATGATTCACAATTTCATTTTCCCCCTTGCACTATTATGTCAAAATAATTTCATATTGAAAATTATGAAAATAATGAAAAATTGAAATTGTGGTCTGAATAAATTATTTTGTGATTATTACTTTAGAATATAAAAATGTTACTTTTTTTGATAATTACATTGTAGGTAGAGATGATTTGGAGGGCTCATGATGATGTCCAAGAAAAATGTGTGAAACTGCACAGGATCCATGCACACCAGTGGACTCATCTACACAATTACACTGAAACTTGCATCCAAATGGGGTTAAATTTTGTGGTGTGGTACAATATTCATTTGGATATATTTCATATGAAGGAATCAAAGACACATTCAGAAATATGGGGTCTAACCAAACTGATCTGTCCTGCACACCAAATCTCCACAATGTCAGAAGTTATGTATTGTTTTATGTCAATATATCAAAATGTGATTTTCCAAATGCAACCAACATTTTGGTGGAGATATTTTGGAGGTGGGGATACAAATTCATAGTTTTTTCCAAATAAAGATAATACTGTTTGGCCATCTAAAACAATTGTACTTGTGGTTTCTCTAAATCCGGGTGCTCAAAACCACCTTCTAGTTTTCCTATAAAATGGAACCATGGGTTCCCCATTTTTAAGATTGAACTAGAAGCAACGAATTTACATTTTGGAGTCATGTAGGAGTCTCCTCTTCATCCTAGAATTTCTAGATGCCCCTATCCTCATTGGGGGATCAAGAATGAATAAGGACTTCCACATGAGCTTCCTTTGCATCCAGATGTCGAGATAAACAGTGGGTATTCATTGTGATGGAGCTACAGACAAGTCAAGGGAGTTCCAACACATATATTAGATACTAGTTTAGAGTGATTAGGGTTTTAGATCATTTATTTCTATGTATCTCAAATTATTTATTATTTTTATACTTTTTTTGATGCATGTGATTGATTTTCTCTTAATTTTTAACTGATCGTTGTGAGGTTTTCAGTGTTTGACTTGTGTTGTTCCGATTGGAAAAAAATATTTTTTTACCCAATTTATTAAGATTTAAATACTATGTTGAAGCTATCATTCTATTAATATGTTATGTACCATGACTATATGATTGTTATGTCACTGATTTGGTTCGTCAGGAAATAAAATGAAGGCTTAGGAATTAATCAGGATTCTAATTAATTTTAGCAAAAGAAATACTCCATAAATAAATTAAATATCTATGAAAAAATTTACATTAAATGTGTGTAATGAAATAATAATGTCCCCTTTTCTTATATGTTTCAAAATCCATTTGGGTTTTCAACTATTAAACTCTTAATGTTAAGTTATTTTCTTTAAAATGTATTCTAAATCATCCCACATTTTTAGTAATTTTTATTAAAAATGCATACTATAAACCAATCAATGCTTCTAGAGAGACAACCTAGGGTCTATAATATTAATAAACCTTAAAATCATGAACAATTTATCATTTAATGACAAAGTGATCATTGATCAATCTATGTGAACAATAAATGGTTAAATGTCTTCATAACACATTTAAAAATCCTCCTTGTCCAATGTTTTTGGATTGATCCACCTATAAATTATTATCTTACATAAAATTGTACATTTTGATTCTATAGTGGGAATTGATTAGTTATCCTTCTACAAATCCAACATCAACTGCCATGAGAGGGAGATCACTATTCCAATCTCGAGTCATCCTCAAATTTTATTCTAATTTAAAGAGGAGGATTAATATCTATTGGAATATACTTTTAAAATAAGGATATTAATTCCTTATGAGTAAGAATATATTTCAAAAATTTATAGAGATAAGGGGGAAACTTATTATTGATGCGACACCCATTGCGACTTGTTATTATAATTCATTCCCTGAAGAGTTTCCAAGATTCCTCCTAATAGAGAGATTTAAATATAAGTTGAACTTACATGTGGATCACTAGCTATATCTAAGAATACCTATTGATTAGTCACTATTGAATTAGATGGACTAAATAATCATTTTACAAGTGAATTTGGACAAGGGTTTTATCCAACCATGTGCTTCACTATGGGGTATGATGGTCCACTTCATCATGATTATAGATGGTTTAATTAACCTCTGTATTGATAATACTGATCTTAAAAAATCATGATATATAAAAATTATCCAATGTAATATATAGATGCAATATTTGATCAACAATGAGGTGCCTAATATTTTTCTATAGTTACTACTAGACTGGGATATCACTAATTAAAGGAAAATAAGGAATATATTCAAAATATTTCATTTTGAATAAGGTATGGAAACTATGAGTTCATAGTGATTCCATTTATAATCACTAATAATCTAAAAATATTTATGGGCAAAATAAATTTAGAATTTATAAAATATGTTAAAACAATTTTGGTAGTCTTTATAGATGATGTTATGATATACTCCAAAACTAAGGAGGGGCTTGAGTAGAATCTGAATGATACACTAAATACATTGATAATGAAGTTGTGATATAAAATTTACAGTAAATATTAGTTGAATATAGAGAAATTATCATTCATAGGTTACATTTTCAGTAACAAAGGGATATGTGTGGATCTTTATAAGTGAAAGGTAATTGAAGAGAGCCCTATAATAGCATCTGTAAAGTGATATATATAGTTTCATTTGAGTAATTGCATGTTATCAATGATTTTAACAAAAAATTATAATTATTCTTCAACCGATTAACCAATCTGACTCGGAAGGGGCTAAAATTATTATGGACTAATGGATAAAAAGAGGAATTCAAGGATTGGAAAAAGGTTTTTATCACTGCACCATTCCTCACACTTCCCTAAAGTGGGAAAAATTTATTGGTATACAAAGTTTATTTATGGATGGTGTTGGGATCTGTACTAATGAATAATAAAAAATTAATATCTTATGTCTCATGTTAGTTGAATTTTCATGAGAATAATTATCCCACACATGAAATTTAGTTATATTAAGGGATATTCAAATTAAATGTAATGGCTCGGACCTCACCGGTCCATTCCATGTGAAAATGTGTTACTAAAGGAGTTATGGGAAGTCAAGGTGACTTGGGGTTGCGTTCAGGTGGACTTTTGAGGAATGTTAAAGGGTAGTAGCTTTCTCATGGTAGGCGCACAATTTTCCTAAATCATACGGCCAAACTAGTGCAAGGATGGTCTTGAGGGCAGTGGCTAACGCACGATTAGTGCACGGTTTGCCTAACCGTGGAGACTAACCTTGCGAGGAGGGGTTGTCGAGGCAGAATCAAGCACACGGTTAGAGCATGGTTTGTTAAACTGTGCGAACTAACCATGAAGGCACTTAATGTTAGATCCTAAAATTGTGTATGTAACTCGTTTTTCCTTTAATCACCTCGTTTAATCCCCTATGCAGTCATAACTCTAGAATACCCTTCCTTGGGGGTCGATGAACCTCTCTAAAGCCTTTTGAAGGAGATCTGGAGGCTTCTCTTCACGAATCAGAGTTGGTTTCTTGAGGTATGTGATCCTTTTTGTTTGGTTTCTTAGATCTACCTAGATATACTCATCATCTTCTCTCGGGATCTTAGATCTACACCCGTTATTGGTAGATCTAAGTCTTTTGATGTCATTTATGATGAGATTTGTCTTGTTTGTCTTAGGAGAAGAGACATATGGTGGATCCTTGTTGAATTGGCCTAGTCTTCTTGGGTGTTCATCGACCGTTGTTGTTTCTGCCAAAACTGTTGAGGTAGGGGATTCGTGTCTTCTCTAATTGTTTATGTGCATTCACAGAGTTAGCATGATTTAGCCCTATCGATAACAATGGAATTGACCTAATTAAATACTTGAACCGGATTAAAATAATTGGTTTGATCGCTTGTTGTTGATTGAACCTTAATAACATGTTGCCTCATGTTTTTCTAGATAGAGTGATATCTATGATTTCTTTGATTAGTTGTTCGTTCTTGATGGAAATTGATAAATAAATTAAAGCCAGAATTAGTTGATAATTAATTGGCTAATGATAAAGAGTCATGTCAATGAATCCGGTTGTTGTTATTTTTGTAGTTGTTATAATTTGATGTTAATAAAATTGGAATAGTAAGCATGTTAAGACTTTTGTGATATCTTACTGAATAGGTTTCCGAGAATTGTTACCTTCGAACTGAATCTGTTAATTAAAGAGGGACTAAATAACTGGTTGGTTGATAAAATAAAATGCCTGGTAGGTTTCTTAGTTACCCTATTGTTCATAAGGCCGAGTGCCTTGTGCTTCAGAGCCATGAGTGCTCATTATGTATGTGGGATGGATGCCTTGTTAAAGGGCCAAGAGCCCATTTGATGTGATGTGTTATTTTTTCCCTACTGCTAGTGTTGTAATGTGACCCTGGAGGGGTGTTGTGATATGTGGAGGTAGGGAGGCCTTGTGGTTGTGGTAGCGGATGACGCCTAGAGTGGCGAGATGCATCGGCTTATGCATGTGGGTGTCGGGGAGGACACTAGTGATGATGGAATGGGATGGATATGGTTGTTTGATGCTTGGTAGTTTGATTGAATGTTTATCTCTTTTACATTACCCCACTTCTCTAGGAAGCTGGTCCTGCTTAACCATCTTTCAAAGGAGGCGAAGACGTGCGGGGTATGCCATGTGCTTTCCGTGTCCAGATTCTCGACAGATGATGGTTCTACGCTCTTGATGTAGGCAGAAAAGACTCGACGGGTAGTACATCTACTCACAGTGTTGACCCCCTTCTATTTAGTATCATAGGTTTTGTTTTCTAGAATTCCTGGGAATATGTGAAAGTAATTTCTATAATGAAAGATTGATTAAATGTTGATAATCCATGCGGATGGAGATACTGGAATTTAATGGTGATGTGGTAACTTTTAATGGAAAGATTGATATTGAATGTGATGCCAATGAAGTTCAATGTGGTTTTTTTCATGGTTAATTAATGTGTAAAGAGTTAATTAACGTAAAGTGGAACTGATGAAAAAGGGAATGAATTATTCTAATGAAGTTTTTTAATTGGTTGTGTGCTTATAGGATACCTAGTCTTAGAAATAGAAGCTCAGAGTCCGAGAGATGTTAGCTGCAGCTGAGACTGAAACTAGGTTGTTCCCATAGTGTGGTATTGAGTTATATATTCTGTACTTTTTGTGTTTCTATACACTACTCCATCATGTCAGTAAGAGCAACTAACGCCCCAATAATTCGGAGCCCAGGGGGGGTGTTTTCCCCAACGTTTTGATGGGAGGTTGAATGGCTGACTACCCCCTTTAGCCCCGCTCTCTTCTCTTGGTAGATACTAGATCCATTGGTGCAGCGGTTAGTTTTCCTCATATATGTGTGTAGAGGGCTGTAATGTCTTGTGTTTATTTCCACCCATATATTCTGTATATAGTATCCTATTAAGTAATATAGGTGTAACGTGTATAGGATTTGATGTCTTGAGGATCCTCACTCGTCGTATGGGCTGTAATGGATTGAGGTATAATACCCGATTGATGATACACGCTATGCGAGCTGTGGTGGCTCCCATAAACTACCTAGATAGTTTTGGTTATGAGAATGGTGTCGTTCTTAGCCTAGGTGTCTGTGGGAAAGCCTTTTTTGGGGCACATGGTGCAGATTGTGGAACATATCCTAGGTATATACGGGAAAGCCTTTGGAGAGAGATGCACATGACGTATGTCGTTTGGGAGAAGTGGAAAACCAGTGGGGAAGTATTAGTGGGGTACCCTTGATATCATTTTCAATATGATATATTCTTGTATGCGTTACTTGGTGAGAGTATCCATGGTGACTTTGGGAACATAGTTTACCTGCTTAGGGGACGAGTTAGTTTCACTATTGTTCACTGTGCTTTAGCATACTTTCTTTACTTTTGCATGAGAGTATTCGGGGATGATCCTACTGAGTATACTGTTATACTCATCATACGCATAAATAAACAGTTTTTCAGGTCACTTGGAGTAGGTTGGAGATCAAGCTGGTTACTACGAGCTTGTGGTTAGAGGAGCTGTTCGGGCTTGTAGTCGCTCCAGTTTTACTTTCTTTTGGGTACTTGTTGTTTTCCCTTTCAGTTTTTGTACTTTTGCATGGCATTTCATATATGTACATGGGCTTCATTTATATTTCAGTTCTGAGTTGGAGTTGGTTGGAGTCTATCTTATCTCTCTTTTCTGCAAGTGTTCTCTTAGAGGGTAATGCCTCCCATTTTTGTGCTTATTATACCCTCAGTTAATGTTGGCAACTCGTGGCCTACTGGAGGTGGGACTCGGGGGTCATTATCTCCCTTTTCACATTACCGACTCAGTAGGGGTACACCATGTGGGGAGGGGGTCGTGACAGAGTGGTATCAAAGGAAAGTTGAGGGATAGGAAGGAGTTTTGAGTTAGGCACATGTGATGTTGCATGGGTTGGTAGGGAAACAATGTCATTCATGTTTAGAAAGTGCGGTAAACACTGGAAACCAGCTAAGACATAGGAGTTTAGGGGCCCCTATGATCTGATGTATGGTCCATTAAGTTTACAATGGCTACTAAACAAGGTGATACTAGTTTTAGGGTAGAGACCTAGGAAAGGTACTTGCATCATTCTTCTTTGTTCATTTTTGTGCATGGGTTGAACTTGGGATAGGTTAACCTAAAACGAATGAAAGAAATAAATTAATTAATTAATGTTGAGTCATCTATATTCCAGGATTAGGAGATCTATGTGTTTGTTATTTTGCAGGTATGGCTCCAGGTCGACGTCCTCTTCTGGTTTGCGTAGAATATGTCCAGCAGGCTATTTCAACAGGTCGTCGCCGGGTAGAGGTTGACGACGAAACCACATGGAGTAAGTCACTCCGAGAGTTTCAGCGCTAGAGTCTGCTGATGTACGGGGGCTCCGTTTCAGATTCTGTCATGGAAGACTGGTTGAAGAGTTCGAGATAGGCCTTAGCTCGATCCAGGCTCGGAAGGACCACTTGGTGTCCATAGCTGTGACGATGCTGCGTGGAGAATCAAGTTAGTGGTGGTTATTGTTCCTTGGGGATTGGGAGGAGTCAGTGATCACATGGGTGGAGTTTCGAGACAAGTTCAGATTCAAGTTTCTTTCCTCGACTATCAAGGTGTCCGTTCACCAGGAGCTTCATAGCTTTCTATAGGGGAGCTACAGTGTTCGAGAGTTTGGATTCCATTTCAAGAACCTTTTTACGATATGCTTCGGACCTCTTACCAGATGAGGAGGCCAAGGCGAGGCATTTCGAAGAGGCTTTGCGTCTAGGGATCCAGTGTCATGTCACCCCATTTTTGCTCAATACATATGTCGAGGTGTTGGCGAGTGTAGAGGTTGTTGATAGGACTTTTTATAGGACCGGATCATCACGAGAAGGGGATCGTCATTATCCCTCATGAAGCAAGCTTGTGGTCCAGGGTTCCTGGTTTCCAGGGCAGAAGAGTTTCCGTTCAGCCGGGGGTAATTCCCAGCCCTTCACATCTCGTTTCTTCGGAGGCAGAAACACTTAGGACTATGAGAAGGGATCAGGAGATTGTTTTTTTATGTTCATGGCCATCAGTAGCGGGAGTGCCCAGACATTCATAGCGGTCATCGTGCACTAGGCTCTACACTCGAGGTTCCTCCGTTGATGCAGTTTCCACCGAGGAAGTAGAAGCCAATTGCACCAGCTTTAGATCACCAGAGGGGAGATGGGGCATGCAGAGGACAACCTCATGATCCCCCCCATCCTCAGAGAGTAGAGCAAGGCCGCAATGGTGGTCGTTATCAGGGTCAGGGAGGCCGTGGAGGAGGTCGTGGTTAGCTTCATTCTCTAGAGTTTCCAACACCGGACAAGCCATATGTCATTCAAGGTACCCTTTTCTTGTTTTCTAACTTGCTGTAGGCCTTGTGTAATTCAGGAGAGACACACTCTTTCATTTCATCTACCCTTTTCCATGATTTGGTACTTGAGGTAGAGAGGCTTCCAGTGCACTTTGGTGTTGACTAAGCCAGTTGGAGGTCGATCTAGCTTGTTTGAAGTACGTAGAGACTGTGAGATAATTTTGGGGAAACACCACTCTTGGGGATATTTCCTATGTTTACGGATAAAACTCTATAATGTCATCCTCAACATGGATTGGTTGTATTCGGTGCAGGCTATCGTGGATTGCTTCAACAAGATGGTCAACTACATCTGTGTGGATGGAGAGCATGTGGTGTTTGTTGGTGAGAGAGATCCTCGGATGGGTCATAGGCGTGTTCCATCCTTATCATCCATGATGGATGAGTTGATGTTGATTTCTTTAGAGGTTCAGTAGTTGGCATTTCCTAGGGTCATATAAGAGTACCCTGAAGTTTTTCCAGAAGAGGTTGTAGCATTACCCCCTCGACGAGAGATCGAGTTTGGGATTGAGCTACTGCCTAGAGAGTCTCCTATATCTATGTATCCATATAGGATGCCCCTTTTGAGTTACAAGATCTGCATATAAAGATTGATGGATATTTCAGTGCAGTTTTGTTCGACCAAGTGTGTCCCCATGGGGTGCACCGGTTATGTTCATAAAGAAGGCTGATGGCAGTTTGCGGTTGTGTTTCAATTATCGTCGCTTAAAAAAATGACTATAAAAAACCACTATCCTCTTCTGCGGATTGATGATTTATTCGATCAAATGAAGACTGCCAGTTGGTTCTCAAAGATCGACTTACGGTCAGGATATAATCAGATGTGTGTGAGGGATGAGGATATCACAAAGACTACTTTCTATTGTCGTCATGGGCATTATGAGTTCGTTGTAATGTCGTTTGGCGTGACGAATGCTCCAAATATGTTCATGGGTTTAATGAATGTTCTGTTCCATTAATTCCTAGATAATTTCATGGTAGTTTTCATAGAGGTCATCCTTGTGTACTCCACATTTGAAGAGGATCATGCAGAGCATCTATGAGCCATTTTGGGAGTTCTTCGTTGACATCAGTTGTTTGGGAAGTTGTCGAAGTGTGAGTTTTGGGCTCGAGAAGTCTCTTTATTGGGGAATGTTGTGTCCCAACAAAGAGTAGATGTGGATCAATTGATGATTGAAGTGGTTTTGTCATGAGCATCCCCCAAGATAGTGTTAGAGGTGAAAATATTCCTTGGTCTCACATGCTACAATAGGAGGTTCGTAGCCAATTTCTCACGGGTTGCGACCCCTCTGACAGCTTTGACCTAGAAAGATCAGGCATTCATATGGACTGATCAGTGTCTGGAATCTTTTGATTATCTAAAGGAGACGTTATTAAGTGCTTCAGTCCTTTGTCTTCCAGGTGAAGGAGATCAGTTTGATGTCTTTTGTGATGCTTCACATCTGGGGTTATGTTGTGTTCTCATGCAGTAGAGGTCAGTTATTTCTTATGGGTCTTAGCAGTAATGTCCCCATGAATGAAACTATTCCACCCATGATCTTGAGTTGGCAGCCATGGTGTTTGCTTTGAATTTGTGGAGACGTTACCTCATTGGTGTGAGCTTTTTGGTTTTCACCGATCATACAAATTTTAGGTATGTTTTCTCCCAGCGTAACATGAACTTACGACAGCATCGGTGGATGGAGTTCTTGAAGGAATATGACTTTGAAATATCGTATACACCTTGAAAGGGGAATGTTGTAGCTGATGCGCTGATCCAAAAGTCACATAGTGATGCTTAGCATGAATCTGGTGATTCCTGTAGAGTAATAGAAGAACTCTCAGCATTTCATCTTGATATGGGATAATTCGGAGGTAGATGTTGTCTTTTTCAGATGACGGTACAATCATCCCTGGTGCAGAAGGTGGAAGATTCCCAGTTGGGGGATCTTGATGTGGAGGTCAAGAGAGACTGATTCATTTGTGGTGAGGCCCCTTATGGTTGGTGTGAGGATGAAAAACATAGAGTGATGTATCATGGAAGGATTTTTGATCCATTGGTGATGCACAAGATGGTTCTTAGAGAGTTCCATTGTTCGCCCTTAGCAGTACAACTAGCCATGAAGAAGATGTACAGATCCTTGAGGAGTTAGTTTTAGTGGCCTGGGATGGAGCGTGTGGTTGTGGAGTTTGTGTCTTGGTGTTTAGTCTGCCAGAAGGTGAAGGACGAACACCGTGTTCCTGGTGGTCTTCACCAGCCATTAGAGATTCCTTAGTGGATGTGGGAGGACATCTCAATGGACATTGTTACTAGTTTACCTTGAGCTCCGAGAGGTTATGATGATATTTGGGTGGTAGTGGATCGTTTAACGAAATCATCCCACTTTATAGAAATCAAGGAGTCAAGCTCAGTTGATGTTTTGTCAAGGTAGTATCTGGAGGAGGTGGTGAGACATCATTGAGTCCCTAGGATGATCATTTCTGATCGAGATCCTTATTTAACCTCTAGGGTGTGGAGAGGTCTCCAACATGCTTTCGGTTCTTAGCTAAGCCTTACCACTTCTTTTCATCCTCAAATAGATGGTCAGACAGAGCGAACCATCCAGACTCTTGAAGACATGTTGCGCTCTTGTGTTATTGATTTAAGAGGTTCTTGGATGAGGCACATAACCCTAGTGGAGTTTTCCTACAATAATAGTATCCACTCCACCATCGGTATGACACCATTTGAATCCTTGTATGGCTGGCCTTTCCATTCTCTATTGTGCTGGACTGGGGTCGGAGAGTCAACAATTCTCAGACTGGAACTAGTGCATAATAAAACTGAGATGGTTCAGGTGATTCATGAGAGGATGAAGGCAGCGCAAGATCATCATAAATCCTATGCTGATCAAAGGAGGAGACCTTTGGAGTTTAATGTTGGGGTTCATGTGTTTCTGATGGTGACTCCCCGTCATGGGCAGTGAAGGTTTTGTTGTGGAAGTAAGCTTTCTCCCCGCTTTTTTGTTCCATTTGAGGTGTTATCTCATGTTGGAGCTCTCGCGTATCTAGTAGAACTTCCCTCTCAGATGAGTCGGATACATGATGTTTTCCATGTATCACAGCTACATCGTTATCTTCATGATGACTCCCAAATCATCGATTGGGGAGAGATTGATTTTGATGATGATTCCACCTTTGAGGAGATACTCAGGGAGATCCAAGACCACAACGAGAAGGTGTTTCTCGGACGTTCCATTCCCTTAGATCGTGTCTCGTGGTGACACGGTGGCATGGAGGAGAGTACATGGGAACGTGAGTGACATATACGTGCTCAGTACCCACAGCTGTTTAATGTTTAATCCTTCCATGTAATGACAATTCCATTTGTGGTTATGAAACCTTCATGTTTATGAGATGACTCCCTTTGTTGTTTTGGTGGCTTTCTCTCTTTTTAGAGGTACCTTGGTGGGTGGTTGTTCAGACCCTATTTCGTTTTCTCATTAGGTGGGTTTTGGAATCTCAAGGATGAGAATGTTTTGAGAGGTATATGATGTAATGTCCTGGACATCTCCAGTCTATTCCATTGTGAAAATGTGGTACTAGAGGTGTTCCGGGAAGTCAAGGTGACTTGGGGTGCATTCGGGTGGACTTTCGAGGAAAGTTAAAGGGTAATAGCTTTCGCACGGTTGGCACACGAGTATCCTAAACCGTGTGGCCAAACACTGCAAGGCTGGTCTTGAGGGAAGTGGAAAATACAAAGTTATCTCATGGGTTGCCTAACCATGCTGACTAACTGTGCGAGGAGGGTTTGTCGAGGTAGAATCTAGCACTGGGTTTGTTAAACCTTGCGAACTAACTCTGCGGGCACTTAAAGTTAGATCCTAAAATTGTGGATCTAATTCGTTTTGCCTTTAATCACCACGTTTAAGCCCATATGCATCCATAACTCGGGATTACCCTTCTTTGGAGGTGGAAGAACCTCTCCCAATCATTTTGGAGGTGATCTGGAGGCTTCTCTTCACGAATCGGAGCCGGTTTATTGAGGTATGTGATCCTTTTTGTTTGGTTTCTTAGATCTACATAGATCTACTCCTCCTCTTCTCTGAAGATCTTAGATCTACGCCCGTTATTGGTAGATATAAGTGTGTGGATGTAGTTTATGATGATCTATGTTCTTGTATGTGTTAGGAGAAGAGATCTAGGGAGGATCCTTGGTGAATCGGCCAGGTCTTCTTGGGCATTCTTCGACCATTGTGGTTTATGCCAAAACCGTTGAGGTAGGGGATTCGTGGCCTCATTAATTGTTTATGTGCAATCATAGAGTAAACATGATTTAGCCCTTTGGATCACAATGGAATTGACCTAATTAAATACTTGATCCAGATTAAAAGAATTGGTTTGATCACTTGTTGTTTCTTTTTACCTTAATAATGGTTTGCCTCATGTTTTGCAAGATAGAGTGATATCTATGCTTACATTGATTAGTTGTTCATTCTTGATAGAAATTGATAAATAACGTAAATCCAGAATTAGTTGATAATTAATTGGATAAAGATAAAGAGGCATGTAAATGAATCAGATTGTGGTCATTGTTGTAGTTGTTATAATTTGATTTTAATCAAATTGGCATAGAAAGAATGTTAAACCTTTTGTGATAGATTATTGAATAGGTTTCCTGGAATTGGAACCTAATAAATGAATCTCTTAGTTCAAGAGGGACTAAAGAACTGGTTGGTTGAAAAAATAAAACTCCTTGTAGGGTTCTTAGTTACCCTCTTGTTCGTAATGTTGACTTCCTTGTGCTTTAAAGCCATGAGTGATCACTATGTATGATGGTTGGATGCCTTGTTAAAGGGACAAGAGCCCATTTGATGTGATTTTTGTTTTTTTTCCTGATACTTGTGTTGGGATGTAACCTTGGAGGGGTGTTGTGATATATGGAGGCAAGGAGGCCTTGTGGTTGTGGCAGTGGATGACACCTAGAGTGGCGAGATGCATCAGTTTATGCATGTGGGTGTCGGGGAGGACACCAGTGATGATGGAATGGGATGGTTGTGGATTTTGGATGCTTGGCAGTTTGATTGAATGTTTATCTCCATTACTTTACCCCACTACTCCAGGCAGCTGGTCTTGCTTACCCTTCTTCCGAAGGTGGTGAAGACGCACGGGGTATGCCACGTGATTTTCGTGTCTAGATTCTTGAGGCAGGATGGGTCTAACCTCTTGCTACAGGCGGCAAAGACTCGACGAGTAGTACATCTACTCACCATGTTGAGCCCCCTTGTGTTTAGTAGCATAGGTTTCTTTTCTAGAATGCATGGGAATATGGGAAAATAATTTATATAATGAAAGATTGATTAAAATTTGATAATCCACGGGGATAGAGATGATGGAATTTAATGGTGATGTTGTAACTTTTAGAGGAACGATTGATATTGAATGTGATTCCAATGAAGATTAATGTGGTTTTGTTCATGGTTAATTAATGTGAAAAGATTAAATTAAGGTAAAGTGGAACTGATGAAAAAGGGAATGATGTAATCTAATGAAGTTCTTTAATTGGTTGTGCGCTTATAGGATACCTAGTCTTAGAAATTGCAGCCCGGAGTCCGAGAGATGTTAGATGCAGCTGAGACTGAGACTAGGTTATGCCCATAGTGTGGTTTTGAGTTATATATTCTGTAAATTTTGTGCTTCTATACGCTAATCCACCCGGTTAGTAAGGGAAACTGATGCCCCGGGGATTTTGAGCCCTAGGGGGTGTTTTCCCCAACATTCTGATGGGAGGTTGAATGGCTGACTACCCCCTTTAGCCCCGCTCTCTTCTCTTGGTAGATACTAGGGCCTTTGGCACATCGGTTTGTTTTCCTCATATATGTGTGTAGAGGGCTGTAATGACTTGTGGTTTTTTGAACACATATATTCTACATATAGTATCCTATGGACTACAATAGGTGTAACGTGTATAGGATATGATGGCTTGAGGATCCTTACACGGCGTATGGGTAATAATGGCTTGAGGTAGAAAACCCAACATATGATACACGCTATGCGAGCTGTAGTGGCTCCCAGAAACTACTTGGTTATTTTTGGTTGTGAGGATGGTGTTGTGCTTAGCCCAGGTGTCTGAGGGAAAGCCTTTGTGGTTCACGTGGTGTAGATTGTGGAGCTTAGCCCAGGTATATACGGTCAAGCCTTTAGGGAGAGATGCACCAGACGTATGGCGTTGGGGCGAAGTGGCAAACCAGTGGAGAAGTAGTGGCGGGGTACCCTTGATATCCTTTTCTATATGATATGTTCTTGTATGCATTACTTAGTGAGAGTAGACATGGTGAGATTGGGAACATAGTATATCTACTGAGGGGATGAGTTAGTTTCACTGTTGTTCACTGTGCTTTAGCATGCTTTCATTACATTAGCACGAGAGCCTTCAGGGAGAATCTTTCTGAGAATACTGTTATTCTCACCCTACGTATATATAAACTATTTTTCAGGTCACTTATAGCAGTTTAGAGATCATGCTGGTTACTACGAGCTTGTGGTTGGAGGAGCTATTTGGGATTGCGGTCTCTGCTGTTTTACTTAATTTTGGGTACTTGTAGTTTTCCCTTTCAATTTTTGTACTTTTGCATGGAATTTCATATATGTACATGGGTTTCTTTTATATTTCAATTCTGAGTTGGAGTTGGTTGGTGTCTATCTTATCTCTCTCTTCCGCATGTGTTCCCTTAGAGGGTAATGCCTCCCATTTGTGTTTTTATTATACCATCTGTGCTAATCGCCAACCCGGGGCCTACTGGAGGTGGGACTCGGGGGGCATTATCTCCCTTTTCACAATGTCGTCCCAGGAGGGGTACACTTTGTGGGGAGGGGGTCAGGACATTAAAAATCATAAAGTAATATCTATTTAGAGGAAGTGTAAAATATATAAATGTTATAAGATCATAAAATATATATTTAAATAAAATTAATATAATATTATCTATATATGTTTGTTGGAGTTGATCAAGGACTATTTCATCTCAATCCACATCCATCTTGTGAAATAAAATAAATTGGTAGATTAACTGAGATTATAGGATCTAGTAACCTTATCACCGATGGGAACAATGAATGATCCAATATTCTAAGACATTAATTGTATGGAAATGGGAATCATCAAGGAAGTAATATCATCATTACTTTTCAAAATAATTGATTAACCCTCCCATATAGTGGATAAAATGGATGTTCCAAGAGAAGAAGTTATAATTTATAAGATGGTGAAAACAAGATTAACATACAAATCCTCATACATCAAAAAAGGTGAGGAAAGATATATATGATTTGGTTCAGGAATAAGTTTACCATAAAATTCTAATATAAAGAAGGAGATATTGAATGATTAACATAGATCAATGTTCCCCATCCACCAAGGGATCATGAATATGTATCAAGATCTCTAAGATCACTATTGGTGAGATAATATGAAGAAGAATATCACCGAATATACCTCAAAATGTCTTGTATGCTAAAAATAGAAGGATGAGTTGAAATAGTATAGGGGGATTTTGAAACCACTACCTATACCTATATTTAATTGGGAGAGCATCTCCATTTTTGTTTTCATTGGTATTCCAAATACATCATGATGAAATAATTCCACATAGGGTTTTGTAAGACCCCATTATTATGTGAAATATTTTTTAAAAAATAATTTATCTTTTTGATATTTTTCATTTCAAATGACACTATAAATAGTTATATATATATATATATATTAAAATACTTGGTCAAAAATTGTTTTCATAAGGCACCAACTTGGATTGAGATACACATAACACTTACTTGGCTTGCATTACATGCACCACCGACTTGGAATGCGTTAAATGGAATGAACATGATATACAATACACAAAACATTGACTCAGGTTATGTTACCAAACACAATGACTTGTTGTATGTTACACACAACAGTGACTTTGCCTATGTTACATGAAACATATATGTTTCTATGAAACATCATTTTACTTTTAGGATTATATAAATGAGATATTATAACCTAAGTGATAAACTTAGTAATATTAATAATAATAACTAATTTAAAAATTTATAATGTATTTATAAAAACAAAACATATTGATAACCGATGATATAATTTTTGGTAAAGACGTTATATGTTTAAAAATAATATCTATCAAATGAACTACATTTAATGCCCTTCAATAGAAAAAATAAAGTTAATTTTAGATAGATTTTGAAATTTATTTTGATGAAATAAATTTTATTTTTAAATTTATACTTCCAAAATTATCTTAAGGGTAATTTTTGGGATTTTTCTGAGAAACATCATTTTTTAATAATAGTGAAAAATACTACATTTTAGTTTATAACTACCTTTTTGTTTAAATAATTATTTATGTAAAATTATACCATAAAATTTATTGAGGTCAAATTAGATCAATAATAAATTTATAGATACAATTTTTCTCGTCATAAACTATTTTACATTGAAATTGAATATAAAAACATAACAAACATTGGAACATTTTTTCTACATTAAAATACATTATTTCATATCATCTATTGGATTAGAATTAATATTAATTTTTTTATTCTATGAATATAATTTTAAATAACTGACATACACCATTTAAAATAGGAAAATATTTATATTCTAATAACTTTAAAATTTTTACCAAAACAATTAGTAAAAGTTAATAAAATACGTCATTGTGATAAAGGTCAAATTAGAATTAATTTGGAACGAAATTGTAATATTAGAGTTTCAAATATCCTATAAATTTTTTAAAAAAACATTTTGTAGTTATTATTCATCTAAGACATCCATTATTGATTTATTTTGGTTTGGTATTTCTTTTCAAGGTATGTGCATGTGTACATGTAACATATTTTTGAAAATCTTGTGTGATTCATTTTCCTTCCCTATTCAAGGGAACCACATATCCCACTTCTTCAATCCTCTAAAAACTCTAATGTTCTTCCAATATATAAATAATAATCATTCCAAAATCCCTACATTCCTTCTTGAATCCTCCCTTTGGTCATAAACTCTTCCAAGGAATCCATTTTGAACAAACCAAAAGGAGTAACTCGATTAAGAGGTAAGACCTTCTCTAAAGATCATTTATTTTATTTTCCTTCTATAGCCCTCCGTTATCTTTATTATTTTGTTTTATAACAAAAATAGTATAAAAAATAAACTAGGTTGTTTTTATTCTATGATTTAAACCTAAACATACACACAATTTCATCTAATGGATAATGAACATACTGTTTATGTGTACAGAATACTACAGCCTTAGTAAATGATGATTGTTCAACTTTTCTTACCACCTATCATGGGGGTAATGATGATGGAAAATATTTTTATATATTTTTTATGTTATTCATTTAACATTAATTATTCTTTTTACAAGAAATATCTTTTCACCTTCAATTTTTTGTATAAACAGTAATTTCTTTAGAGGAAGTGTGGACTACCACCCCCTCAAAGTGTTGTGATTTGTTCACACACTACAAGGAATTTATTAAGGATGGGTTTATTAAAATTATATGATATATATAACATTATAATTTTAAATTAATGATATTATATACATATATAAATATATGTCATTTTTTTCTTTTTTTTCTATACAATAAAATACGAAATCAATGTTCATGCGTACGTACAACTTACCGTCTCCATGAATGATGTATTCCATTTATCACTTATATATCATATGTATTATTATAATAATAATATAACATATTTAAATGATATTTATATCATTTTTTACATTCTCGAATCATGATACAGTCATAAGGACCACTGATATTATAAATTAAGACACATGCGAGAAAAAATGTGAATATTATCCAAACTGGAACCTTTACAAATCATGGTTAAAAAGAGGGTAATATAAGGACCTAATAAAACCAAATATGGTATTAGATATAAAAATATGGTATTTAAAAATATTTATAATAATGTTATATTTTTTATATAGGCGGTTTGAACAATTATGACGAGAGTCAAGACACAAGGTAAGGGGATTTCATCCCACATTTTATTTCTATGAGATACACGCTATCTTCAACAGTCATTCCCTTTGTGTGGTGTATAAACTTCCAATTATTATATTATATGTATATTATACCTAAATTCATGTTTATTCACATACAATGTTTATGATATTACTTTCATGGGTTTTATGTTTCAACAGTTACCAAATTTGCAAAATGGTTTCATCTCAATTTTTCTTCATTAATCACATGTTTTTTATGAAGCTAAGTTATTTTTGGGGTGTCTATACATACATTATACATGTTATATCATGAAACTAATTTTTTCATGTTATTATAATCTTTCTTAAATTTCCATTTCTTACATACAGTGTATGATACCATGTTAACAAGTCATACGAGTTTATTGAGAAAATCTCATCGCTTTTCGAGATTGTTTATGTTAATGATTCCATTGATGAAGTATTATCATCAATATATCAATAAAATTCATGAGATTTATTATTCATTGGTTATTTATAATATATTCATGTACTTGTACCATCTTTACAGTCTTTGGTTTGTAATATATTTAAGAATTTATTTTTAAGATATCCCAACTTTACCCTATCTTCAGTCAGAAATCAATGTTTTCTGAAGACAGATCTATAAATATTATACTACTATCCTAAAATATTTAGAACAAATGATTACCCCTTTTATCTTTTAATTTTTTTTTCAAATGAATAATTTTTTCTCATTCTGAATGGTTCATTTTTCTATCCCTTTTTACTCTAAAATACGAATATTATTTTCACATTATAAGACATGTATGCATTTGTCTACCATAAATCAATTGAGGCTTTCTCTTCATGTTAGAAAACTACTGTTTTTAAGGATGTGTTTTTAAAATATATTTTCAATGAATTGGGTTTAAAATGTTTTTCATGCTTATTTTATATGTCTTTAAGGTAAATAGTTTTAAAATGGTTTTATGTTTTGAATGGTTTCATTCAAATAATAATTCCTATTTACCTTACAAATTTTTTTTAAAAATATCCTCCCAATTAATTTTATATCTAAGATAACATCAGTTGGTGTTTCTCATTTCTTTATAAGAAATGATCCAAATGATTCATTGATATTTTTACTTGAATGTTTTTTGTGTTGAGGGAATTATACTTATGAAACCCATTTCATATTGAAAGGATTTATGATTTTGAAACCCACTTATTTTAATGAGTGATGATTTCATGAAGATATTATGAAACATATATATTTTTATATGTTTTGATGGGATGAAATGTTAATTATACCCGTTTATTTTAATGGTTTATGATTAGATTTTTATAAAACCTATCTCTTGTTATGGGTCAGTATATAATGAATTTTTCAATGTCATGTGGAAGATGTATGAATGAATTTATTATTAGATGGATGGGACCTATATCTCCCTCCAATACACTGTGTAATGATAAGTATTATATGAGCTCAAAGGGTACATGGGTTTTATCCCAATACTAAAAACAAGATGGTAAATGGGTTATAGACCAAGCCTAAAAGAAAGAGGGTACACAAGTTGAACTCCAAGACCGAATTCAAGAAGGTACAAGGGTCGTATCACAAAGCCTACAATATATATGGTACATGAGTTATAGCCCCAGACCAAAAAGTGTAACGTACATGGGTTCTATACTAATCATAAAAGAAAGAGGGTATATGAGTTGTATCCCAAGTACAAAAATAATAATGTACATGGGTTAGAGAACAATCCTAAAAGAAATAGGGTACAAAGGTTGTTTTCCAAAGAGCACAGTATGTTCATGGGTCGTAGTCCAAGCATAAAATGTTTTAAAGGTCTTGGTAGGTATCCTTGAAATAATATTTTCATTTCTTATATGTATTTTAGAAATCATAAGTCGTATTCCTCTATAATGATTTTATCTGTCAAGTTGTTTATTTACTTATGATTTATGCCTTATGAACTACGAATCTATATCCCATGAATCATGTTTACGATCTTTGATATGAAGTGTCTGATCTCATAATGCAATGATTACATTCTCAAAACCCTATGTTCATGTTTTTACATACATGTCTCCCTTGTTTTCCCTTACTAATCATTTGAGCTCATCCCATTTTATTTTTCCTATTCCAAAGTTATGAAGAAAGGTTATAGGTAGAATTACTAAAAGTAGAGATATTATGGTATATATATATGATCTTTCACCATGATGGAATATTTTATTTTTAATGTATCCAAAGATACTATACTATTACACTCCTCAAGCATGTATTTTTTATAATATATTGAATATTCATCTAAAATGATGTGATATTCATGTATCTCAATACTGGGTGGTTGTAGTTGGTATGAAAGGGAAGGTTTTTTCATCCATTTTAAATTAGAAAGATTAAAAATTTAGTTATATAACTTGTTATATTTATAAGGATATGTCTATGGATTTCTCTACGGATATGTATAATTATGTGTTAACATGTATTAAAATTTCATGGAATTTTAGTAAATGATAGACTGAGAGGTTTACTAGACGTATATCCATGTCTGGATAATATAGGTGGATGTGGCTCTGGAATAGATGATCCTAGGAGTAACAAATGTGATAATATGTTCAATACCCAACTTGGGGTAATTTGGTACACAACAACGGGCCTTGTTGCACACTTTGTTTGATTCTCTTAGGGGATATTAATTGGGAATTCAAAAAACCTATTGAGAACCATCATGGAGGATTTAAATTGAGGATGAATATTAATAAACTAGGATAAACCTATGTTTTCATAGATTAAAGAATTTGGAGCCATTTTTTATGAATACTATAAGTAAATTTTCATGATTATATGGTATCCCAATATGATAAGTGTTTCTCACACCATGATTTATTTTTTTATTCAATAGAGATATCTATTATAAAAAATGGTTAACATTTAATGTTTTAAATGTAAAAATCATGGAAATTATGTGAATATATTTACAAAGTGGAAATATCATAATGATAATTAATAAGTTAGTATGAGTTTAGGTTCTACATCTCAAGATAATGAGATAGAAAATAACATGTGAAATATATGTGATGTCCTTCCAGTATTGTTTGTGTTAAACATACGAATCATGATAAGATTGAGGTTTTGGAACCATAATAAATATTTAATACTTAATATTCTATGAAATTTGTATTAACGAATAAGTTGATGGAGCCTCAATAATAGTTTATGAATAATGTTGGACTAATGAAGTATTTATGTTTTGGAATTCTAAGATTATGTTATACGAATCATGTATTGTATAAGTGTTTTTAGTAAAATTTTTCTTTAAGGATTAAAAAGGACATTATGAATCTTAATGGAGATATGGAAAAGTGATTTCATATAATGGTGATATTTTATTATGGGAAGGTAACCATTAATTAATTCCTGAAATTTGGATACTTATATTTGGATAATGATATGTTAGATATGAATAAGTAAATTGGATGATACTGGTTACCCTATAAATGATTATTGAAGAAATTATATATGTCATCATTGATAATGATTAAAAATTCTTGGATTTAAAGAATATATCTCATAATATGTGGAATAAGGAATAATTCTTGTATTCCAAAAGTATTTATTGTGATTAATATGCTTACCATGCTCCAATATAATTTACCACGAAGGTATTTACTTGTTTGGAAATTAACAAATGAGAGCTAATTTGTGATATAATATGGAGTCAATGTTATGATTATTTTGTGACTTCTTTCTAATGTTTTGTATTTTCTTCATTCAGAAGGTCTATAAGGTTAACCATTTAAGGAAATATTATGTCAGACTTTTGATAAAGTTTGTGAGAATAATTTATTATATTACCACATGATAATTTAAGAATATTGGATAGCATGTTATAGAAATGTGGTGTCTATGATAACGGATTATAGATGGGATGTAATATCATGGGTCTAATGATATGATAGTGCATTGAAAATTGAAAATTAACTTTCCTTTTTGGAGGAAGAGGTGAAGTGGATCAATGAACAAGAAAGGGTTTCCTTGTCCTCAAATCATGAAAGTATATCTTATGATGAAAATCCTTCTAAATATAGGAAAAAAGTTCATGAAAGAAAATATTTTATCCTAATACATTCATTTCTAATGATTCATAAGGCTCGTTAGGCCATCAAAGATTTATGGATTTCCAATTGTTAACTATCTCCTAACCATTTTCTATATCACTTGACGATTGAACATGATTATAATATTTCTCTTCCATATCAATGTTTTCATTTCCAATTTATGTTCTCATATTTGGAAACCTAGTCATATGTTATTTTGGGTAACTGTTTTAGTTCTAAAATCTCATTATAATTCATGGTTTAGTATTCATTTTCATTGCATGGTTTTATATGAAATTAACTTCCAAGTATTAAACCTTTGATAAAATAGATGAATTTTTAGAACAAAATTAATTTTAAGGGGGGTAGAATGTACACCCTGAGATTTTGTGAAATTTATTTTTTTGAATTAATTTAACTTTTTAGTATTTTTCATTTCACATGAAACTAGGAACCTATATATATATATATATATTAACTCACTAATTCAAACATTTCTTCTATACAATACCAACTTGGATTGTCCTACATGCCACACTAACTTGGATTGCACTACACGGAACACCAACATGGCATGAATTACATGACACCAACTCAGAGAACGATACATAGAACATAAAATTAGAGTATATTACATTATTCCATGAATTAGTTTATATTACAAGCAATACTGACTCAGTGTATATTTCATGCAACACTGATGTCTCTATGACTCCTAATTTTACTGTTATAATTATTTAAATGAGATAATTATAACCTAGTCATTAGATATAGTAATATGAATATAAATAAATTTGTTTCAAACATTGTATATATTGATTTTATAGAAATAAAAAAATTTTATAATGGTATATTTAATTTTTGGTAAACACATTATATGTTCAAAAATACTATTTTATGAAATGAACAACATTTCATTTCCATCTATGAAAAAAAAATATTTATTTTCAGACACATTTAGAAATTATAATATAGAAAATAACCTTCATTTTTGAATATATAATTCTGAAATTAGATTATAGTGAAATGTTTTTTGTTTTTTCTGAGAGACATCTATTTTGATGAATAACGAAAAATATGGCATTTTAGTTAATAATTTCCTTTTCGTTTAAATAATTTTTAATTTTTAATTAAACATTAAATTTGTTTTAAGGCCACATTATATCTATAATACATCAATTAATACAATTTGTGTCATTATAAACTATTTAACTTTTAATTTGTATATAAAAACATAACAAACATTTCATGATTTTTTCTACTATAAAAACCCGCTATTTCGTCCCATCTATGGGATTAACATTAATCATAATTTTTACACTTCTCGGAATGTAGATTTTGTGATCCAACATAAATATTTTTAATTAATATAATATTTATATTCTAATAAGGTCAACGTTTTTTACTAAAAATATTAGTAAAAGTTAATAAAATTAATCACTATGATTAAAGTCAATTAAAGCATAATTAGGGACTACAACTTGATATTTTGTAGGGAAATGACTAATCCAATTGTCAGAACCCAAATATATGTTCATTATTAATACATAATACTTTAAATATTTATTTATTTTGTGTTTTTATGACTATTTTAGGTAATAACATGTGTACACCTAACTTATTTTCAAAAATTCCAAGTTAAACCTTGTCATTCCCAAAAAGGCCACCAACTCTCCCACTTATTAAAACCTATAAAAAAATTTATATTTGGAAAATACCTTACCAATAAAATTCCCAAAATAAATCCCTTCTTTTTAGAATCATCCCTTTTAGAGGAATGTATTCCAAGGAATCCTTTTGGCACAAACCTAAAGGAGTTACCAAATTAAGAGGTAATGCCTTTTCTCAATTTCCATTCTTTTATTTTCCTTCTCCACCTCACAACTCTATTAATTCAATTTTTCAATAATAAAAAATACTATAATTGATATACTATGATTTTATTATACTATGGCTTAAACCTGAACTAACACACACCTCCGTCCTTTGGATAATGAAAATACTATTTATGTGTATGATGAACTACCGCCTCACTAAACAATGATTCTTCACATTTTCCTTATAGCCTCTCATGGAGGAAATTAAGATGTAAACTCTGTTTATTCCAGTTATATATTATTTAAATTATTTATTTAATCATATTTACTCCTTTTATAACAGATATCTTTTTACATTCCATTTTGTGTTAAAATGATAATTTCATTTGACGAAGTGTGTACTTCCACCCCCTCAAAGCGATGTGATTCATTTACACATTACATGGAATATATTAAGGATGAGTTTATTAAAATTATTTGATATATATAATATTATAATGGTACTTTAATTATTTTATATACATATATACATTTATTGAATTTTCTTTCTTTCTTTCAATAAGACAATAAAAACGGAAACAATGTTCAAGTGTACATACAACTTACCATATCCATGAATGATGTATTCCATTTTATAATTATATATTCTATAAATTATTATTATAAAAATATACTAGATATAAATGAGATATATATATATATATACATATATATATATATATTACTTAATAATTATATAAGTATAAGGTCCCATGATATAATTAATTAAGACATATGTAGGGAACAAAGAAAATATTATCCAAAGTGAAACCACAAAATAGATTTCTTAACAAGATGGAAATATATGATTGTAATCAAACCATATGTGGTATTAGATAAAATAATATGGTTGTTCAAAATATTTATATTAAATTTATATTTAATATACAAATTTATTGAACAAGTATTGCGAGAATCATGAAACAAAGTAAAGAGATTTCATCTCACTTTTTATTTCTGTGAGATACATTATATGTTTTCATATATGTTCTTTTGTGCGTTGTATATACTGAACATGATTCTATGATATGTTTATTAAACTTAAATTAATTATTATTATCATAGAAATATTATTATATTTATTTCATGGGGGTTATATTTCAAAATTTATCAAATCGATAAAATAGTTTTGTCTTGATTTTCCTTCTTTCAGACTATTGTTTTATTATTAACCCACACTCATTTTTGAGGTGTCTATACATCCATTTGACATGTTATATCAATAAATTATTTTTTAGTGATATTTTATGCTTAATTTAATTTTATTTTATTACATGGAGAGTATGATCTTAAATTAACAAGTCATAACTTTTTGTTGGGATAATCTCATTTATTTTCGAGATATATATGTTTATATTTCCTTTGATGAAATATTATGATCCATATCTAAAGAAAATTCATGAAATTTATTCTTCTATGGTTATTAAATATATATTCATTTATTGGTACCATATTTATAATCTTTTTTACATAACATAGATAAGAATTTATTGTTAAGAGATACCTACTTTATCCTCTATTCTGTTGAAAATCTATGTTTTCTAAAAAGGGTTCTGAGAAAATTATAATATTATCCTAAAAATTTGAAAATTATTTTCATTATGTCTTTTACCAATGTATTCAAAGGTATATTTTATTCTTTTTAAATGTCGAATTTTTTTACCCTTATTACCATGAAAAAGGAATGTTCTTTTAACCTCGCACGACATGTACATAATTATCAGTTTTCAATCCTTTGAAACTTTCTTTTAATGTTGTAAAGGGTTATTTTTTATAAAATATTTTCAAATATAATAAATTGTTTTGAGATGTTTTTCAAACTTATATTATATGTTTTTATGGATTTTCCTTTTGAAATGGTTTTTTTGAAGATTTTTTTAAAAGAAGAAAATATTATTTCATTATTAAATGATTTCAAAATATCCTTACAATTTATTTTCCATATAAGATAACATATATTGAGTTTAATCATGAAATTCAAGGAACTGACCCAAATGTTCCATTCCTTTTCTTTCATGAATAGTTTATGTTTTTATGGAATGATACTTAAACCACCCATTTCACATCCATGGGTTTAATGCTTTTCAAAACTGCTTCTTTTCTTGGGTTATGATTTAATGAAGTGATTATGAAACCTATATATTTATTTAGGTTATGATTTGATTAAATTTTAATGATACCAATTTCATATAATGGTTTATGATTTTTTTTTATAAGACCTATCTCTTTTATGTGTCATGATATGATGCTTTTTTTTATTGTGGCACATGTATGAATGATTTTATTATGAGATGGGTGAGACCTATATCTTATTCCAATTCACTGGGTAATGATAAGTTTTATAATATCTAAAAAGTTACATGGTTTCTATCCCATTATTGAAAACAAGAAGTTACATGGGTTGTTTTCCAATCCTAAAATAAATAGGGTACATGGGTTGTAGCTCAATCCTGAAAACAGTAAGGTACATGGGTTGTAGCATAAGACTAAAAGAAACAGTTTATGCAGGTTGTAACCCATGACCAAAAACAAGGAGGTACATGGGTTGTAGCCTATAACTAAAATAATGAGGGTACATGGGTTGTATCACAATCCAAAAAAATAATATAGTATATGGGTTGTAGCATAAGCCTAAAATTAAGAGGGTACATAGGATCTTATCCCAAGACCACAATAGGTGCACGGGTCTTATGCCAAGCCTAATATGTTATAAAGTTCCTCATAGGTAGTCTTGACATAAAATTTTCTTTTATAATATATATTCCACAAATCATATTTCTTATTAGTCGATTAAAATTTCCTAGATCAGAATGTTTATTACCTTATGATTCATGTCTCATGAACTACCAAGCTTTATCCTATAACTCAATTTTATTATCTTTGATATATAGGGATGATCTCATAATGTTACGATAACATTATCATACACCTATATTCATGTTAATTATTACTTTCTTACCTTATATACAATTACTAATCATTTGAGATCAACGATTTTTTAGGTTTCCATTCCCCAAGTTATGAAGAACAATTTTAAGAAGATTATCTAAAGGATATGATCTTTATGGGGGATGTTGAATACCCTTCACCATGATAGAATATTTTGTTTTAAATGTTTCCAAAGACACTAAATTATTACGGTCCGTGGGAATGTATTTTTATAACATATTCAATATTCATCTAAAATGATATGATATCCAAGTATGTTAAGTGTGGGTCGCTATAGTTTTGGTGGATCATATTTAAAGGAAATACCACTTTGTATCAATTTGATAGGACTTATCACTCAATCAACTAGCAAGGATACATATATGATAAGTAGAAAGCCTATGTGGAATTCAACTATGAATTATAAGTAACATATATCTCACATTTATATCCATTTTTTAAAAGAGTCTCCAACATTCTATAACTGATGAGTTGTACTTTTGTAAGATTTACTACACACAAGATGATGTCCAATATGAGCAGACTATCCAAAAAAATGACCATATGTTTAGATAATTCTTGATGGACTTCAAAGAATAAATATATCAATATATAATTCTAGAAGATTTATTATACAATAATATTTTCCAATCAAGAATCCAGATGGATCCATACAAATCTATTTATGGGAAGAGATATAACACATGAGTTTAGGGATGATGTTGGATAACACAAGCATCTAGTATCTGATATGGATAAGGGAATAATAAAAAAATTCAATACTATCTACCATCACATCAAGGATTCTCATAGTTTATAGAAGACATATTTTGATGATCATCGGTAAGACCTTGAGTTTGGGGTTGGTGATAAAATTTTCCTCTATATATCCTTATGAAATAGAGTAAAAATATTTCGAATGAATAGAAATACTTATCCCATGCACTTTAACTGCATTGAGATTATTAATCACATTATAGTAGTGGATTATATACTATCAATCCCACAGACCTTTTCTCAAGTATATAATAAGTTCCACATATCCTTCTTGAGGAAGTACATACAATGTACTTTATATGTACTAAATTTTGAGGTAGTATAGCTGGAAAAGGACACCTCATATGAAGATATGTCGATGAATTTCATGGATCATAGGGATAATGTTCTGTAAAATATGAAAATATATCTTTTCAAAGTATTTTGTTGAAACCATAAGTTTGAAGAGGCGCCATGGGAGTTGGAGGAATCTATGAAACAAAAATACCCTAAACTATTTTCACATTAGTATTTAAAATGTAATTTTGAGTGCGAAATTTCTTAACATGGGAGGAATTTAATGACCCATAATTTTTAACAATGGGATTTCCCTTTAGAATATATTTTTTTAATATAATATTTTATAATTCACATGGATGACATGATAAAAACAACTATATTTTATTATAATAATTATAAAATAAAATTATGATTTGAAAAATGGATTTATGAATAATTTTTTTTATTAGTGTACTAAAAATTGAAAATAAATTAATAAAAAGAAGAAAATTTGCATATTCTCGATACCCCAAAACAATCACACTCACAAACCGAACAATAAAAACTAATGATAATTTTAGTAATCAGCCATTCAGCCTCCCATCAGAATGTTGGGGAAAACACCCCCCAGGGCTCTGAATCCTCAGGGCGTCAGTTTCCCTTACTGGCAGGGTAGAGTAGCGTATAGAATCACAAAAGGTACAGAATATATAACTCACAACCACACTATGGGAATAACCTAGTCTCATTCTCAGCTGCAACTAACGTCTCTCGTACTCTGTGATGCTATTTCTATGAATTGGTATCCTATAAGCACAAAATCATTTAAAGAACTTCATTAGATTACTTCACTCCCTTTTTCATCAGTTCCACTTTACATTAATTAACTCTGTGCACATTAATTAGCCATGAAAAAAACCACATTAAACATCATTGGTATCACATTCAATATCAACTGTTAATTTTAAAGTTACAACATCACCATTAAATTCCAGCATCTCTATACCCGTGTATTATCAAAATTTTATCAACATTTCATTATATAAATTACTTTCCCATATTCCAAGGCATTCTAGAAAACAAACATATGCTACTAAACACAAGGGGGATGAACACGGTGAGTAGATGTACTACCCGTCAAGTCTTTTCCACCTATAGCAAGAGCGTAGACCCATCCTCCCTCGAGAAGCTAGACACGGAAAGCACGTGGCATACTCGGTGCATCTTCACCTCCTTCGAATGAAGTGTAAGAAAGACCAGCTGCCTAGAGCAGTGGGGTGGAGAAATGGAGATAAATATTCAATCAAACTACCAAGCATCCAACAACCACATCCATCCCATTCCATCATCACCAGTTTCCTCCCGGACACCCACATGCATAAACCGACGCATCTCGCCACTCTAGGCATCATCCGCTGCCACAACCACAAGGCCTACCTGCCTCCACATATCACAAAACCCCTCCAAGGTCACATCACAGCACAA
The DNA here is from genome assembly GCA_963277665.1 of Viscum album. NCBI lineage: Eukaryota > Viridiplantae > Streptophyta > Magnoliopsida > Santalales > Viscaceae > Viscum > Viscum album. Next base: position 279,112,589 of record OY728161.1, on the reverse strand, counting down.
GAAGTTGGAAAAAAATCAAACTTCACATCAAATGGGCTCTTGGCCCTTTAACAAGGCATCCAACCCTCATACATAATGAGCACTCATGACTCTAAAGCACAAAGCACTCAGCCTTATGAACAGTAGGGTAACTATGAACCCTACCAGATTTTTTCTTTTATCAACCAACCAGTTCTTTAGTCCCTCTTGAATTAACAGATTTAGTTTGTATGTTCCAATTCAGGGAAACCTATTCAGTAAGCTATCACAAAAGGTTTAACATTCTTACTATGCTAATTTTATTAAAATCAAATTATAACAACTACAACAACGGAAAAAACCTAATTCATTTACATGCCTCTTTATCTTTAGCCAAATAATTATCAACTAATTATGGATTTACGTTCTTTATCAATTTACATCAAGAACGAATAACTAATCAATGCAAGCATAGATATCACTCTATCTAGCAAAACATAAGGCAAACTGTTATTAAGGTACAAAAAAACAAAATGCAATCAAAGCAATTCTTTTAATCCGGATAATGTATTTAATTAGGTCAATTACATTGTGATCCAAAGGGATAAATCATTCTAACTCTATGATTACACATAAAAAATTAGAGAAGCCACGAATCCCCTACCTAAAATATTTTGGAAGAAACCACACTGGTCGACGAACGCCCAAGAAGGCCGGGCAGATTCACCAAGGGTCCTCTCTAAATATCTTCTCCTAACACAACCAAAACCAAATATCATCATAAACGAAATCCACACACATAGATCTAGCCATATTGGGAATAGATCTAAGATCTCGAGAGAAGAGGAGGAGTAGATCTAGGTAGATCTAAGAAACCAAACAAAAAGGATCACATTCCTCAAAAAACCGGCTGCGATTCGCAAAAAGAAGCCTCCAGATCGCCTCCAAAATGCTTGGGAGAGGTTCTTCCACCTCCAAGAAGGGTAATCCAAAGTTATGACTGCATAGGGGCTTAAACGAGTTGATTAATGGAAAAACTAGTTAGATAAAAAAATTTAGGATCTAACATTAAGTGCTGGCATGGTTAGTTTGCACAGTTTAACAAACCCTACGCTAACCATGCGCTAGCTTCTGCCTAGACAACCCCTCCTCGCACGGTTAGTCCGCACGGTTAGGCAAATCGTGAGCTAACTGTGTGTTAGCCACTGCCCTCAAGACGATCCTTGCACGGTTTGGCTGCACGGTTTACGCAAACCGTGCGCCAACCATGCGAAAGCTATTACCCTTTAACATTCCTCGTAAGTCCACCCGAATGCACCACCAAGTCACATTGACATCCCAGAACACCTATAGTACCATATTTTCACAAAGGAATGGACCGGAGAGGTCCTGTCAATTACATCATATACCTCTCAAAACATTCTCATCCTCAAGAATCCAAAACGCACCTAAAGAGAAAATGAAATAGGGTCTGAATAACCACCAACCGAGACACCTCTCAAAAGAGAGAAAGCCACCAATGAAACGAAGGGAGTCACCTCATAAACATGAAGGTATCATTACCACATGGGAATCCTTATTAAATGGAAGGGTTAAAAATTAAACAACTCTGGGTACTGAGAACGTATCTGTGACTCACATTCCCATTGACTCTTCTCCATGACACTGTGTCTCCACAAGACACAAACTAAGGGAATAGAATATCCATGCAAAACCTTCTCCTTGTGGTCTTGGATCTCCACAGGTATCTCCTCAAAAGTGGCATCATCGTCAAATTGATCTCTCTCCAATTGATGATATGGGAGTTGTCATGAAGATAACGACATAGCTGTGATGCATGGAAAACATCATGTATCTGACTCATCTGAGGGGGAAGTGCTACTCAATACGCCACAGCTCCAACACGAGCTAACACCTTGAAAGGCCCAACAAATCCGAGAGAAAGATTACTCCCATGACCAAACCTTTGATGCCCACAACAGGGAGTCACCTTCAGAAACACATGATCCCCAACATTAAACTCCAAGGGTCTCCTCTTTTGATTGGCATAGGATTTATGATGATCTTGTGCTACGTTCATCCCCTCACGAATCACCTGAACCATCTCTATTGTATTATGAACTAGATTAGGTCCGAGAATTCCTGACTCTCCGACCCCAGTCCAACACAATGGAGAACGACAAGTCCGGACATACAAGGCTTCAAACAGCGCCATATCGATTGAAGAGTGGGAACTGTTATTGTCGGAAAACTCCACCAGGGGTAAGTGCCTCACCATGACCCTTCAAAATCTAGAACATAAGAGCACACCATGTCTTCAAGAGTATGGATGCTTCACTCCGTCTGACCATCTGTTTGAGGATGAAAAGCAGTGCTAAGGCATAGCATAGAACCGAAAGCATGTTGGAGACCTCTCCACACCCTGGAGGTAAAATGACGAAATCGATCAGAAATGGCCGTCCTAGGGATGCCATGAAGTCCCACCACCTCCTCCAGATACTACCTCATCAATACATCCACTGCGATTGACTCCTTGATTTCTATAAAGTGGGATGATTTCATTAAACCATCCACTACCACCCAAATAGCATCATAACCTCCCGGAGCTCGAGGTAAACTAGTATAAGAGTCCATTGATATGTCCTCCCACTTCCACTGAGGAATCTCTAATGACTGGAGAAGACCACCAGGAACACGGTGTTCATCCTTCACCTTATGGCAGACTAAATATCGAGACACAAACATTGAAACCACATGAATCAGACCAGGCCACCAAAACTAACTCCTCAAGGATTTGTACATCTTCGTCACGCCAGGCTGTTCTACTAAGGGTGATCTATGGAACTCTCTATGAACCATCTCGCGCATCTCCAAGGGAACAAAAAGCCTTCCATGATAAAACACTCTGTGATGTTCATCCTCAGAACAGCCATCAAGGGCCTCACCACAAACACCTCGGTCTCTCCAAACATCCACCTCAAGATCCCCCAACTGGGACTCTTCCACCTTTTTCACCAGGGATGACTGTGCCATCATCTGAAAAAGTCAACCACTACCTCTGACTTTTCCATATCAAGATTCAATGCTGAGAGTTCTTCTATTACTATCCATGAATCACTGGATTCACACAAAGCATCCCTACGTGAATTTCAGATCAGCGCATCATCTACAAAATTCCACTATCCAGGTGTATACGATATTTCTACGTTGTATTCCTGCAAGAACTCCATCCACCGACACTGTCGTAAGTTCAAGACACGCTGGGAGAAAACACACCTCAAATTCTTTTGATCGGTGAAAACCAAAAAGCGCTCACCAATGAGGTAATGTCTCCACAACTTCAACGAAAACACCATGGCTGTGAACTCAAGATCATGGGTGGCATAGTTTTGTTCATGGGGACGTAATTTCCAAGACCCATAAGAAACAACTGACCTCTTCTGCATGATAACACAGCCTAACCCCAGATATGAAGCAGCACAGATGACATCAAACTGAACTCCTTCATCTGGATGACAAAGGACTGAAGCACTTACTAAATTCTCCTTTAGATACTTGAATACTTCTTGACACTAATCAGTCCATATGAAAGACTGATCGTTCCTAGTCAAACCTATTAAAGGGATTGAAAATCATGAGAAATTGGCTACGAACCTCTTGTAGTAGCCTTTGAGACCAAGGAAACATTGCACCTCTGCCTCTGTCTTGGGGGGTTCCCTTAACAGAACCACTCCAATCTTCGATGGATCCACAACTACTCCTTTTGGGGATAAAAAATGCCCTATGAAACGGACTTCTCGAGCCCAAAACTCACACTTCGACAACTACCCACACAACTGATGTTGACTAAGAACTCCAAAAATTGCTCGTAGATGCTCTGCATGCTCTTCTTCAGATGTGGAGTACACAAGGATGTCATCAATGAAAACTACCACGAACATATCCAAGAATTCATGGAACACATCATTCATTAAACCCATGAACACATCTAGAGCATTCGTCATGCCAAACGACATTACAACGAACTCATAATGCCAATGACAACAATGGAAAGCAGTCTTTGGGATATCCTCATCCTTCAGACGCATCTGATGATATCTTGACTGTAAGTCAATAATTGAGAACCAACATGCGCCCTTCAGTTGATCAAACAAATCATCAATCCATGGAAGAGGATAGTGGTTCTTTATTTTCATTTTGTTTAAGTGACGATAATCGATACACAACCACATACTGTCATCAGCCTTCTTTACGAACAGAACTGGTTCAACCCATGGGGACACACTTGGTCAAAAAAACCGCACTACAACATACCATCATGCTTTATATACTGCTCTCAGAACTCAGAAGGGGCCATCCTATATGGATACATATAGATAGGAGACGCTCCAAGTTGTATCTCAATCCCAAACTTGATCTCTTGTCGATGGGGTAATGCTACAACTTCTTCTGGAAAACCATCAGGTTACTCCTCTATGACCCTAGGAAACTCCAATTGCCAAACCTCTTAAGAAATCAGCATCAAATCATCCATCATGGATGATAAAGATTGAACGCGACTATGACCCATCCAACGATCTCGCTCACCAACAAACACCACATGCTCTCCATCCGCACCGATGAAGATAACCTTCTTCCTGAATCAATCCACGATAACCTGCACCGAATACAACCAATCCATACCAAGGATGACATCATAGGGTTGTTTCTGTAAACATAGGATATCTCCCCAAGAGAGGTGTTGCCCCAACACTAGCTCACAGTCTCTACATACTTCAAACAAGCTAGCTCGACCTCCAACTTGCGTAGTCAACACCAAGGGCACTAAATGCCTCTCAACCTCAAGTCCCAAAGCATGGACAAGGGTAGGTGATATGAAGGAGTGTGTCGCTCCTGAATCAATCAGGGCATACACCAAGGTAGAAAACAAGAAAAGGGTACCTCGAAGGACATATGGGTCGTCCGGTGCTAGCAACGCTAGAGCTTGAAGCTAACCACGACCTCCTCCACGGCCTCTCTGACCCTAATTATGACCACCACCGTGGCCTCACTCTGCTCTCTGAGGACGGGGGACATCACGAGGTTGTCCTCTTCCTGCCCCATCTCCACTTATCACTACCCCTTCTCATGATAGTTTCTAAGGTTTATATTTTATAAAAATTCAATATAATTCCCTTCCCTATCCACTTTCCCACATAATATTGATAATTTTCTCATACAAAGACTATTATAAGGATCATTAAGGGGTGTCCTAAGAGGAGGTGACTAAAGAAAGAGGTAGAAATATCTACTAACCAATTTTGGGTTTATATTTCTTCTACAACCCACATATAATCCCAATACACATTAAAATAGTAGGATCCGTATTTAAAATATACTAATAGTTAATTATTATTGTGGAATATCCGTCTTATACCCTTCCTTCTTTTGATCCAAAAATGAAAACGTAGTTTACAATATAGTAGGTTCACCTCCTCCTAGAACAACACACTTCGCCTTTCTCCTCCACCTTAAAAGATAGTTATATTTACATTATTATTGTTAAAAAAGCATTATAACAAGTATATTATAACTTATTTCAATTTCATTAATGGTTTCATAACCATATAGTTAAATAAAACTAATTTATTCATTGATGATATATAAATCCACCTAAATGAACTAATTGACTAACATTAGCAAATTTTCTAAAATATTCTTCACTATATTGGGGGAAAATTATAGTTGATATGATTTAAATTTATAGAAGTGTATCCATACCATTTAATTTTAATTGTAGAGTTTGATTCTCATTTGACAAGATCATCAATAATTATCCATATGGGATGCTTCCTTCAATCCATGAAACAAACAGGCTCATAATTATTAAATTAAATGTTATAAATCTTTTAAATGGTTATAAATGAATGTATTAAATTTATATTAATTAAAAAACTGATTAAAATATTTTTGAATTATGTAATTAGTGTATTTGACTTGATTATCCATGATATTAAGTGAATGTGATGACCAATACTAGAACCTATGTTAAGGGACACTCTGAACCACATTTTTTATTTTGATCATAAACTATATCTCTCAAACTAATTATATCTATCTACATATTGTTATGGAATGCATCAAAATAATATATATATTTTTGGAACATACATTCCTATCATGTTCTCTCTTTTTTTTGATGTGTAATACATGCCTTATGATCATATCATAAAATAATTCTTTATGAAATATCCACAGAATATGACATGAGGAACGAATATGAGACCCATTTTTTCCATATATAATTATTATCTTTTTTCTTATGATTGGTTTGGAAAAAATAAGCATGAATAATGTTTTATGGGTGTTCCCAGATAGAAATCCATTGAATTGGATGTTGTTTTTATCTCATGATGTGATATGCATGGGATTAGGGAGTAAACATAATCAACCATGGTATATTGTCCCCCATGTCATTGTTTCCAATTAGTTACCCATGAATTATTCTTTTTTCTTGTTATATGTTGTTTCAACATCCTTATGTTACCATGATGTTATGTTTCTTGATTTTATGTCTCTATATGACAAATCATGAGTCTTTACTTTTATGATAAACTTAATGCCTAAGGGAATACATATCATGATTAGTTACCATATTTTTTAGCTTACTAGGTGTTTTAGATCACACATTTCTTTTATGTATTATCTAGGTTATCCTATGATATAATATGAGATCTTAGGGTTATAGGATCTCATTATGTAGAATAGAATATTGATGCATTTCATTATTTCTTTTCATTTATTAAGATACCATTCTTCCAAAATACATTGGAACTCGTGATCTTAGGGTTGTATTTATTGGATATATATGTTAAAAATCATGTAATAATATGTGTAAAATTCACGAGACAATAAAATTATAGATATTAAGATATATGATATTTTTATGAGTTTGATGAGATAAGGTTTTTTCATTATGAACATATGATATTAGGTGTCTAATTTAGCATGACCATTGGATTTATATATTCATACAATTCCTACTATTTTCAAATATGGGTGGGTACTGTACATGAAGTGTAGTTAAATATTAAATGTTAGTTATCTAATTATTTACAATGAAATAATTTTTAAAAATAATATTTTAAAAAACACAATCAGACGACCATTATCAAGATACCCAGAGATATATTCTTAAAGATAATGATAAGATAATGAGATGAATTGTTACCATATTATAGATATGATAGAGATAAAAATAGAATTTCATTTATCTTATTTATTGAATCATGAATTGATTGATGTGTGAACACTAGCAATTTTTTTACTTTAGTGATAATGTAGTATTAGACCATAGCTATAAGTTATTCTTGTTGTGTTTTTGAGCCATTGATGTTACGTTTATTATCTATCCATAGATATTATGTCGTTTTAATGTCAGAAAATATTTATTCATGAAATTATATATTACAAAAATTCCTACTGTATATATTATTTAGTAATGTTATGGAAATTCTTTGTGTGAGCCTAGGATATAATTTCTATTATCCTAAACTAAGAAACATGAAGGTTGTGTATTTTTTACAACCACTAATTCTCTAAAATGTGTGAAATTTTATGATGACGTTTGTAATTCCATGATCAATGTTTTTTGTATAATATATAATATTCTTTAGGATATTCAATTTAATTCATTACTTGATTATAGTGTGGTTTAGTTGGTACTTATTTTGGCATGTGTACAATGAATATATTTGTTTTTTGGAGAGATAAGTATTTTCAAAATCTGGGGTATTGTTTCTATATAATGTTATGTACTTATAGATGATGGGTTATGTGTTTTGAGGATTAATTAAAAAAATTTAGGATATGTGAGAAAAAAATTTAGTATGGAATAATCTCATAGTTAATAGTTATCATATATTATCCTTAGGTGTAATCTAGTTGTGAGGTAAAGAATATATTTCATGATATCATAATATTATATTATTATAAAAGAATAAACTCAACCATTCCATTACTCAAAAAATTGGATGTCCTAGAGGACCACTGTAATGTGAAACATGAGAAACCCTCCAAATACTGGTACCAAAATCGATTCATTATAGACCCAAAGAGATTTCCCAACCCCCATAGGCTAGTGACTAGAACCTGGGAATCCAAAAAACAAGAGGAAATGATGTTTCCAATGTAATAATATATACATGGAATATATATATATATAAAGGAACTACTAGTGAACAGAATAATAAAAATGATATTTTCCATAAACAATGAATAACCAAGGGTAGCGACACAACATGCAATAATCTACAAAATCTACATGACACAAGTACACATAAAAATAAAAGAAACAAATAATCCATGGTGTATGTGGGAAAATTCCAAGCATCTCACCACAAGAAACCCATATATATATTATATAAACTTTACCACCTCACTACTACATATAGCCTTGTCTTATATTAAAAGTCAATAAAAATCCTAGAAATCACCTAATGGGTGTGTAGGGTGAGAGGTAAGAAGATTAAAGAGGATACCACATATGTGTTCTATATAAATACTCAAAAAATCCCAATATTCACCATTGGAAATCTGACTTTTCCCAACACTTATATACCAACGATTTGTAAAAATCGTTGGTATAGGTCCCCTTTCCCAACAGTTTGGCCAAACCGTTGGGAAAGCCCATTTTGAGGTCACTTTTCCCAACTGTTTTCCAAAACCGTTGGGAAAGGGTATGGCTTTCCCAATGGTTTGGCCAAACCATTGGGATAAGTCCATTGTGTGGCCACATTTCCCAATGGTTTGGCCAAACTGTTGGGAAAGGGTATGGATTTCCCAATGGTTTGGCCAAACCATTGGGAAAAGTATACTTTGAGGCCACTTTACCAATAGTTTGGACAAACTATTGGGAGAGGGTGGGTACCTATCCCAACGGTTTGGCCGAACCGTTGGGAAAAGTCCCCCATATACCAACATTCCTCCTAGAATCAAGGACCTATACCAACGGTTTTGACAACCATTGGTATAGGTCCTTTGATTTTTTATCGTATCTTCTTACCGATAACATTATATAAATCAAAATTTAAAATAATTATGAGAATAAATATATATATTTATGAAATTATGTTCATAAATTCCATGTTAGGTTAGAGGTTAGGTCGTTCAATGATAAACTAGGGGTCTTGGGATTGAATCCCACCGAATTTTTTTTTAAATACATATACCAATGGTTTTATGGAACCGTTGGTATAGATTTTCATATTACATATACAAACGATTTCCAAAACCTTTGGTATAGGTCTATACCAATGGTTTTTGGGAAAGCCGTTGGGATAGACCTATCCCAACGGCATACTTGACCACAATTATCCAAACCGTTGGTATAGGCTATACCAACAGTTTTGAGGCCTATACCAACGTTTCCAAACCATTGGTATAAGTTAGTTTTCCAGTAGTGATTCTCAGTTATAAGAGAAACATGGAATTATTAAGAATTAAAGAAATTTAATATCAAAGTATAGTAAATAGTTCCCAGTTCTCTATAGTTCAAAAACAAGCTAGGTAAAATAGTTTCAAATAATAAATTCCTAAAACATTTTTGAAAATAAGAATATAATATAATAACTATAAATTACATGAAAAAGAAAAGAAAAATATATCACAATGGTATAACCTACCAATGATCACTCACGATTAAGAAATATTGTTCACTCATACATAAGTCATGACTAGTGCACCAAAAAAGTCCCTAAAACCCATGCATCAAGGTCTAGAAAATTGAGGAACACAGTAAAATGTGAACTCTCCTTACATGTTGATCACTTCATAGAACTGAATGCTTCTCAATCTATAAATGTATGAACACCCTAGAAAGCGAACACCCTTATAATATAAAAAGATGAGTCTTAATTAAAAAACATACCATTCTTTATATAGGGACTCGACTCCCTCTATCAGATACGTCTTATAGTCCTTCTTAGATTCTTTTTGAAAAAGAGCCCGATGTTTGGAATTTCTATGAGGACATCCCCCCCACCCCCCGTTCCATGCCCAAGATTCGTGAGCCCATTATGTGGATCCTCATCCTTTTCCAACATCCATGAAGAAGCCGAAAAAAATTTGTGACAGATCCTGTGTTTCGAACATGTTCATTGGTCAACCCTCACTGGTCTGTCCCCATTTAGGGCTAACACGGCATCGATACTGTGTTTCGAACGTGGTCAGCAGTTATCCCCTATCATCACACCACCGTCATTGTGGTCAAGATCTTGAGCATCACGAGTCACATATTTCTACTTACATATGTTAAGTGGAATTTTACTCCATCGCGCATCTAGCTGCATTATATAGGCCGATCAACATTAGTGGGATTTCATTCACCTATTGTCCCATCGCCCCATACATCTTCCTTCATGTGCTAGGAAAGTCCCATCACTAATCATTGTTTTACACATCAAGCATGACTCACATGGTCTTAGTTGTTCTGGTAGGATGTGTACTGGTGCAGCCAGGCCATGCATGCCTTTCATCATCTTACATGATGTTAAACTGTATCTTCCGAACTATGTATAGCTTGATTCCCATCCTAATGGGGTATGTAGGAACGTCGAGGCACCTTGCTTTAGGGCCAACCTAACTTTTACATTTTGTCCCATTTCATTGGGTGTACGTGGTGTGGTGTGGACACCTTATGTCCTCATTCACATCGGGTTTATAGCTACCACATCACATACTCCATTCCTCAGATCTCCCCTTTTACCCATCATTCTATTGTATAATGTTAAACTGCATGATTCCTTATATCCTAGGTTCATGAAACTAAATTGTCATTCTACCCTAAATAAGTTTAGGATGCCCCATGTTAATCATGGGGTTCACCAGATCCCTTTCCAAAGAGGTCCTTCTCATAATTACGTTTGATCAGTGATTAGTAAGATATGACCACCTAATCTTCCTTCTTCATGGTGGTGTGATTTCAAGAGTGTTGGACTCCATTTGAACTACCCATCACTCCAACTACACACTTTGTGTGGCCTCCATTTGGACCCTTGTCCTTTTTCTAGTCTGAAATAAACCCCTAATTGTTTGGATGTTCAGACTATGGATTGCCTACTGTCTTGGGCTAACCATCTGAAAGGATAATAGATGACATTTTGAGTCAGGCCCCATGTTTCGAACATGGTCAGTGGTCAGACCTCATTTTTTATTCCCATTCCAGGCTGACATAATAAGGATACTGTGTTTAGAACACTTTCAACATTCATCCTTTATTGTCACTCCACCCTTACCATGTTCTGAACATCGGGTATCATGATTTAAACATATTGTTCCCCTATGTTTAGATTATGTCAGATGCCCCTGGAGTTACCCCGCTCATGCAGTAGAGAACATTAGATGGATGGCATGTCGATTGTCCTCAGGTCATTGTATTCCAATTGGGCTCCTCTAATTTCTTCCTAGAAATCAGGATTGGTTGTTCGAGCCCCAGATGACTGAAGCTTGGTCGGAAACCTTATGATCAGATAGAATAACTTGTCGATCATCCATTGTTTCTCACATTGGACTCGACCCACGTGAGCTTAGTGATTGATCACTGCTCATTTCACGAAAATAATAGATTCATGTAAAACCAATAAAAATAATGGAAATCAAGCATGCATCTGGAATAAAATAATCAAAGCATGAAAGTAGGTTTGTGGGTTTTTAGTCCTTACATCACCCGAGGGTCGACCCCTCCCATGGATGGATTAACCCCATCAGAAGAATGTTAAAGCTCTACGAGTCTCTGTCTTGTGGCATACAGGATTTTCTGGCACCTGTTCATCTCCCGATCCTCCTCGGCAGCAATGGGGCATAATTTATTAGCTACAATCCGGGCCCACTCTTCATCGTTGCGGATGACGGTCGTCTCTCGGAGGCTTGCTTCATTTTTTCCAAGGCCTCTGCCAGCTAGGCCTTCAATCACAATATTATCTCTTATTGCGTATCGAGGGTGGCTGAGTGATCATCCTCCCGGACCCGCAGCCACTAAATTTCATCTTCAACCTCCCGGAGCCTCTTGATGTTCACCACATTCCTCCACTACCTTCCCATACCGAGGCCACGGTCATACTCTTGAATCTTCTCCTCCAGATGATCTCAGACGATCATGTGGGGACGCCGGGCATCCACACCCCCAATACACAGTTCACACAGCCATGAGAGAAGTCTATCCATCTGATTCAGCCATTGCATTTTGGGGGTGTCATCGAAAAATCGCTTGATCAGCTTCCACAATCAATGGCAGACTATTTTGGTATCCTCTTCATCAGAGGACATCTCATCCTAGTTGGAACTTTTGGAAGGATCATATGTGGGGAACGCCCTCCAGGAACTTGTCAGAAGGGTCCATATCTTGGGTTTGATTGGGTATGGCGGGACCCAGCCTCTTTTATCAATCCTCATCGTCGGACCCCACCTCAATAATTTCAGGCTCAGCCCCACTAACGGTCACACCAGTGATGGGGAGAACCACAACGTGGATGTTCTGGATATCCGCCACCACGATCACAGACATTACCTTGGGAAAAGCACCACAAGAAGCCCCGACCAACCTTGCCAAGGTGACCCATGCTGTTTGAAGAACAGTTTAAACCAAAAAGGGGCATGGACGTCAGTTGACATAGTCAATGGGTGATAGTCATGAATTTTATTGGGCAGACTGACAGAGATTGAATTCATAGTTGCATTCATTAGTTGACTCCATCGGGACCCCGAGGCGTAGCCCTTCATATATTATCAGAAGTTTTGGAAGCTCCAGGGAGACACCTCGGTTGTCTTGGCCCCACTGGATGTGGTATTCAATGCAGCCACAAAAGTAGATCTTGAAGATCTTGCATATTCACCTATTGAGGGGCGAGAATGGGTTCTGTCTATGAGACCCTCATGAACAGTTCAAGTATTAGTGAGGAGTCCAGAATGTCCTAGAAGTAGGCCCTGAGGAAGGGCCTTGGGATTTTACCTCAAGGGCCTCTGTAAATTCTTCAAGGTCCGAGTCTTGATTAACAAATTCACCCTCCTCCAATGGGCTCCCTCTACCAGCCTCCTCCCCCAAGGAAGACTCATCTGATTCCTCCGGAAAAGGTAAGCGCTCCATCAGATCACCAGCTGGAAACTGTGGAGGGGATGTCTAATTCAACGACACCTTCAACAGGTCTGTAATTGTAAGATGGGAACCTTTGGAGTTCACAAATTCCTCCAGCTCTTCTAGGTATTGATCATCCACCTCCTTGGATATTGCAAAGCCGACTCTCACATGTCTAATTCCTGGAAAGTACATCCCGAGGCGGTTCAATTGTTTCCTCATCTTAGACGGGGCGAGGAATTTACTATTGGAATCTTAGATGTGTGAGGCCTCCGGGGGGTGGCATTCTTCGGCATGTCTATATGTTGCAGCTACTTCCCCGGAGCCTCCGTGGATATTCTACAGAATCCTCTTAGTGGCGTCCCCTCTAGATAGATATGTTCTTCGGGGACCACTATGTCTGCTTCCATTGCTAGATCCGCTATCACTACCTCTCCCTTATTCAGTACGTGCCTCACTATCACCACAACCCCACCATTGTGGGATGTCCTTACAGTCTTTCGGCCCCAGCCTCAAGGTTGGGGAGGCACATCATCACCGGCCCGAATGGTTGGATGCTTCAGTATCTCTCCCGGGTTGGATGCCTCCACGATTTTGGCATACTCTTTCACCAAACCGAAGATGGTCGTGGGTGGAGGAAATTCGTTCCACATCTTTACATCTTCCCGTGTGAACATCAACCACATATGCCTCATCAAAAAAGGGTGTTCCTCATAGCGCATCATTAAATAGACAAGTGGGTTCTTCTCCTTCATACATAGAAATTGCCTAGAAAATCAGTGCAGGGTGTACGGCTCGCATAGAGGCTCATGGTCTATTCTTTCCACCGGAACACTACCTCAAAAACCCAAGAGGTAGGAACAATGGTATTCTGTTCCTCAACCATCATCAGTAAAAGCACCTATTGAGACTGTGAATAGATCAATGTTTAATTCCTCTATCTTCCAAGCACTGTTTAATACCACTAGCAGTGTTATTTTGGCCAGAAATCTCCCTGTGGAATTCCGAATGGACAGACGAATGTTTGATCCTAGAGGGGAGATGAGGTTTGGATATTCAGAGACTCCCCTAACTTGAGCCGGCATCCGCCTATACAAGAGATGGAATGGCCCTCATATCCCCTGCGGCCTCTCCCCTTCACTGATATTCCATAGAATCTTTTATAGCTTGAAGAGCATTGGGATTCCAAGGTTCACCCACCCCCCTGTCACCAACATGGACGCCATGATAAATGTGCTTCGTTGCATGCCCATGTTTGTATCCTTCACCGGTAGGATCCAACCGCAGATGAGAGCAGCGATGAATGCTGCCAGCCTGACTACCTGTTGCTGCTCAGTTCTGACACTTAACCCCCAAGGTTTTCCACTAGATGTCCTCCAAGAGCGTCCATTATGAGTGCTCGTTGCCCCATTGTGCCCCCTTCGGGCAAGTACGAGGCCTCATTGGAAAATTTCTATTTTCCAGAATGTTCAAAAACTATTTTGACCACCGTCTATAGTTAACGTCTCTCACTTATTTCTTGTACTCTCCATGAACCATATCCTTCAATGCCATCTCCAGCGGTAGCATTTTCTCAATATCCTCCCCCACACACATGACAGGGACGAATTCATCATACATCACCCCAAGTATTGGGACCCACGACATCTGGTGCACTTCCCATTAACTGATGCCATCCTCCACATGGTGCGAATGGAAGATATTGGTCCTCGTTGAACACCTTCTCAACCACTCCAAAATCAGCTGCTCTGGTTGGTAAATATGAAATTGGGAGGCCCACGATGCCTCATACAAACCCACTCTACTCTGCTCTACCCCGGACTCTTTACATGAGGCACCTACCCAGTAGGCCTCAGCCTAGTCATCTGTAAAGTTTCCTCCCTGGTGTAGATCCCACTCATCAGACCATCCCTTTTATGGGTTCATCAGTGCTGCCTTCAAGATCATCTAGTACATAGTCGGGGATGTCTCTGGATGCAGTTCCTTCCTATCAATATTTTTCTGATTGTTGTGCAAGAAATTAGTAATAACAGGTGTGAGTCCTCCCTGGCACAACCATCAGCCATACAAAACCACTAGTGTTGGTACAGTGGGCTCCTAAACCAGTAATATGGTTCATCCCCACTTGAATGAAGGATGAATATTTCATCCCTCGTCTCAAAGCCACACAACGGTAGCCTCATACATAGTAGAATGTTCCTCTGGCTTTCTGACAGCAGCACCACTAGTGAATTATGGTCAGAGTGGCTTCGTATCAACACCCCCTTACCCATTTTATTCCCTATCTCATCCCCTCAGGCAGCCTCTGCAAGGACCCCCTGGTAGCCTCATAGTGACCCATTCAGTTTTTATGTTTGGGCGTTCGTTGGGTTTGGATCGCAAAGCTATTTCTTAGTGCAAGTTCATGGAGGTCGATCACGAAGGATTTTCTCGGAGGCCTGCCCGGGCCTTCAAACACAGTTTGAATAGCGCACCAATGCGAAGTAAAACACTCACTATGTGTTGCATAGTAGGAGGACCGATTCATGGAGAGAAATCATGCAGTACACAGAGCTTCCCAAATCGAGAGCGATATAAGCCAAAAAACACAAAGAAGAGAACAGACAAAAGAGATGACAAATCCCCTATTTATAGGCGAGGACTCTAGGAGTTTCACAGCATGTCTGGTCTGTGGTGAGCTTCGTGGTGTGTTCAACCCCACACCACCACACTGCATTGCATGTTTTCTTGGCGAGGCCGATTCACGATGGTTGAGGTATTTGGGAGATTTACCCTCAGACTTTGACACACACTTTCTCCTAGTCTACAAGTCTGAGGGGGGAATTTTTTTATGAAAAAATCATGGAAAATCAAGAACAAAAGGAGGGAATTATGGGATACCTCTCGACGACTGATCATGGAGCCTCATATCCGCACAACAGGCGCAGAGCTCTCCCTTCATGAACTCACAGTGGAGCAAGGAGGCGGGATGCTCCGTGAACTGATGTGACGTTCGTGATCCCACTAAAAATAAAGGAGGAATGATTCTCTCTGTACAAATTTGAAGTTCACGAACCTACCACAGAGTAATGAGGAAGGATGCTCCACAAACCAATTTGATGTTTGCAAACCTACCGCGGTGTAAGGAGGTGCGATGATCTACGAACCAATTTGACTTTATCGAACCTACCACGGACTAAAGACGCATGATGCTCAATGAACCAATTCGACGTTCGCGAACCCAACATGGAGCAAGGAGGTGGGATGCTCCGTGAACCCCTTTGAAGTTCGCAAACCCGCCACAGAGCAAGCCCTATCTTCATGCCGAGTGAGATTTGATTCCTGGAACCTATTCCCAATAAATACCTAACTCCCCTCAATCCCAAAGGAAAGATCCTCCATCCTTTCACCTTCTGATCTCCCTCATCACAAAGAAATTCTTTCTCTATGAACCATGATATTTTTAAGGTACTTTTTTATCCCAAAGTGTCATCCCCTTTGTGTGAATTCCACCCCTATTCTAAGAGGGATTTTATTCATGGATCCCACAGGCCTCTGTGATGGAAGGAGATCCCCAAGGGGACATGGGTCATCATAAAACATTTATGCTTCATTAAAAACCCTTCATACACATGTGATCTGCATGCCAGGGCATGGTCGCTATGCTTCGCTAAGAACATTGCCTCACAATTTTATGCTTTCACCAGGAACCCTTACGTCATGAGGCATTACTCTATGAATGCCTTTCCACTTCACAAACCACCTTCTGTATGCTCCTATGACCTATACCTAGGATATAAGACTTCACTTCACGAATAAAATCCCTTCATGAAGCCCCTCCACTTCACGGAGAACCAGAGCTTCACAAGGATTCTACCTATGAACCCCTTTGCTATGAAACTCCTTCTCCCGTGCGGCCCATTAGGTTTTTATGGAGCAATTTCAAAATCCCTTGGGCGATACTTCACATTGTGTTGCTTCGCCTCATGCTTCTTCACATAGGCACGCTAACAGCTATTGTTTCTTCACATATCCATGCTAACGAGGCCCCCCCAATGGATTCCTCCATAACACCCCCTACAAAGGAATTGTGGATCCCTTCCTTCTCTCAAGGGTTGGTGGGTATTGGGTACGTAAGTCCTAGGCGTGTGGAGTGAATCCACCTCATCCGAGATATAGAACATTAAACTGCCAAGCGTCATTTTCCACATCACATGACATCAAACTGTGACCTCACCCCGTGACTTGCACCAAGGGTGCCTCGTATCAGACATTATCTATGGCCACCGGTCTTCACGGGAGTGTTATCGTTCCTCACATAGAATGAAATCCTCTTTATCGGAGCAGCGTATGTCCCCGAGGAAAGGGAAACCACCCTGGAGTAATACCCTGTATTTTCATACATGAGGTAGCACCTCTGCTCCTCCTCTCTTCCTGGGTGAAAAATCACTCTCCCGTTGGGCTTTGTCATCACCCGAGCCTCTATCCTGGAGTATGCCCCAATCTACACCTCCCTGGGCTGTTAACCATCTGTAATCCCATGTTTCCTCTTTCTGTTGAGGACCACACATAAGACCTCGTTTCCTTTTTGGGCTGCTAACTACGCGTCAGCCCCACACTACTTCCCATAGACACACCTTCCACGATGTGATCATCAGGTCTTTTCTACCTCTTGTTTCTCACACCGAGCATGACTCACGTGGGCTTAGAGTAAGCATCAACTATTACTTCATTTCTGGGCTTCCTAGAGTGTAAGTCCCAGAAAACCTACCTAAACTATGTGGACGTTGATATCTACCAAGGAAAGGTATGTAGGAAGCCTCATTAAGGTTCAAGACCAAGAATCATTGTTCCCAACCATCTTCACATCGGTTCACCAAACCCATCCCTAACTAGGAAGACTTTGATCCCTACCATGGAATGGTACGTCAAAAGACTCCCTGAGGTTCAAGCCCAGCAACCAGTGGTCCCAACCATCATCAAGTAGGTTCACACAAATCCATCCCAAACTACGAGGAATTTGATCTCGGCCAAGGCATGGTACACAGGAAGCCTCCCTGAGGATCAAGCCCAACAACCAGTGGTCCCAACCAAATTCACATCTGTTCACCAAACCCATCCCGAACAACATAGACTTTGATCTTTTCAAAGGAAAGGTACGTAGGAAGTCACCCTATGGTTCATGCCCAACACCCTATCAGTTCGAACACCATTTAACATCGGACCACCTTTGTCCCACATGATGTTAAACTGTATTCCCCCATTTGGTCCTGTACAATGTTAAACTACATCCACCCTCCTAAACTACATGGGATTTGTTCTTTTTTTCATAGACATGGTACGTCAGAGGTTCAAACCAATCCAAAGGTATGCCGTTGTGACCCCATCCATTAGTAAGTCATTATGACACCATCCAGTGGTAAGCCGTTGTGACCCTATCTACCAATAATCCAGTGTGACCACATCTTGAAATAAGTTGTTGTGACCCGCATTCAATAGTAATCCATTGTAAACCCCATTCGGTGGTAAGCAATTGATGTCCCCAATTGACGTTAAGTCGTTATCAACCCCATTCGGTGGTAAGTTGTTGAAGTCCGCAATAGATAGAATGCTGTTGTCAGGTGAACTAGGATAAAATTGATTCCCTGCCACATTGATATGTAGGGGGTCTCTTCGAGGCTCAATCCCAACAACACATTCATCCTCGAGTTGAATCCATCTCATTATCCACCCTCTTCAATTAACCATCCATCTTTAATCTTGATTCTTACCTAGGCTTCCACATCCTGATGGGTTCATGCCACCACATTCCACATTCCCTTTGACAACAATTTGGTAGCTAACCACACGTTAGCCCCAACATTAGTGTTCTAATCAATCTGATCCATCCCCACTAGACGTTAAACCTATGACATACCCTTTGTTAAACATAGGAAGATAAGGAAAACCTAAAATACATGCTTGTAGAATATAGTTCCCCGCATTCGATGTGGGATGCCTCAGGATTTCGTACCCTAGAGAACACCTATAATAAGTGGATGAAACCCTGATGTGCCAGTGTTCCAGTGTCTAGACACGCCAGTGATGTCCAACATGACTAATCCCCTAACTGAAGATTACTGTCGTGACCAGACCCCTTGGAATGTCCTGACAGGATTAGTGTAATCAACTGGTGTCCAAGAAGTTATGGCGCTGGGAAGAGTTTCACGAACAACATCTTAATCCTATAAGGGAGACCCAGATAAGGTGATGAGTTTCAATGAGGAATCCACGGAAGGAAGAACTGACATCCCAACATCTTATTTCGATCATGGAGAAAACATCCCTGAATAAGCGATGGATGTCGCCCACCTTTAGAAAGTGGGAATGCGGGGCAATAGCTGCACGTCCTCCACAAATGGATGTGTGCGTCCTGGAAAAAGCATTGGAAATAGACATGGTGAACCTAACTTGAATATATTCTATACAATAAGAATATTAGTAGTGTTCGAGACATTAGTGTACTATCGTGTCAGCAGATCCATCTATCCAGGGTCGAGTCCGGCCAAGAAAATAGTGGGACAGGCCTGAAACTCACCAGATGATGGGCCAGCCAAAACATCAGACATCCCGGTATGTGAAATTGTCACCATGGATCCATATTACCATCAATAGAAGACGGAATGGAATTGGGGAATTGGTTATTGATTCCATTCCTTTCAACACTAATGGGTTAATCTCCCGGATTTTCAGAAACCAAGATGCTGGAAGAATTTGATCGCTGCCCACCCACCGACGTAGGGGCAGGGGCTCTGCCAACGCGGCAGTCCCACACATCTCCATCGCTTCGGTGACAATCACCATGCCTGAAAATGTTGGTCACCCACACCCATATCCCTGTCTAAAGTCATATAATGGTGAGTGATCAACGACCTTGTATGTCGGTTTGAGGACGAGGGGATTATCTAGACTTAGGATGTGGCCCACCAGGTTCTAGAGGCGTATGCACCCTGTCACCCACGCCTCCCCCAAGGGACACACAGTGAGACACTACTCCCCACTTCAATATAAAATCGCTTCAATTGGCTATCCCTGGAATGCCTCGACGACTCTCTCCCCAATGATGACGAAGTAGGGGATGTTTTGACTAGCCCGGCCGGGATCCCATTTTAGGGGGCCCCCAGGTGGGCTCCCACTAGGCCACGCTAGCACCACCATTTGGTCCCACTAGTCGAGGACTAAGTAAGCCATGAACCAGCATCGTTGGACCCCGTCTAGTTGACTCGATGCTAGTGTTGGGCATAGGCCAAGGAAGACACCCACCAAGGGGCGTCAACGTCAGCAACTATTGTTATTCGGGCCACTGCCAACGTACATCATCAACCCCTTGTGTATGCCGAGTAGGGGAACATGTATAACTGGCCCGGGTCGAGGCCCTAACTGCCCCACAGGCAGGATGGGTTGACTCTCTCTGCTACCAGTGCATGTAGTGGCTGCCACCAGAATGGAGTCCCCCCCCCCTCGTACTGCCATCATTGAAAACACTAGCCATCCTTGCTTCCTGGATCATCATTGAGGTCCGCCTCATGCTACCCTGAGTATGAATGAGGGACCTCCCCACAATGGTGACACTCATCACGGAAGCCTCTCTCATGCCCAATACATCAGGTGTGGATTCATCCCCCATACCACTGACCGCGGGTGTTGAGACGTTGTGAATCTGGTTAATCTCTTGTGTGGGGCCCTCCCCATGTTCTTATAATAGTCGGTGAAGGTCCTCCTCACCTTAGTAACCATAGGGGTGAAGGACATCCTTGCTTCACCATCACCCAGCATGGAGGCCCTACCTGTGTTCGGCTTGACCAGTATAAGGAAATTCATCGCACTAATGTTGCCAGGGGAAACAAGCATGGGGTTCCCACCCATGCTTCTATGGGATCAAGCGGTGGTCGTACCCATTACATCACTTCCCATAGAGGTCCTTCCAATGTTCCCTTTGATTTCTGCCCCAGTGCCCCATGCACCTCGGCTAGCTCAAGAGGAAACCCTCTCCACCCAAGCACGAGTACGGCCGAAGGTCCTCCTCATGATGAAAATATACCTTTTCTTGAAGAACCATCTAGGGGTAGGAGGGCGTGTTGTCGCCACCATAAAAGGAACATTAGGAAGATTCAGAATGAGATCAAACCGATTTTCTTCTCATATTATGAAGCCAAATATGAATCCTCAATATAACCCTCTCCCATATCCTCCATGTCAAGGGCCGGGGCATGAACATGCCATAGCATCCTAGTACTCTCAAAATGTGAGGTCCATCAGATTCTACCCTTCCTCCGCATGTATATCTAGTAACACAAAAATTTGGAGACTCCAAAGGTTACAGTTGTGAAATCACCACCATCATCACCAAAATCACTCTCTACCTCGACTAGAGATCACATAGTGCTATTTTGGGGACCAATGGAGGATGATAAGTAGTGTGGTCCACCTCCCACAACCATGGTCCCCATGCCGAAAACTGCGTTCGTCAGCCCGTCTTACCACAACATCATGGATAAGTCACTAAAATCATCAGAGGGTAGCCCAAGATGCGGTGGTTTATCAGTTCACTCACCGTATTCTCCACTATCCAACCTTTCATCCCAACGATCTGATTTATTACCGCTACCCATTACTCAGTCGCCTTCGGTTGAAGATTGGTTCAATGAAGTGCTAGAACCCGAACCTGAGCCCAGGATCTTATGAGATGTCCTCGTAGAAGACCACTTCCTTGAAATATTTGGGCCAGCTGCAGCACCAAATTTTTGTGCACTGGAATCCCTCACCCAAGAGGAAGTTGAGTGTTTCTGGAAGACCCCCTGGGATACTCACTTCCGTCTTTTCCATCAGTGAGTGGATTATCCTAATATCCAAGAGAATTTCAAAGATATTGGAAAAAAACCATCTGGTTGATTCGGCCGCACTCCCTATGTCCCAACTCCCCGAGTCAGTAGGTCGTCATAGGGCCCTCCAGTAATGGTGCGTTCCAAGATTTAGGATAATATACAGGACTATTAAAGAGGCTTCTCCCCATGTACAGATCTTCTACTAGGGGAAATATGCTACCCTGTTCTTCAGTCTTATCTGGTGACAACCCTATTTTCATGGAGATGTAGAGGATGCGCCTTCAGGAAGAGTCTAGGTTAACATGGCAGACAAGCTGGAGGGTGAGAATGAGCTAGAACCTCCTGTAGAGGACCTTCCCCCCAATGGAGCTTCACAACTCTTGGATCAGTCATGAATAATTACTCATCATCAGAGGAATCTACTTGGTCATTCTTATGCCCACAAAGGTACTTGTACTCAGAAAGAATCCCAACAAGGGAAAGGAACTCATTAGAGATGTCATGAACTCCGACTCGTCTGGCACAGTGCAGAAGGTGGTGGAAGACCCTGTGAAATCCACATTGCATCAGCAGTTCTCTGAAAAAAAAGAATATGGTTGACGACCTCCTTGATGAATGTGCTATGGAGCGATGACCAGTCTACGGTGATCCTACACTGGGGCAGTAGGGGCAGACACAACTTCCCCTCTACGAATTGTCTTCTGGTGACCCTGACTATCATTCCCATGAAGTCAGGGTTGAGGCAAAATCATTCGACAAGAGGGAACGATATGTCTTTTCCTATCCTCCTAAACGGTGTGAAAATCCTTGTGACCCAACTCAGATTCCCCAAGATTCCATGTAGGTCGTTCCATCAATCGCGCCACAAGACGATGGTATAATTTATCATGTTGAAAACCCACCAATGCACTGGTGGTCAGATATACCCATCAAGACAGGATCCCCCGCCCAGATGATCCAATGACAACACTCATTGCCCCTCTCAAAGCCTTAGAGACGCAACAGGTGGCACTCCTGCCTGATGGAAAGCAATATACAACATGGGTGGGTGATATTCCAGCACCTCCGGGTTTTGGGAATACGAACATTACCAACTTTAATGGAAAACGGACCTTCCACAACACTTGACCATATTTTCCTGAAGATGTGGACCCATGTTGGGAACTCCAGCGCTGTAGGTGGCTTCCAAACTCTGATGTTTCATACAATAATTGGAAGGGCATGCGTTTTTCTGGTACACCCATCTCCTCATTGGATCAGTAACTGGCTGGGAAGACCTCCATAGGAAATTTCTCATCCAGTTTAGTTCCACCACTCAGAAGACGAGTATCGTCAACCTCTTCAAATGCAAGAAAAGGCCTGATGAGCGCATTGCCAACATTGTCGCCCAGTGGAAATGACTCACGTACTCCCTTGACATGCCACTGAATCAAGAAAAACTACTTATGAAGGACATATGTAATGTCAATACGTAGCAGGTCCCATCTATGATCACCCAGAACTATCTCGAGGGATTCTGAGACTTATCTAATAAGGCCCAATTGCCTAGAGAAAGCCTTACAACAGGCCAAGCAGGCACGTCTGTTGCCTCATACGATCACCGCGAGAAGGACCGCCATGGTCGATCCTACCATAGTGGCCCAAATAGAGGCCCATAGGAAACTAGAGCTATTTCTAGTGGAGCTGCCTCCATAGCCTCACAGAGGCCCTCTACCTCAAGCATAACCATCAGCGTAGTAGCGCCCACCTCAAAATCGGTAGGTTCTCACGAGCAATGAACTACCACCTCCCAAGCGATATAACCATGCTCCTCCTCCATAGAAAGCTCTTATATCCCCTCGTTAGGGTCAATCTCTAAGGTCCCCCTTTCCATATAAGAGAAACCAAACCTACTCATTCACATAGAAACAGGTCCCCATTTACTTATATAGTGCCTTGGAGTAGGAGATTCTATGTTTTCCTAAGTGTAGAAGGCAAGAAGAGAAAAACCTCACTGATAACCCTAATTACATACTCTACCACTGAATCATAGGGAACTCTCTCAAAAATTTCTTTCTGTTTAATGTCTGGCTTCAAGACCAAGAAGAAAACAACATAGTCCATTTAAGACAGACTCCAGCACAGGTGGAATACGTCCTCATGAGGCCAGATAGCAACAGTGACAGCAAGGGTGAGTGGCATCAGGTTTCCAGTTGCAGATCCAAGAAGTAAGATTAGTGGATGTCACAAAAAATATTCACCCATTCCCATGGTGTCATATGGGTGTGCTTTAATCGGACAGAGCCTTTAGAAGCCCCAACCACCACTTCTACATCATCCTCTCAGCCGGCCTCTTCCCAAAAAAGAAAACACCGACGACATAAGGGAAAAAACGTCCCCCACCGATGCCATCATCATCCTATACTCTCGATGAATTCAGGACCTCGGAGATGGAAATCCCTCCCAGAATCTGTTCAGTTGTGGATGAATCTTTGAGTGATGGTCAAGGGTACACCTCAGTTAACATCGTAGAGATGGAAAATCCCTACATGATACCTCACGATGAAGAGTGCTAGTCAGATCCTACCAACGTCCCAAGACATCGCCATCGTCGATGGAGACGTAGCTATATGGGTCGTTAGAGTGCCTTGGTCAGTGCTTGCAGCCAGGCAGGGCACACTGCCGAAACCAGGCAATAGGCTCAGTGCAGAGATCAGCATGAACAACCTTCTCATTTGGTGGAATCATGCTCGCCCTCACCGCTTTTCACGATACTATACCCAGAAGAGCCACCCCAACTATGTTGTGACTATCCACACACTACTACAATCCAGACTTAGTCATCTTGCCCTCATATGGTAGCCACTCCACTTGCCTCGACTAGTGGGCAGTGAGATGTTCCCAGTAACAGTCAGTCGATGGTGTATGCGTCAGGGCCCACCATACCTCCAATCATAAAGCGACCTCCTGCAAGCCTAGGTTCATGCCTGGTGCAGAAATACGATGATATTAAGAATCATGCCAATATTCCTACAAGGCTCTCCATCCATAAAGCCCTTATCCTATTTTCAGATATGCATGAGGTACTCATTGATTCTTTAAGAATCCCCCCTCAAGTTTGAGATGGTAGTATCAGCTGCAGAAGAATTTCCTACTGAAGAGGTTGAGAATGTTGAATTCCAAAACATTATCTCATTCTTCGGAGAAGATGATGTCTCTCCTATACATGGTCACATTCTCCC
The DNA here is from genome assembly GCA_963277665.1 of Viscum album. Taxonomy (NCBI): domain Eukaryota; kingdom Viridiplantae; phylum Streptophyta; class Magnoliopsida; order Santalales; family Viscaceae; genus Viscum; species Viscum album. The sequence continues at coordinate 279,087,459 of OY728161.1, read as the reverse complement.
ATTGCACATCACTAACTAGTTCAATGGTGTGTAGGTTCTTTGACTTCTTTTCAACATGGGATCTATAATTAACCTAATCCCAACTTGGACACTACAAATTTTGGGATTGTATGAAGATGATTTGAGTCCCTCTGACCTAAGAATCCAAGATTATGAATGGATGGAACAATCATCGGTCAGTAAGATCTACTTGAAGACCTAGTTTGGTGTCCTAGTTTCCATCACTGAATTTATGGTAATCTCCGAAGACAATTCCCCCAATTCATTGATGGGAATTCCATGTCTCCCCCTACAAGTGGTGGTTCCATCATCATATCACTAGTTCCTCATGTACTCCCTTAATTTTCAAGCAGGAGTGCTTCAAAGTGATGCGTCTCCCTTTGCCGCTTGTGATTCCTGCTACTTGAATACCAACTACTACAAGAGAAAGGACATGAAGATTCAAATGAGGTCGAGCATTTCGTGGCTTCGACCATCCCGTGGACAAGTCTAGATGACGCCAACATATTTCTAATCCAGCGATTGGAGGATTCAGCCCTGGACATGGGAAAATGATTAGTTGTTTCTGGGATGAAGGGGGAACACATTCCCCGGACAAAGCAATGCTGGAAGATCACCTCATACACTTATTAAAATAAGACTCTTGTGATCCTGGTGCCTCTTACCCCTATAATGTATATGGATGTCCACCACATGGAAATGGAAATACATCATACTTGTTTGTTCTGCTAGGATGGATTTAACCGGCTCTAGACAATGCGCCACTATTTCATTGATATCATCACGCATGACCCCTTGGGATGAAATCCATATGAGATCTGATCGATAGCCTTCATCGCTATGGTTGTGGCAGCATAGGGGTCCTCCGATGCAGTGACCACTGTCGCTCATGCTGGTACCAGCCTCCCATCGGGATCTGATGACTCCGAAGTAATTCCTCCTACTGAGAATCCCTCTTTTACAAGTGGGGAAGTGGATTTGGAGGATGCTCCTCCTGCCATTGAAGAGGGTATCTCTACCACATTCGACGAGTTGGTACAGGTGAAACTTGGTTGCATGGAAGACCCGAAACCCACATTTATTTGTACTACCAATCCCCTTGAGGAAGATTCATAGTACGTAGAATTCATAAAACAACATTGTGATGTATTCTCCTGGAGTTATGATGAGATGCTAGGACTAGATCCTAAGGTATCCTTACACCACCTTGGTCTCTCGGAAAATCATCGCGGGTTCAAGAAAGCTCCCAGATAGATGCACCATTCTCATGTTGTTGTGGTTGAGGCAGAAGTTGATAAGCTCATCAAGTCTAGGATTTTTTAAGAGGTCCAGTACCCCAAATGGATGGACAATATTGTGCCAGTAAATAAAAAGAATGGACAGATCTAGGTCTTCATTGACTTATGGGATCTCAACCATCATTGTTCGAAGGATGAATATCCCCTTCCTATGACTGAGTTGTTGATTGACGCTATAGCTGGATTCCAAGCCCTCTCATTCATGGATGGGTACTCCAGGTAAAACCAGATTCGAATGGCCCCCTAGTATTATGAGTTCACAACCTTCAAGGAACCATAAGGTACTTTATGTTACCAAGTCATTCCCATCGGTTTAATGAATATAGTTCCACCTACCAGCGGGTTATGCCTCGCATATTTAAGTATATACTTGGGAAATTGGTGAAATGATATGTGGATGATCTGGTGGTCAAATCTCGATAGCGTCAGGACCATCTGAATGAAGTTGAGAAAGTATTTGGTTTCCTCAGTTCCCGCCACCTGAAGATGAATCCATTGATGTGTGCCTTCAGGGTCACCTCTAGATAGTTTCTCAATTTTTTTTTCAGATAAAAGTGCATTGAGATCGACCAAGAGAAGACCGAATCCATTATAAAAATGTCTCATCATAGCAACATTCAATAGATTTGAGGATTCCAATGCCACTTAGCCTACATAAGCTGATTTATTGCAAATCTGGTCGCCTAGTGTAAGCCCTTTTCTTGTATCATGAAGAAAGGCATCATCTATGAGTGGGACGAAGATTGTTAAACTGATTTTGAGGAGATCAAGCTGTATCTTCTCGATCCCCCGGTCTTAATGCCACCTACTTCCGAAAAGCCACTGGTCCTTTATGTGACTACCTTGGAATGATCTCTCGGTTCCCTTCTCACCCAGAATAACCAAGATGGGACGAAGAACAACCTTTACTACATCAGGCGCATTCTACTTGATATAGAGACTACATACTCCCCCATGGAAAAGAGCTGCCTTGCGCTGGTATTCACAGTACAGATGTTGCGACATTACTTGCAACACCATGAGGTACAGTTGATGTCCCGAGTAGACCCACTAATGGACATCTGTAACCCCCCATATTGATAGGCCATTATGCTCGGTGGGAAGTGATTCTCCAACTATTCTATATCAGGATTTTTTCTCATGAAGTTATTAAGGGGAAACCATTGGCAGACATCCTTGCTTCCCATCCGACTCCAATTGACCAGTACTTGGATCTCGATTTCCCCGATGAGGAGATCCCCTCAGTAGACCAAGACACACCATTTTGGGAGATGCACTTCAATGGTGCTTCCCGGATCCCCACTTGCATAAGGCTCAATGACCCCAGGCTCAACAGAGTAGGCCCGGTATCATCTTCGTTACCCCGATTCAAGACATCATTCCATACTCATTCCTATTGTCAGAAGGCTATACAATCAATGAAGTATAGTATCAGCCTCTCATCGTTGGCCTTAAGCTAGCTCTCGATATTGATGTGCCCCATTTTCATGTGATAGAGGACTCTAAACTAGTAATAAAATAGACCAATGGTGACTGCGTCATTAGAAATCCAATGCTTGTAAAATTTTGGAGCACACTCTCCATTTAAAGGCCCAGTCCCTATTTTGGCTGGAAGTTACTCATGTCCCTCAATCTCAAAACAGTCGGGCGAATGCCTTAGCCATCCTGGCTGCATCACTCGTGGAGCCCAAGCAGGATGATTTGATTATCCACATGGAACATCAGAGATTTATTTGTCTTGTCCCCCCCCCCCCCCGATGATGACGACGGCCCGTGGGTAAGCCACCATACCACCAGAGGATCCACGTCAGAACCCCCAGGTCCCATGAACGGGGTAATCGAAGTGACTCTCGACTGGAGAGCCACCTTCTCTGAGTATCTCAAGAATTGTATTCTCCCATCAGATTGGTTTGGGTGCGAGTGAATCTGACATCGGGCGTTGTAGTTCACCCTCCAAGATGGCCCTGGCCATGAGCAGATACTCTACAAGTGCAAGTCTAATGGGGGTCTCCTCCATTTCATTAAAGGAGTCTATATTTATCAAGTCATGCAAGAAGATCATGGCGGTTCTTGCAGGGCTCATCAGACCGGGCTGAAACAATCCCGCTAGATCTAGATACTAGGGTACTTTTATCCCTCCATGATCCCTAATTGCATCGAGTTCGCCAAGAGATTCCATGCATGCCAAATTCATGCTAACATTATGCATTGGCTGTAAGAGCCTCTCCACTCCACCAAGTACTCTGGGCCATTTGCAGAATGGGTACTTGATGTCGTGGGACCATATCCATCGGCAATATCTCGCTAGTGTGGATTAATCCCGACAGCTACAAATTTCATCTCTAAGTTGGCAGATGGAGTTCTACTCAAGGAGGTCAAGGCCCATTACCTCGTTGAATTTGTGAGTTCCAACATCATCTACCGATTTGGAGTCCCTCATGCCATCGTCACTAATAACGACCCAAACTTCTGAGCAGCTGAGAGGACGAAATTTTATGCTAAGTACAACATCCATTATAACCATACATCCCACTATCATGCGCAAGAAAACTGGATAGATCGATTAGTTCAACAAAACACTTTCTAAAATTCTACAGAAAATGGTTGGTCAGAATAAGATGATTTGGCTAGAATATCTCCCCAATGCCTTCTGGGCTTATCGGATGACGACTTGTAATTCCACCCAGGTGACCCCATATTCTCTGGTGTTGGAACGAAGGCTGTTCTGCCCATCGAGATTCAATTTCCCACATTTTTCAAAGCTACCTATGATCAGCAAGAAACGAATAATGATGCTGAAATTCATCTGGCCTAGTTGGAAGTGCTTGATGAGAATAGGCTTTATGCCCTGCTCAATCTAGAAACACATCCGAACTAGATAGCCAGATCTTTCAACAAGAATGTTTGCCTCCACTCCTTCTTGCATGGAGAAATGGTATTGTCCCTGAGGGCACCAATGATACTTGGTTGGAAAACACCAAAGTGGGATCCCAAATATAAGGGACCTTATGTAATTCCCAAGGTTTACTCCAATATTGCGTACTCACTGGTTACAAGGGATAGTGAGAATATAACTACTCCTTCCAATGCCACATTCTTCAAGAAATACTTTTCTTGATCCATTTGGTTCCACATGACCATAATATATATAGTACTCCACAAACTTAAATTGGTCGGTCCCACACAACCCTAAACTGTATGATGGTCCTGTATGACCTTAAACTGTTTGGTCCTACATGACCTTAAACAGTACATCATCCTTCATGACATTAAACTGCATCTTAAGAACATCATATGGCTTGATTTCCATCCTCATGGGATATGTAGGAATTCTCAGATGCCTCGTCTTGAGTCCATCCACAGTTTCCTCTTTGACTATACCATCCTAGGCATAGTTCTTTTGGGGGATCTCCCATGGAATCGTGTAGGCTCCTTTGGCCCCAGCCATGTCAGGGTTACGATGATTACACCATGTACCCTCCTTTGTTCTTATAATCCTCCCATGTCCTTACCGTAGGACAAAAAATTGCATGGCCTTTTCATAACTACATGTGGATTGATTCCCATCCTCATGGGATTTGTAGGACCACCCTAAAATTACAGTCATAGGCCCAACCCCAATCATCGGGTCCTCCCATTAGGACAAAACACATAGTGTGGTGCGTGATTTTTCCCTCATTCATGCCGAGTTCATCATGACCATACCATATATCCCTCTCCCTTGAAGATCTCTGTCTCTTCTCTTGTCTATATTTATTTGAGACTCACTGGCGCATTAAGGCTCCACACAGCCCATCATTTGGGTTCCCATTATCTTTCATATTCAGAAGGGCCCCCAAATGGCATGGATTCTCATCCCAAGGGCTCTCCAATCATTTCAGTCCAATGCCCTCAAGGGTTTTGGACATGAAATTGATAGAAGTCATGCATTCAAAATATGGTTAGTGGTCGAAGCTCATTTTTTCTTCCCATTTTGGGTCACAAAATATAGATGTTGCGTTTCGAATATGGTCAACAACTATCTTTTGTTGTTTTCACCACCCCCATATGTCCCAAACATGGAGTGTGGTGGTACATTTCCCCCCTATGTTTCTCCAAGTCTCAGTCAGATTTGAGCAGGAGGATGATTCTAGCTGTCAGACACTTATATGATGTGGAGTGCCTAATAATACACCTTGATTCCCACGGTGAGCATTGCTTGTGTGGGCTTAGTAGTTATGAAGGCAATGACTGCATGAGAGGTTATCTAGCTACAATTCATCAGGATGCTCAGCCTCAGTTCCTTCGACCCCTTCGACCCCCTGGCCACAGTTCTCATTTAGAATTGTGTTGTGCGGTATGGACTCACATCCTCATTCACATCGGGCTATATCTTCACGCCACACATATCCCCTTGAGGAATCCATCCCTTCATTTATCATCTATTCCGTGAGCATAGGCCCTTCAATGCTTTTTGAGTCCCATCGTTTGGGTTTCCTTCACCTTCTATATTCAAAAGGTCCCTCGAAGGGCATTAATTCTATTCCCAAGGTCTCTCTTAACGTTACGAGCTAACACACTCTAGGATTTTGAGTGACAAGTTGATACAAGCCCCATGTTGTGAATATGGTCAACGGTCGAAGCTCAATTCCCCCCCCCCTTCTAGTCACACAATGGGGATACTGTGTTGTGAACCAGGTCAACAGTTTTCCTCTATCATCATTTCCACTTTATGGTCTTCCATAAGCATGATGATTCACTCACTTTGTCCCACGCATATGAAATTAAACTAGGTATATACAGTCCGAGCTCTATGACGTGAAACTAAGATCACCTTTGTCCTCACTGCAAGAAGTTAAACTGCAAGCTAGCCATGACATTAAGCCCATGGCCTAGCCTCAAGCCCCTTGTCCTTTTCAGGCCCATGGCCTATGTTCTCATGTAGGGTTGTATGGTGTGGTGCGAGATTATGTACTCATTCACATCGGGTTTCTCGTCGTTCCATACACATACCTAGATGAGATACCTTACCCTTAACTTCTTCCTCACTACAAAACATAAAATTGTCATCTAGTAATGACATATTGTCCTTGGCCCAACCTTAGGAACCTTGGCCTTTTTGGGCCCCATGCTCAGGTTCTCACTTAGGGTTGTACAGTGCGATACGGAATTGTGTCCTCATTCACAATGGGATACTTTACATGCCATACATGCCCCCTTTGGGGTATCGTTCCTTTACTAGCATCGAATTTTCACCTAGAACTATGTTTGGGTTGATTCCCGTCCTCATGGGATATGTTGGAGCGCCCGAATATCCGGTCTTCAGGTCCAGCCTGATATCATAGAAACCTCCCTATGATTTTGTCCCCTTGGCCCGCATTCTTCCAAAAGATGGGTATACAGTGTGGTGCGGGATTATGTCCCCATTCATGTCGAGTTTATAACAACACTACCGTATACCACTCTCTATTCTAAGCAGCCTTCGCTCCCTTTCCCTGCTATCATCTCTTTGAGTCGGCTGCCCTTAAGTTGGGTCCCTCTGCCCTTTTGGTGATTCACCAATTATCCAATGAGAAATCATGTCTTGAGCCTGGAGTGTCAGATTCTATGTCGACATGTGCTCGCCCGCTCATCATGATTTGTGTTCCTCTTCAATTAGGCTTCCATTATCTTTCAAACCCGAAGGGACCCCCAAAAGGCATGTATGATAGGCCAAAGGGATATCCTACCATTATGGGCCAACATCCTCGAGGGTTTTAGAAAAAAAATTGACACTAGTCCCATGTTGCGAATATGGTCAGAAGACGAAACTCATTTGTTGTTCCCATTTCAGACCACATGATAGGGATGTCATGTTTTGAACATGGTCAATAGTTATCATCCATCATCACACCAGCCCCTTCAAGCCTTTAATTTTGGTCAAACTATTCACATTAGCTTCCTCTTCATCATGTAAAAATGGAATTTCTACACTCCTGGCACTATCCCTCAGTGCACATTTGCACGTTAGGGGGAAAAATTCACAGTAAAGGTATCATTTAGGGCCCCGCACCGACATTTAATTTACTTGCATTCAAGGTATTGGAAAAACAACTTTTCAATTGTTTCCCACACTGAGTTTGACTCACGTGGGCTTAGGGGTTGGGTTGAGGTCCAGACTTACTTTGAAGGATTTCGCTTCTCATTGGTCCAATCTCTAAGACCATAAAATAAGATATCTTTTAGAACTACATACAGCTTGATTCCCATTCTTCATGGGATATGTAGGAACACCCAAACATCTCATCTTTGGGTGAAGCTCGGGTTCCACTAATTTAACTCTTCTTTTCTACCTTCTGGACTCTGACTCTTATAGGACCACATGGCGTGGTGCATGTGGGCTTATGCCCTAATTCACATCGGGTTTGCAATATGTGCACCTTTTATGCCCCTTTATAGGAGTTAGTTACCCCTAATCCCTGTCCCACATGACTTTAAACTGTATGTAGTCTTGTATGACGATAAAAGGAACCTTCAAGAACAATTCATGGCTTGATTCCCATCGTCCTGGGATACGTAGGAATACCCGGACATCCCATATTCAAGTCCAGCACAACTGAGAGCTAGCCTCTCCTTTCCCATATCCTCTAATCTTTTATGTCCCCTCGGCTCGAGGTTTCCTCCTCAGAATCATGCACGGTATGATGTAAACCTCATCTTCATTCATGTCGGGTATCCTTTATCACATCATGCACATCCCCTCTGGAACCTCATCTCTCCTATATATGCATGAGCCATATGACTTTAAACTATGATGCATAGTCCCACATTACATTAAATTGTTGCGTCCATACTGCATGATGTTAAAGTTCATGGTGGGTCTTATCACATGACCCTAAACTGTGATGTTATCGTCCCAGCTGCATGAAGAAAAATGGCATTGCATCCTTGTGTCCTCACTTAAGGGGACATTATGTTTTGTATCGGTCACACACCATACCATTTGACAATGCCTACACACGACCTAATTCTTTTGGCGATGCCTAGACTTTATATCCTAGGTCATTTTCTTCAAAAAAAAAACAACAGTCATTCATACTAAAGGAAAAACAAGATCTATCAAATACCGCCTCCTTTGGTGGAAGGGCCAGACCAACACAACCTTATTATCTCTGTCACTAGTATCTTACTGAGCCGCCCCCATAACTACGTACGGCTTGATAACCATCGTCATGGGATACATAGGAACAGACATACACATTATCTCTATGTCCAACCCTAGGAATCTAAAATCTGATCATATCTTTCGGCCCCACGGTCCGAGATCTCTGAGAAACATGTTGTGTAGTGAGTACCTCATGGGTCCTCATTCACGTCGGGTTTTGAGATGTCCGCACCATGTGCCTACCATGTCTTTTCCCAACCTGGTCCTAGTTCTATGACCCTAAACTAAGATCTTCCTATGGGAACTATGTGTCATGTTTGGATACTTCACTACCCTGTGCACAATCCATTAAATAAGGTCACTTTATAGCCCATCCAATGACCGTTTAGTTGGAATCATGTAACCTCAGGACCCTTGTCCTTATAGGGGGACTCAACTCCCTCTATCAGATACGCCTTATAGTTGTTCTCAGATGAATTTTGAAAAAGGGCATGAAGTGTGGAATTTCGATGGGGAAATTCCCCCCCCCCCGTTCCATAACCAAGATTCGTGAGCTCGTTATTTGGATTTTCATCCACTTATGACGTCCCGAATACCTCGGGCGACATTTGCAATAGGTATCGTGTTTTGAAAATGGTCAGCAGTCGAACCTCATTTGTATTTCCACATTCATGGCTAACACGACATGGGAACTGTGTTTTGAACGTGGTAAATAGTTATCCCCTATCATCACGCCACCATCATTGTGGTCCAGATCTCTAGAATCATCATTAAAATATTTCCACTTCCTTATGTTCAAGTGTAATTTTACCCCATCGCGCATCTAGGTGCATTATATTGGCGAATCAATATCATTGGGATGTCATTCACCTAGTTTACCATCGCCCCAGACATGTGAATTCCTGTTCTAGGAAAGTCCCATCACTACTTTTTGTTTCCCACATCAAGAAGGACTCGCGTGGGCTTAGTAGTTATTGAAGGAAGTGTACTGGCGCATCCATGCCACACATGCCTTTCGTCGTCCCACATGACGTTAAAATGTACCTTTAAAACTACAGATGGATTTATTCCCATCCTAATGGGGTACATGTGAATGTCCAGGCACCTTGCTTTGGGCCCTGCCTAAATTTCACGTTTTGTCCCTTTCCTTCAGGGATACGTGGTGTGGTGCAGACTCCTTATGTCCTCACTCACATCGGGGTTATAGACACAACACCACATACTCCCTTCCGGGGATCTCCCTTTCACCCTTCATCCTTTCATATGATGTTAAACTGCACAAGTCCTTATGTACTAAGATCATTACACTAAAATGTGATACTACCCTAAACATGTTCAAGATTCCCCATGTTAATAATGGGATGTACAAGATTCCTTTCCAAAGTGTTCCTGCTCAGAAGTATGTTTGATCCATAATTTGACGGATATGCCCACTCTATGTTCCTTCATCATAGTGGTGTGATTTCAAGAGTGTTGGAATCCATTCTAACAACCAATCACTCTTACTCCACACTATTCATGCCCTTTATTCAGATCCTCATCCTCTTTCACATCTGAAAGAACCCCCAAATAGTTTGTATGCTCGGCCTATGGCTCTCTTACTATCCCGGGATAATATTCTGGAAGGCTAATGGATGACATTTTCAGTCAGGAACTATGTTTCGAACATGGTCAGTGGTCTACCCTCATTTGTTATTCCCATTCCATGCTAACTCAATAAAGATACTATGTTTTGAACATCGTCAAATGTCATCCATTATTGTCTCACCACCATTACAATGTTCTGAACATTGGGTATCATGATTCACACTTTCTATTCCCCTATGTTCGGATTAAGTCGGATGCCCCTGGTGTTACCCCACTCGGGTACTAGATCACATTAAAAGGATGACATTTAAATTGTCCTGAGGTCCTCACCCCCTAATCAGGCCTCTCCCATTTCTTCCTGAAAATTCTGATTGGTTGTTCAATCCCCGGATTCCCAAATCTTGGTCAACACCATTATGTTGAGACATAATAACATGGCTATCATCCCTTGTTTCTCACATTGGGCTCGACCCCCATGAGCATAGGGATTTATCACTAGGAATTTCATGAATATAATAGATGTGTGTAAAACAAATACAAATAATGGAACTCATGCATGCATCAAGCATAAGACAATAAAAGCATGAAAGTAAATTTGTGGGTTTGTATTCCTTACAGAACCCGAAGGTCGATCCCTTCCATAGATAGATTAACCCCATAAAAATAAAATTGTAGCTCATCCACTCACTAGATTGTGGCATCTAGGATTTTCTATAGAATGTTCAGCTGCCACTCCTCCTCGGCAGCGATGCATCATAATTAATCCACCACAATCTGGGCCCGCTCTATGTCGGTCCAGATAATTGTCATCTCTTTGTAGGATTGCTTCATGTTCTCATAGGCCTCTGACAGCTGGGCCTTCAATCACAATATTAGCTCTTCTTGCATTTCGATGGAGGCTGAGTGCTAATCATCCTAGACCAGAATCCTACAAATTTCGTATTCAGCCTCCCAGAGCCTCATGATGTTGCCCTCTTTCCTCCACTACTATCTCACACCAAGGCCACAGTCATAATCCTGAGTCATCTTCGCCATAAGATCTTGGACGAGCATGTGGGGACATCGGGCATCCACTCCCCCAGCACACAGTTCAGGTGGACGCGAGTGAAGTCTATCAATATCATCTAGGCATTGATTTTGGTGGGTGTCATCAATGAAGCACTTGATCAGCTTCTACGATTAGCGACAAACTATTCTACTATCCTCTTCATCAAAAGTCATCTCATCCCAATCGGTGATGTTGGAAAGCTCATATGTGAGGAATGATCCCAAGAACTCTTCAGCAGGGTTCACATCTGGTGTTTGATAAGGTATGGTGAGACTCGAGCTATCTGATAGATCCTCATCATTGGATCCCACCTCAATAATTTCAGGCCCAGCCCCGCTGACAGTCACACCGGCGATTGGGAGTGTCATAGCTTGATCAGTATGGATATTCTCCACTATGATCACTGGCATTCCCCTACGAATGGCGCCACTAGATGCCCCGAACAACTTTGCCAAGACGGTCCACAGAATTTGAAGAACTATTCACACCAAAAGGGGCATGGATGTTAGTTGACATAGTCAATGGGTGATAGTCAATAATTTGTTCGGGGAGTCCTACAGAGATCGAATACATGGTCTCATTTTTGGGTGGACACCATCGGTACCCCGTGGCATGGCCCCCCATTTATTGTTGAATGGTCTGAAAGCTCCAAAGGATACATCGTGGTTGTCCTGCCCAGCCATACACGGCAATCAATGCCGCCATAGGAGTAGATCCTGAAGGTCCTGAATCTGTAGCTGTTGAGGTTCGAGAACGAGTTCTGCGTATGAGGCCCTCCCGCATAGTTAAATTATTAGTGAGGAGTCCAGAGTGACCTAGATGTAGAAACTAATAAAGTGGTTTGGGATTTTGCCTAAATGGCCTCTGCAAATTCTTCAAGGTCTGATTGTTGATCACCAACTTTTCCCTCCTCCAATGGGCTCCCTCTACGGACCATCTCTCCCTAGGATGACTCATCTGATTCCTCCGGCAACGGAAAGAGATCCCTCAGTTAGGAAGATGAAAACTGTGAAGGGGATGTCTGATTCCACAACACCTTTAAGCAGTTTTTCATTGGATGCGAGGAACCTTGGGAGTGGCCAAATTCATCCAACTCTTCCAGGTATTTCGCTTCCTCCTCCTGGGATACTACAAAGCCAGCCCTAACAGGGCCAGTTCCCAGAAAGTCCATCCTGAGGCAGTTCAAGTGTTGCCACATCTCAGATGGGCTATGGAATTTCCTATTGACATCCCAAATGTCCTAGGCCTCTAGGAAGGTGGCATTATCTAGAAGGTTTATATGACGCAACCGCTTCCCCAGAGCCTGGGTGGATATTATACAAAATCCTATCGGTGGCCTCCACTTCAGATAACTCTGTTCTTCTAGGACAATTGGGTCTGTTGCCATTACTGGATCCGCTACCATTGCCTCTCCATCATCCAGTCTGAGCCTCCCTATCAGGGAATCCCTACCACCGTGAGATGTACTTACTATCTTCCATCCTTGGCCTCATGGTTGGGGAGGTACACCATCACCGACCCGAACTATTGGCTGCTTCAGCATCACTCCTAAGAAGGCTTCCTCCCATCTTTTCACATACTCTTTCACAAACCTGAAGACAATCATGCGTAGATGAAATTCATTCTGCATCTTTCCATCTTCTCGTGTGAACATGAGCGACATATTCCTCAACACACATGTGTGTTCCTTATTGTGCACACCTAAATAGACATGTGGGGTCAGACTCTACTTATACAGAAACTGCCTGGAAAATTGGTGCGGGGTGTATGGATCACAAAGATTCTCATAGTCTATTCTTTCCACCAGAACTCCACCTCGAAAATCTAGGAGATTGGACTGGTGATCTTCTATTCCTTGGACATCATCTATAAATTCACCCATTGGTAGTGGGAAGAGATGAATGTTTAATTCCTCTATCTTCTAGACATGGTTCAATACCGCTTTCACTGTTAGTTTGGCAAGAATTCTCCCAACGACATTCCGAATGGACATATGGAAGTTAAATCCTAGAGGGGAGATGGGGTTCAGATATTCATAGACTCCCCTAATGTGCGTCACTATCCACCCATACAGGAGGTGGATCATCCCCAAATCCTCTAGGGCCTCTTCCCTTCACTGATATGCCATATCATCATGTATAGATTTTTGAGCATTGGGATTCCATGGTTCACCCCCTATCACCAACATGGATGCCATGATAAATGTTCTTGGTCGCATGCCCATATTTATATCCCTCACTGGTAGGATCCAACCGCTGATGAGAGCAGTGATGAATGCCACCAGTCTGACTACCGGTTTCTCCTCAGTATTGACACTGAACCCCCATGTTTTCCATTGGATGTCGTCCAGGTGCCACTAGTATGAGTGATCCTTTTCCCATTGATCCCCCTTCGATCAAGTACGGGGCCTCACCCAACACTGTCTATTTTCGGGGAAGATAAAAAACTGTTTGAACCAGCGTCTGAAGTGAATATCTCTTATTGGTTCAATGTCCCCTCTTGGCACTAGCTCCATCAGTGCCATCGCCAGTGGTGGTGTCTTCTCTAGATCTTCCCACACACCCCTAACTGGGAGGAATTCATCATACATCTCCCCTAGTAACGGGACAACAAGATTTGGTGCACGTCCCATAAACTGATGTCAACCTCCTCATAGTAAAAATTGAAGGTATTAGTCTTCTATGACCACCTGGTCATCAACTATGGCATCAGCGGCATCAGTTGGTAGATATGAAATTGGGAGTCCCAATCCGCCTCGTACAGACAAACTCTCCTCTGCTCTGCCCCGAACTCTTCACACGAGGCACCTACCCAATAGTCTTAGTCCCAGTCATCTGTAAGGTTGTCACCCTTTTGTAGATCCCACTCATCAGACCATCCCTTTGACGTGTTCCTCAGGGCCACCTTCATGATCGTCTAGTACAGAGGGGGGGGGGTGTCTTTGGTTGCAATTCCTTCCGGTCAACATTTTTCAGATGGTTGTACAGGCAATCAAGAATAACAGCTATGAAGTCCTCCCAAGAATGGTTGTCAGCTGACCTGAACCACTTGTACTAGCACGACGTGCTCCTAAAATTGTATGTCAGTTCTTCCATACTTTCCTTAGGGATGAAGACATCATACCTTAGCCCAAAGCCATACATCGGCAGAATCTTACACAGCAGAATGTTCCTCTAGATTTCTGAGAGTAGCTTCACCAGTGAATTATGGTCAGAGTGGCTCTGTATCAACTCCCCTATACCCATGTTGTTCGTCATCTCATCCCTTAAGGAAGTGTTCTAATGGACCCCCTGGAAGCCTCATGGTGAGCCATTCAGTTTTGAACTTTGGTCATTCTTTGGGTTTGGATCGCGAAGCTCTATTGCGGAGAAAGTTTACAGAGCTTGGTCATGAAGGATGTTCGCGGAGGCCTACACCGGCCTTCAAACGTAGTTCGCAGAGTGCACCAACGCGAATTCAAACACTCATTGTATACCATGAATCAGAAGGCTCGATTCATGGAGTACACGGAGCTTCGCAAATCAAGAGTTCTACAAGCCAAAAATGAGGAGAATAGAAAAGAAAAAAGATTGGTCAACTCCCCTATCTATAGGCAAGGAAACTATGAGCTTCACGATACGTCTGATCTGCGGCGAGCATTGTCGAGCACTTACCCCACACTACCGCTCCACTTCGCGAGTTTTCTTGGTCAGGCGACATCGTGATGGTTGAGGTATTTTGGAAATTGACCCTCAGACTTTGACCCTCACTTTCTCCTCAGTTGCAAGTCTGTGGGGGGAATTTGTTCACGCAAAAATCAAGGAAAAGAAAGAAAAAAAGGGGAGCATTAGGGGATACCTTGTGGGGACCGGTCGTGGAGCCCAATAGCCCCACGGCCAGCACATAACTCTCCTTTCATGAACCCTCCATGGAACAAGGAGGCAGGAAGCTCCATGAACCAATTTGACATTCTCTAACCTACCGTAGAGAGAGGAGGTGGGATTCTCAGCAAACAAATTTGACATTCGCGAAACCACCGCAGAGGAAGAAGGTTTGATTATCCACGAACTGATTAGATGTTCACGAACCCACTGCGGAGCAAGTAGGCGGGATGCTCCGTGAACCGATTTCACATTTTCAAACCCACCGCGGAGCAAGGAGGCAGGATGCTCCGTGAACCACTTTGATGTTTGTGAACCCATCATGTAGAAATCTCCATCCTCACGCCGAGTGATCTCTACTTCATGGAACCTCTTTCCTTTATATACCAGGTTCCCCTCGAGCCCAAAGGAAAAATCCTCTATGCTTTTGCATTTTGAGCTCCCACATCGCTAATCAGTTCCTACTCTATAAACCATAATCTTTTCAAGGAACTTTTGCATCGCGGAGTGCCATAAACTTTTCATGAATTCTTACACTTTTATATGAGGTATGCCCTTCACGGAGCCTATAGGCCTCTGAGAAGGAATAACATCCCCAAGGGGACTCGGGTTTTCGTAGTGCATTTATGCTTCAAGAAACACCCTTCATATACATGTGATCTACATGACAATGCATGGTAATTGTGTTTCATGAAGCACATTTCTTCCCAATGTTATGTTTATCAAGGGATCCTTTCTTTGTGAGGAATTTCTCCGAGAATGCCTTTCCACTTCACGAAGCACATTCCATATGCACATATTCCCTATAGCTAGGCTTGGTGACTTCACATTGTGATGCATATCCCTTCCCAATGCCCCTCCACATCATGAAGCACCAGAACATCACAAGTCTTCTACCTATGAACCCATTTTCTCTGCAACTCCTTTCTCCTTTACGAACCATCAATTTTCATGGAGAAATTTCAATGTCCCATGGGAATTTCTTCACATTGTGTTGCTTCGGCTCATGCTTCGTCACATAGGAATGCTAACAGTTATTTCTACTTTTCATACACACACTAACATGGACCCCTCAATGGATCACTCCATAACACCCCCTACTAGAGTATTGTTGATTCCTTCATTCCCTTACGGGTGAGTGGGAATCGATTATGTAAGACCAAGGAGTGTGGAGCGAACCCATCTCATCAGAGCTACGTGATGTTAAACTACCGAGCACCATCTTCCTCAGCACATGATGTTAAACTGTGACCTCACCCTATTCCTTGTACACAAGGTGCTCTATATTAGACATTATCTACGCCCACTAGTCTCCATGGGAGTTATATCATTCCCCACATGGAATGAAATTATCTTTATTAAAGTAGTGTCTATCCGCGGGGAAAGGGAAACCACCCTGGTGTAAGCCCCTAGATTTTCTTGATGGAGATAGCACCGCTTGTCCTCCTCTTTTCCTGGGTGCCAAATCCCTCTCCTGCTGGGCTTTGTCACCACCCATGCCTCCATCCTGGAGTAAGTCACAGTCTTCACCTCCCTCGGATACTAACCACGTGTATGACCCTATTTTATCTTTGGGCTACACACCACATGTAATCCCTAATTTACTTTTTGGGCCACTAACTACGTGTCAGCCCCACTCTACTTCCCACAGATGCACCTTCCATGACGTGATCGTCAGGTCTTTGCTACCTCTTGTTTCTAAGACCGAGCATGACTCACGTGTGCTTAGAGAACACCTAAACCACGACATCCTTTCTGGGAAGCCTAGAGTATAATTCCCACACACCCTACATGAAAAAAAAGGACTTTGATCCCTACAAAGGCAAGGTAGGTAGGAAGCATGCCTGAGTTTTATGCCCCAAAGCCATTGGTCCTGACCATCATCAATTCAGTTCACCAAACCCATACAGAACTACGAGGATGTCGACCTTTTCGATGGCACAGAACGTATGAAGCCTCCCCGAGGTTCAGGACCAACAACCAGTGGTCCCGACCATCTTCATGTCAGTTCACACAAACCCATCCCGAGCTAAAAGTACTTTGATCCCTACTAAGGCTAGGTACGTAGGAAGCCACCCTGAGGGTCAAGCCCAACAACCAGCGGTCCCGACAATATTCACATCGGTTCACCAAAACCATAACAAACTACATGTACTTTGATATCTTCCATGGTACGGTACGTAGAAATCCTCCCTAAGGTTCAAGCCCAAAACCCTATCGCTTAAAACACCCCTTCATGTCGGACCACCTTTGTACCGCATGACATTAAACGGCATGCGCATTTCATCTCTTATGAAATTAAACTACATCCATCATCCTGAACTACACGGGATTTGATCCTTGTATCATAGAAAAGGTACATAAGAAGCCTCCTAGAGGTTCAAACCAATCCAGCAGTAAGCTGTTGTGACCCCATCCAGCGGGAAGCTATTGTGACCCCATTCTGCAGTAAGCCATTGTGACCCCAACTAGAGGTAAGCCATTGTGACCCCCGGTTAACGGTAAACCGTTGTCAACCCCATTTAGAGGGTATTCATTTATGTACCCAATCGATTAAAAGTCATTGTCAACACCATTTAGTGGTAAGCCGTTGAAGTCCCCAATCGACGGTAAGTCACTATCAGATGAACTACGAGAACATTGATTCCCTACCACATGGATACGTTGTAGGTCTCTTCGAGACACATGCCCAACATCACCATCGTCCTCAAGTTGACTCCACCCGATTCTCCACCAACTTCATTTAAACATACATCATTCATCTTGATTCTTACCCGAGTGGCCACATCCTGGTGGGATCATGCCAAGTCATTCCAAATTCCCTTTGAAAACAATCAGGTAGCTAACCACTTGTTAGCCCCAAAACTAGTGTTATGATCAGTTTGATCTGTCTCCGCCGTATGTTAAAACTCTGGCATACCCAGTGTTAAACATAGGAAGCTAAGGAAAACCTCAGATACATTCCTATGAAATATAATTCACCGCATTCAATGTGGGATGCATCAGGCTTCCACGACCTTGAAAATCCCTATAAAATGGGTAAGAAACCAAGACACACCAGTATTCCAGTGTCCAGACACCCCTGTGATGTTCAAAGTGACTACTCCCTCGAATGAAGGTTACAACCCCACCTGGACCGCTTAGAATGTCCCAAAAAAGCATTTTAATGAACTTGGGTCTATGAAGATATGGAATTGGGCAAAGTTTCATTAACAATGTCTTAAATCAATAAGGGAGACCCAGACTAGGTGACGAGTTTTGTGGAGGAATATACAGAATGAAGAACCAACATCCCATCATCCTGTTTTGATCAAGAAGCAAACGTCCCTGAATAAAGGACAAATTCCATTCACCTTTGGAATGTGGGAATGCAGGGCAACAGATGCACGTCCTCCACAGATGGATGCGTGCTCCTCGATGAAAGTTTCGGAAACAATCCTCAACCTTATTTGCGTTCTTTAAAAAAATTAAATGGGAAGGTTTCATTTATCAATATATGAATACTCATATAGTTTTCATCCCTCAGAGATTCCATGTTAATCTGCCAATAAAGTCCATGGAAACCTCAACACATTTCAAAATTGGAACTGTAAGATGCTATAGTATATCATAAGGTTTCATACACTATGCCTTTATCTTCTAGAGTGTGCAGCATTGGAAAATACAATTTGAAATTTTTACAATCATACTCAGCCACCAAAGTCACCATCACATATCAAAACACATATTTATAGTGTTTGGATGAATGATCCTTCAAGAACCATGATAATAATGCAATAAAAATCATCCCATAGTTTATAGGATGATGAATAGCTCTCTAAACTAAAAATACTATCAAGCGGAGAGAAAAACCGGAAACATTCTCTCCATTATAAAGATTTTATATGATTTCTCTAAACACAACATCCTATAGCTAGTCTAATATGACACACTTCGGGAGAGCTGATGATAAATAAGAACTTGTCAAAACCATACCCTAGTAATCTGCCTGATATTCCAAATCCAAATGAGTGATGATTCCCATTTGGTTCCACTTTTCCTTCAATTCCATAAATCTCTTTAGTGGTAATATCTTACTGATAATATATTCTACTACATTTTACATTAACAAGATGTACAAAACTCTGAATTATAAAACATAATGATACCCACCCAATGAATATGTTTGATATTTTCTTCTTTTAAGAAATAATATTTGTTATAATATTATGATAAAAAAATCCAAGAACCTCCCCAAAATAAACTTCCACCAATATTTATGTTCATGAATAACTATAACAAGAACCATATAATGAATGGAGTGATTCTACATGTGTGTAAGAATTTTTCACGTACATAGCCCATAACATGATCATACATAATAATAAAATCAAAATAAACAACACCAGAAGTATCATAGTATACCATATACCACATACTGAGCTCAAATAAGATCAAAATAAGACTTGATGTTAGAATCCATTAAAACTAGAAGTATGAAATTTTTTTTCCCAAGTGAAATTCACCCCTTTCAGGATAAGAGTAGTTGAGGGTGACACCAATTTTGATAAATCCTTGATTAAACAATTAAAGTACCCATCAATACCTAATAATATTAGAATATAAAAAAATGTTTTCTATATCCTCCTATGATAAGATAACCTTCTCTTTATCTAGATCAACTGAGAGTGGATGCATAAAAATCATATGACCAATGAAATTCATTTGTTGAATTGGAAAATTTAATTTCAAAATAATTTTTTAATGTAAGAGTTTATTTAATATATCCAAAATAAGGTTCAAATTATACTCACTCACACACTCTGATAATAAATAAACCCCGATATCCTCATTTAATATAACAATAAAGGAGTTGAGATACTGATGGAATATCGTTTCCATTAAAGACATTAAAATTTTAGGAGCATTAGTAAGAAGAAAATTCATAATAATATATTTCAAATGGCCACAACTAATCCTAAAAGAATTACTTAGAATATCAGTCGCCTGAAAAATGAATTCATGATAACCTAACCAAAGGTATATTTTTGAAAACCACTTCTCCCTTTTCAAATAATAAAACAAGTCATCAACATATGGAAAATAATACTAATTAAAAACTATATCATAGTTCAACTTCTGAATTTACCAACCAAAATTAAGTGAACCATCAATGTTCTTGGACAAGAGAATAGTGGTTTCCCCTCGAAAACTCTATGGAGAATAATACCCTTCACAACTAGGTTGTTGAATTAGGGAAAGATCTCCTTCAGATCATTGGGATCTATAAAATATGAGGGTATCCTGATATAATCAATACATGGTTCTATATTAATCATATATAAAACTTCCCTCTTTGTAATAAGACTAAAAAATTCATCTGGGATGAATTTAAGAAAGTACCTTCAAACTCAAGAAGATATTATAATGAGAAAACAACATCGAGATCTACTACAATGACATATAACATACTCATGACCTCAATGATATAAGGTCCTCTATGACTAGACCTTGGAATCCACTCCTCCTAAAAAAAACAAGATATTAAATCCAAAATAATGAATGAATAACATTGATGATAATAATCAATCGCAACCTGGTGCGAAACTAAAAAACCCATCTATATGATGATATAGAATAAATATAGATCTATAACCAAGAAATCATAGAGAAGATCCAAATCAACAATCAAAAGAGAATAAGTCAAACGTAATTACCCATGCTCGTTCATATTTTCAAGAGAAATCCCTAGATACATAAAAGATGATATAAGCTTCATTGAAAATTTAATAATATCAAACAAAAATCAGAATATCTAATCAATTTGGAGGCACTAGTATCAAATAAATATGTCACAAAAAAAGATGCAACCAAAATGGTACCTCTCATTATCCATTGACCCATGTTATCCTATATCAGAAAAACATCCATGGAAATATGTTTCATCACTTGTGAGGTCTATGGATGGATTCCGGTATACATTTATGAATTTGAATATGTAGCAGTGACTCATAAAGACAAAGGCCTTGGATGATAATATTACATATACATAGCCTGATAGAATATCTAATGATGGACACAGTGACCATAATAATTATATATATTCATGTGTACAAGAAAATTACATGTTTTTTGTCATCATACCACATAGATAATAAGTCATAGGCCCACTACAGGCTGGTAGGGATGGTGTAGAGGAGGTCTACTACTAAGAACCACTTACTTGACCCCTGATACTATCATGCCACTTATTCATCATTCCTGATGAACCACTGAAACTATACATAGAAGGATGATAAGTACCAAAAATGAAAATATTTTCCACCATATTAATATATTTCATTATTTTCATATCTACCATGTCAACCTTATAAGGTCATGTATTATTTAGTATTGAAATTTGGTAAAAAAATTGTTTTTTTGCCTTTAGATTCTTGTGAGGTGTAAATTGGTAACTTTACCCTATTAGATGATCTAAGATAAATTTTTTAACTACTCAGATAGACCAAAAATATAGTGTTTACCCTAGTACATTACATTTGTGTAATTCTAATTTTCTCAAATTTTAGCTGAAAAATTAATATTAACTATTTTAAAAACTAAATATTAATTTATTCATGATGGTTTGTTCAGTCATATATTTTGAACAGAGTGTACGATTGAGATTCTAATTTCTCCATTGAATATAGAATGTTGATATTTTTCTTTGGTGGGTTGTAAAATCATGTTGGGCACTAGGGTTGGGCCGATACCCCCTTTTATTTTTGTTTTCCATTTTCTATTTCTTTTCTTTTATTTCTTTGAATTTATTTATTTTTCTTCTTTAACTTCCTCAATTTCACATTTATTCCCCTATCGATCCTCATTCACATGTTCAATATAGATAACATGATAAGGGTAAAGAGAGAGAGAGATATGGAGAGGGAGAGGAACAAGAACAATGTTTCTGAGCTCCTGAAACATCATATCATCGAGAAACTACTACGGACCACAGAAACGGTCAAAGCATCAGCAGGTTCCACCCAAAAGTTGTCCATTTCAGGTTCCTTCCATAAAACATTCATATTTTACATTTCATTTTAATATTTCTATATATTATTTCCTCAATTTTTTATTCTTTTTTATGAGGATAATATTGGGGATTCATTTATTTTAGAGGGGTTTCGTTAGGTAAAAAACCATCTACACTGTGTGTGGTTCATGGTAAACATATATTGTGTTTTTTTGGGGGAGGATGAACTATTTTAATGTCCATATTGTTTATGGGTCATACACACCATATACGAGGACATCAGTGTGAAGTCGAGTACCAGCCAGACAACCCATGTAAAGGGATCATGTTTTATGGAGTATATGGTCAGACCCCGTGTGGGGAACATGTTGTGTAGATATACATGACCAGGTAGAATACATGACCAATACATGTGAGGTTCATGGTAATGTACCCATGTAGGGATCATGATTTGTACAAGGACAAAATGCAGTGTAATTGGGATTTTGCATACCATGTATAGGAAGAAGTACATTCCCAGTCGGGGATATGAGGGTACACGCCGTGTACCAGGATAATGTGACGTGTAAACCTATAATGATACCCTCTCATAGATTTTTCATTTATTTTACCCCATGAGTTGTAATTGTACAATTGAGTAATCCAATCATTGTACCATTATGTATAGATTGTGATTTCAATAACCATTATTTGTTTTTAGGATTTCTAGGCGGCGTATCTTGAACATAGAGGTTATTCATCTTATAATCATATCAAGTTTCCTCCTATGACTGAGACCCTATGGTCTGATATGATTCATGATCTATCTCTTTTGACCTATTATTTGAATATTTCCCCTCATGGATGTATCCTTTATGATATGTTCCTTTCTAATATAAGATGACGTGAGTAGTTTTCCCCATGGATCCCTTTCAGGAATCTTCAACTTACGATTTGACCTAGAGGATCCCATGTAGGGCTACTATATATTCTTCTTATTAATAAGGTTCCCCTATGGGATTCCGTTTCTTACGTTCTAACATTGGGATTCCTTTATAGGATCCCTTTACCTATGTATATTTTAGAGGATCCCATGTATGATGCCTCTTCCTTCGTATTCGATTGTTGAGGGTCCTGTGTAGGATGCCCCTTCTTAAGGTGTTCTGAGGACCCCGTGTAGTATGATTCAATATTTCTTACCATTTGAGTATCCCCTGTAGGATTTCTCTCTTTACATTTTCTTCCAAGGATACCCCATATGAGGTCTTTTCTTATCTATATACATTGTGGTTTTTGTGTAGGATTCATCCCATACATTTTCTACTTAGGATCCCGAGTAGGATGACTCTTTTAATGTTTTGTCCTAGGGGACCTAGTGGTTTCAATTTTTGAGACTAACCCTAAGTTAGTACATTTTTTTAGGTTTAAGTGGTAGTCATTGTTTCCTTAGAACCCATACCAAATATTTAAGCCCATGGGTTTGTGGATGAAGTTTCGGTTTTAGGTGTTGGTCCACCCACAATATTTGTTTAAAATTTTAGTTGGTTATAAGTAATGTAGTGATGATAGACATAGGTACTTCCTTGTTGGTGTCTATTGATCCTGAATTGAGGTGTATTAATTTATCTTTGGGATTCCTAGACATGTGTTCCTGGGATACAACTTCTTAGACATGTTATTTATTATGTTTATTTATATACCCATATGTAATATTTGGGAAATTGTTAATGATCCATATATATATGGCTATTATATTATTGGAATCACTAGTGGAGTTTCGTATTATTTGTCTATTTTACTAGATATTATGTCATACATGAATGGGTTCCTTATTAATGATATTCGTGGATGATTCCACCATCCTTAGTGATGAGTATGATTTTACTCTCAGTTAGTTTATATGAGAAGAGGATTATTAGACTCTCCCCAGTCTGATTATAATCATGGATGATTATTCTCTCTCAAGTGATGGAGATGATTACAGTATCCCTAATCAGTTTTTAGATCATGATGATGGACATCTAATTCCACATCATTGTTGCATACTCATGGTTGATTACCCTCTATTGAGAGATGGGGATGATTACGTTCTCCATGTTTTATTTCTTGATCATAGTTTCATACATGTAAATCCTAAATATTGATGTGACATGTACTCAATGGATGATTACACTCTCCTCCAATGATTCCTAGAATTCCCCCTAGGTTTGGGTTGATGCACTAGTGACACTCTTCTTATGAATTGATTCTGATAATGTAACTAGGTCTAAAGGGAATTTAATTTTTTAGGTTGCCTAAGGGTGAGACCGTTAAGGATTATCCAAGTAGCAATGTTGTGACCATCTATAGATCCAGACCTAGGGATCAGACATTGGAATTAATTTACAATTCATGATCTTCATGGAATATATATTAGTGATCATTTATAGGATTTCTGAATTTACATACCTAAACTCTTTCATTACCGTGATTGGAGGTTAGTACAGGTGAAACCAATATTAGGATGAGTATCTCATGTGGTGGCATAGATTTCTCAGATACATTTATACCATTGGCGAATGAATGTAAATTTTTATTGAGATTATATACCCATCCAGAGACTTAATGATACATGACTTGAGTGGAAAAACATATAGCTCAATGTCATTTGCAATATAGGGCCATCCGATCAGGATTATAGACCCAAGGATCAACCACTGATTGGTTTTATGATACTTCATTACCCACAATCAGGTATATTTATATTTATTTGTATATGTATAGGTTTGGTACTATACATGTTTACTCAAATAAATATGGACATCCATGGTTGAAATTTCACTATTGTCTAGGATTATGGATTTGTGGTTCGAATGTAGACTCACGTTTATCAAATTTACTTACCTTTTCAGTTCTGTATTTACTAGGCGGAGAATATTTAATTTTCATACACTTATGAAAACATATTTTATAGGATCATTATTGGGGTGGCCTACTAAGATTATTTCTCACCCATATAAACGAACCAATGTGTATATGTATGCCTTATTTCAAATTTCTAAGCTGAGAATAGTTTCATGATATATAGGGCTAAGGCCCTATGTTTCATGATTTAGTATATATTATCATGTGGGATCTTTTCATTGGGATGGTGTAGTTTGACATTATCTACAGACCTGTTATGTGGTAAGGATTAGAGATAGTAGTTGAAACCTCTATGTTTATTTCAGTTTATTGTATACTATTATAATTGTATGGTAGGCCCAGTGGAAGAAAGTTATTTTATGTATGAAATATCTATTATTGATTTGATTTATTATTTCCTTTTATTATTTTCTATATGTTAAATTTTAGTTTTCTTAATTCTTTTTCACACGGGTTTTTATTGTTTATGATACTGATCTATTTACATTATTTAATTACTATGATATGAAGTAATAGTATCAATACTATCACACCATAGTACTTCACTTCTAGTCGGCATCATCTGGAATACAGGGAGGCTCACATGAGGCCTCATAACCAACTGTCTTAGGGCACCATTTTAGTGGCGTCCAAGACGTGAGGTAACAATGTGGTATTAGAGGATCTCTTTTAATGGTCATTAATATTTGGGATATAGTATATATGTTTATTAGGAATGTGTCAAAAACTATGATGGATATCGTATTGATGTGTCGATAACAATTTCCCTAGTTAAAATTCCTAGTTGATAGGGTATGTTATTGTGGTTCAGATATGTGATGTTACAGTTTTATATAATTTTTAACATCATAGAATGATATTTTGTGGGTATTTCATGGTTTATTGTGTATTTACGGCTCATGAACCATTTTAAAGAGACAAATATGGATTTTGACTCTTTGATAACAATAGAAAGACACATCTCATCCAACATATTTTGAACATATGATTCAGATCATATAGGCATCAAGTGTGTTATTATTACTGATGAATGAGGCCTATTTAATTTTTCTTATTACACATATATTAATATATATGAATTTTATTTATTGTTTTTTGGATCTATGTGGAGGAATTTGTGTGAGGATGATGACTTAGTCCTAGTGCATGGGATGTGCAATGACAATAGTAGATCAATGTGGAATGCGATGCCCTTATTTTGTGCCTCTTGTAGAGTGTTGTTTCTTAGGAAATGGTAATCTAGTTAGACAACTGAGTGAAATGATGATATGCATCATGATGTTTCTCGTTAACTAGACCGATAGGGGTATTTCCAAAAATGTATGGCCGGTTAGTGTCATTTTAGTGGCTCTTATATGTTTCTATCATGGCATCTAGGGAGTGGTTCCTTATGAGGGTGCTCAAGGAGGATCAAGCCCATGTAGATTATGTTTTCAATTAAAACCCATTCATTTCATTTTGATCTTTACTAGCATTATTTTGGTTTGATATTTTGGTCTTGGAGGTTTGAACTTGTGACCCAGTTGTGAGACATGTTTTTTAATGCTTGGTGGGAGACCTAGAGGCCCTTAGTTTGAATCAGACCCATGTAGGTTGATGTACGTTTTTTAAGAGAAACTTATTTGATAAAGATTTGATTTTTTTTTTCAAATGAATTTTTAGGTAGTGATAATGGGTTTATATTTTTTTATATTTATGCATAATAGGTGATCATGTTTTTCATTATAGGAACTTTTATTCCTTTGGAATTTGTAAGGAACCTTGGGTTCATTGGTTTCAGGACTGGATTCATGGGGAATGATTGTATGGGTTCCATCCCTAAATGAACTGTGTTTCCACTATCCCGGTGGTATCCAGATAATTTTCCAATCCCCATGAATTGAATAATGTCTAGGGATGAGTGATCATGTAATAAATTGTGTCATAGGGGAGGTACCCGATATTTAAGTGGAGTTCTAAGGGAGATTTAAGATTTTTTTGATTGAAGTGTCTTGTAACATGGTAAACATATAATTATGTTGGATGACTTTCTAGTGTGTGAATTAGGTGATAAAATAATACATGGGTTGCACTTAGTTCCATTAAATTGTAAATCACTGTGTGGTCAAGAGAAATATGGGGGCTCATGTTTTGAATATTTCCCAAGGGATTATTTTATGCCGAATTTTGGTAAAATAATGAATTCCCCTTTGTGGTTGAGGAGACCATGAGAAGTAATGGGGCACCATAATATGGTTGAACCATGGTGGATTCCTGATAACATATTGATAGGATGGTGAGCGTAGATCGAATAGGGTCCTACATGACTTTCCATAGAATCATAGTGTACTTCAAGTTAGAGTCAATAATGATATATCGTCATATCATACTAACCACACTGATAGAGCATCTAACCTATGATGAGATCCTTTTCTTTTCAAATTTCCTACCTAGCTGGTTGGTGAAATATATGGAGGCTATTCTAAAGGAGTGGTGAAAGGTGATCCATTTTTGTGGGGAGTGTACCATTGGTAGTTTGAGAATTGTGACTCCCATTTTACCTTTTACTTCATCATTTTTTTGGGATTGTAATCTAGAGGTTTGTTATTTAGATGATGATAAGGGTATTACTATGGTGGGGAGTATCAGATCGGTCACAATTAAGCATCTCCCATGTACGAGACAGTTTTTGAAGCTATGAGACTAGTCATCAGACAATCCAAATAGCTTGTTTTTTTAGACTCTCTTGTTGAGATAATGGATACTAGTATTACCACCAGACATCATTGTATTTATAAGGTTGTATGGTTGGGCTGTCATAATCTCTCATTTTTTTCTAGACAGTAATTTTGAGTTGAAATTTGTATCTTTTCCTTACGATACTCTTTAGGGTTAAAATGGTGTTTTTCACCTACAACATGGCCTCAGATAATCATTATGACCACTCATTTCGTCCCAAAATAGAGTTTTTACCCTAGAATAGGATTTTGGTTGAATATTGGCTTTTTGGTATTTAATCAAAATAATTAATATTTAATATCTAATAAATTAAATATAAATTTATTCACATAGGCACCTTTAGTCATGTATCTCGAATGGAGTGACAGAATGAGATTCATTCTCTATAATTGAGCCTAGAAAGATGTGTTTTTCTTAGGAAAATCATAAAATCATATTGGGAACTGGGTTCGGGCAAGGCCCCCTTTTTATTTATTTATCTTTTCTTATATTCATTTTCATCTCTTTCTTTTCATTATTTTTCTTCCCTGGATTCTCATGTACCCCCTATAGATACTTCCTTGTATGGTAAATATATAGAACAAGAGATGGAGAGAGAGAGAGGGAGAGGATTGAGGGTACCTTGGTAGAGATTTGGAAACACTATATCATCATGTGACAACTGTGGACCGTGGAAATGGGCGAAGCGTTAGCAGATCCCACCCAAAGAAATTATTCTTCTTTATTTTCTTCTATATAACCCTATATAATTTTTCTTTTCAAGTTATAATACTTTTATATTATTTATTATGATACCTCATGGTCCCATGTACTGTTTGTTGTGATAAATGAGGGTTTGGTGTGTTTTGGAGGGTTTCTATTCAGGAAAACTTGCCTAAATGGCATGTCGTTTAGAGAACACATGTCAAGCGTTCTTCATATTAATTTTGAAAGATTATATTTTCAATATTACACTCTATTTGTGGGTAATACCAACCATGAATACGTACTCTTTGTTGTAGTGGAGTACCCTTCCAGACAACCTGTGTAAGGGGTACATGCCGTCTAGAGTACACTGCCAGACCCCTTGTGGGTCCCAGGCCATGTTGATATATATATCCAGGTATAATACATGGATAATCTATGTGAGGTACATGGATAGGTTCCCCATGTAGGGTACATGTCATGTAAAAGTGAAACATACTATGTACAAGGGCTTTTACACATCATGTACACGAAGAAGTACACGCTAAGGTGGGGACTTGAGGGTACACACCGTGTACCAGGGTAACATGTCATGTAATCCTTCTTTGATACCCTTTATAGTGTATATAATATATTTTCTTCCATGAGTCGAAATTAGAACATTGATTATTCCATTTTGAGCAACTTTCCATGTAGATAGAGATGGTAATACTAGAGAGGTGTTTTGATGACTCATAGGGGATGTTTATTGACGATAGAGGTTCTTCCTCTAGTAATTATATATATATATATTTTCCTACGAAGTGTATTAAACATTAATATGATATTAAGCATGAGATATAACACTTTATTGGTTCTTTGTTGCTTTCCCCTCTATGGACTCTCCATTGGGAGATGTTCCTTTTTTGGCCTAAGTGGCATTGTGTATTTGTTATCGAGGAACCCCTATACGATTACTACAATTATGCTTCGACCTAGAGGATCCAATTTAGGATGAATCTATCTTATTCCTTTCACCAAGGGTCCCCTATGGGATTCCATTACTTATCTGATGTCCTTGGGAGTCCACTGTAGGATCCCTGTACCCGTATATCGTTCGGAGGATTCCATGTATGATTCCTCTTAATTATTATAATGTTTTTGAGGGTCCCATGTAGAATAATCCTTCTCGTATTTTCCCAAGGAACTCATGTAGGATTCCACATTCTTTCTTATAGACTAAGGATCCTCGGTAGGATGCTTTCTTTTACCTGGGATGATAAGGATACTAAGTAGTATGCCTTATTTTATTCATGGATATTAAGGATTCTGGGTAGAATTCATCTCTGAAATTTTCTAATGAGGATGCTTAGTAGGATGTCTGTTTTGATGTTGCGGCATCAGGGACAATGTGAGTTCCCATTTTATGACTAACCCTGAGTTAATACATTGGGTATGGGATGATATAATAGAAAGTTTCACCTTATAATTTTAACATAATTTGTAAGAACATGGGGTTTTGGGTGTACTATTTGGTTTAGGCCTTCGTCCACCCATAATCATTGTTGATAATTCCAATTGGTTGTTTCTAATGAATCGATGATAGTGAGAGGTTCTTCCTGGTAGGTGTATATTGATCCTGAAGTAAGGAATGTTTCATTATTATTGGGATTCCTACACATTCTTTCCCAATAATCATCTTCTAATTCATGTAATTTCTTATGTTTAACTATTTATGCATAGGTACTAACTAATATTTGGATATAGATCCATATATTTGACTATTATGTTATTGTAATTTCCATAGGTGTTTCCTAGTAACATTCTATTGAGCGTGTGATTATGTTATATGGGCATAACATCCCATGTAATGGTACTCATGGTGGATTCTTCTATCCCGAGTGACGATGTTGATTCCTCTCTCACATGGTTATCTATTTGGAGGTTGATTATGATCTCCTCGATCTGATTATACTCATGGATGATTATAATATATTGAGTGGTAGTGATGATTACACACTCCATGATTGGTTTTGGGATCCTAGTGTTGGACATGTAGTTCCACTTCATTGATGTATACAGGTGGATTATTATTCACTCCCAACCGACGAGGAGGAATAGAATCACCGTGGTTGATTTGTAGATCACTTTGGTGGATAGGAATCTCCTCCCTGTTGATGTTACCTGTTCTAAATGAATGATTAATCTCACTTCATGCAATGACATGGATGCACACTAGGGTTAGGGGGGATGCAGTAGTGATACAGTACTAGTGAATGGATTACTGATATTCACTAGATTTTGGAGGGCATTGCATTTAAATATTTCCTAACGGTGAGCCCCTTAGGGATTATCTGAGTAACAATTTCGTGAATACCGATGGACCAAGACCTAGGGCTTAGAGATTGGCCTAAATTTACATATAATGAGAAGAATGGTGTTTAGCACAGTGACCATTTATAGGATGTCCATATGTACATCCCTAGAATCTTTCATTGCATCTTATGGGAGATCCCAATATAAGGATGAATATCCCCTTATGTTGTCATAGCTTGCTCAGATAAATTTATGGTGTTGGATAAAGAAGTTATATGCCAATTGAGATTATAGACCTCAAGATCAACATAATGATACATGACTTGAGTGGAACACTTTCCGTCTCAGTTCCCTTGGTATAAGATTTCTAGGTGTTTAAGATTACTTATCCTAGGATCGATTTTTGATTGGTCCAATGATACTGCATTCACTATACCCAAGTATTTTTCATATTGATGTATATATTTATAGGTATGGGACTGTATATATATATGAAAAAAATATGGACATCCCTGGTGTATCATTATTAATTGATTCTGGTTTTGGATATGGGGTTTGAATATGTTTTATGTTTTTTATCTTTACTTATATTTTTAGTTGTGTATTGTCTAGGAAGATCAAATTAACTTTGCATGCAGTTATATGAGAATGTTTTATAGGTTCGTCATTTGGGTGACCTACTGAGATTAGTTATCACCCCTGAACATGAACCTCAATGTATGTGTAGACCTTATGTCTTCTTTTCAGGTTGAGCATAGTTCCATGGTGGATATGGTTGATGAAATGATTTTAATGATGGATTAGATCTACATGTGTGGTTTTTTATGATTAGGCTAGTGCATCTCAACAATTTTTAGTTACTAGAAATGTGGTATAGATTTTTTACTAGTAGATCCATGTAATTTTATTTCATTTTCTATTATACTTCTGTATCTATATGGTAATCCCTTTGGGTGAAAATCCTTTTATATATGACATAGTTATTTAGGATTTTATATCTTTTTCATTTATTATTTACATAATTTTATATCATTTGTTTATTTACTTCTTGTATACTCTGTTTGGTTACTTCTATTTATGATACATATTTATTTACATTATTTACATACTTTGATAAAAGGTCATTATCTCCCCACCATCAAAACCTAGGTACTTGCTGCTAGTCGACAACATCCAGAATATGGGGTGGCACGCTTAAGGCCTCATAACCATCTAGATCAGGGAACTATATTAGTGTAATCCATTCCAGGACATTACAAGAATAAGTGGTAAGATTCAACATATGCAATTATAGATAAATATCTAGTTTCAACCCATAAAGCTACTCCTTGGCTCTCAATTGATCATTCATTTACTCCTCTAGAGAAAAAAACAATCTCCACAAAATGATTGGTGTACTCTGGCAATGAACTCTCTACGAATTTCAAAGAGTGGATCTAAAGAGAATTTTCCATCATTAATGTCTTTAGAATGATCTTCTAGAATAAAAGGTTCTTGATACCCTTCCAATCCTTGAGCATGTTTTTATCCATTTATACCATGGAATCCCACAAATTAATTATGGGACCCCTGAGAATAAACATTGGGAACATCAGCTTAATAGACTAAGGTGCATCCATGAATTTTATGACCTAATCGATATTTTTTAGTCATTTCTATACCACTTGAGTTTTATCCGTACCCCTAAATGAAGGTGGATTTTTATGTCGGAATTAATGAGATTGATCATGGACTCCTCCATCTCTTGTTTGTGTCTTAGGAATTGGGTAAAAAACTCATGGGACATTTTGGTCCATGTAATAATCTACTCGAATGATTGACTTGATTAGATTATAATAAATAAGAGTATTACCTTAAGAAGAAACCACTTTATCCTCCCCTAGAACACTCAGAAGACATATCAGAGGCCGATTATTATACACCATAAGTAGAAAAAAATGATTATACATATTGTAATATTAATTTAAATAAGAAAACCATAATAAATAATTTATATTATGATCGAAAATCAACATATGAAACACTAATATCAATGTCCAATGGTAACATGAGGCTCATCACTGTAGTACTAGGCCAATTAATCATGAAAATTTACCTATGAAGTCCTAAAAATCTTATATTATGAAAAATTATTTCCCAAGAATGAAAATTAGCATCCTCTAATACCAATTTACAATGAACCAACCGAGTATACACACCATTATATAGTTCCCAATCTAATTTTCTAATGACTCAAATGATGTTTGAGATTCCCATGGGATGGAGACTAGTTGTTGGGGATTAAAAAAACAAGAGTGAATTATTTCACATAGTTTCAGTAATATAATTTGATTATCTTTGATTCACAAACAAATTCCCTCATAATTAACCTGGCCTAGTGGGCCACATGGACTCAAGAGTTCATCCATTTATGCTAGAGAGTACTGGGAAACTCTGAGGGTCTATGATATAATGGTCTAGAGACAATAAACTCATTAATAGATTAGATAAAAATGATAAAATGAATAGTTAAACATTATAAGCATATATTAATTATTAATAGAAACATTATCTATCATTTAGATACATAAAATAGGTGAATGCAATGACAAAAAAAGTAATGTATAAAATTATTTCAAGTCTGTATTATATAAAAAAATGAAAATTAGGCATACATATCTATAAGTCTATAGGAAAATATGTGTAAAAAATAACGAAAAAAAGAAAAAAATAACTACCATATAGTATCCCAAACATTGGATAAATCACATTCTACCATGATCCCATCCTAAAAAATAACCAGACATCAATTTCTTGATGATTTAATTTATACCTACCAACATCTAAGAGATCTCTTTACGTAACAATAAATGACCAAAATAGGGTGTGAGTAAAAATAAGTAGGTTGCCACAAATATTGTCATGTAAAATTCAACTAGTTTATAAAATGAGCAATTTCTATGATTTAAAAAGGTTAATCAGTAATGTAAGCTACAACCATGTAGGCTTGGGTTCTTCGAGAACAACCGTCTCTCTCTAAATGCTTTTTCAAAAGCTGTAATGTATCTCAAAACATATTAACATGTAGATATATATAATTAAATATGTATAAATATTGAATATATATATACATTCATATATATACATATATATAGATACATAATACTATACATGACTTGAGGTGTAACTAAGGTGTCCACGAATAATCATAACAATATCATACTATAGATAAGGTCATCATACCATGCATTAGATCAGATATACAGATGTAATTATCTCCATAATCCAAATGAGCTATGAGAAACACCATTTATAACATCCTATAGGGAACATGAAGCATCATTTCCAACATATAAATAAATGATGTTAAATATCGTGTACAACAATACATGTCAAGGGAACATGAAGCATCATGTACAACACTATACTTAACCGTATTTCAACAAGCTTAAAAATGTCATGAATTTTTTATAATAAATCATACATGTAATTATGTATGATAATCAGTTGGATATTTTTCAATAATTCATCATTTTATTAGAAAATGAAAATAAAAAAATCTATAAAAAGGTTACGTGACATAGTTATACCATTCACATTAATTATTTTATTTTAATTAAAACCCACTTAGATAATGTTTTAGTACAGATGTGAGTTTGTAATGTAATGTAATAGATGAGAATACTCAATGGAGTGTCACTAGTTGAGGTTTATGACCATCGATAATGGAATGGGGATATGAAAGTATTTGAAGCAAGGATAATATTTTAAATTAAGGTGAACATTATTTTTTTATGAAATGTGTGAAAGGAAAGTTGCGTGGAATCATGACACAAGATATTAAATAACTAGAACTTGAGGGAAAAGTAATAGAGTACCTACATTATGGTGAAATATGACTCCATGTACAGTATTGGACACTAATCAGGGATAGAATATAACAAATCATAATAATATATGGAAAACCGAAAAATATTATGTATTAGATCATAAGGATTTATCATTATATATGGTTAGATAAAAAATATATCATGGAAGATTATTGAAGATAATGCCTATGTATTTCCAATGCAATGAACATCAAGTGACTCCAATGCTGTGTGATGAATGAGTCTCAAAGCCTATGGAAAGATGAGAAGAATACCTAAAGAGACATTGGGAGGATACTGTATGTAGAGAGGAAAATAAAAGGGAGGATAAATATAAATATAAGGATAGGAAAATGGGTAATACCTCTCATTTAAATGATGTATAGTTTTTCCACATGTTTTTCCAAACCATGCACCAATGATACCCCATCACTGTCCAAGGAGGCATCCCCTCATGTGGGCTAGAAACACAATTTGATCAATCATACGCTACCAATACAGCTACTCAATATATTTCTACGGAATGCCTACATGTTTATGATAATTCCTTGAATGATATTAGAAACATTAATCTAATATATATGGGACACATGGTTGAGTGACATTGTTACTACTAACTCTGCACCTATTGTGAGCCTAAACATATTTCTACAATAACTAGATCTCCAGGATAAAAAATTACACAAATACTAACTAAACCCTCCATAATTGTTAAAAAAATCATTATAGTAAGATAAACGTTTTAAATTTTAAATTAAAGGATCCATACTTCTAGGAAAATATATGATCTTTCATCATCCCCACATTAAAACAACTCTTCTCCATGTTTCCCTTATAATGGTGGTTGATAAAAATATGATAATATTTCTAGCAACTATTCATCTATATCGACATCTCACTCCCATGTCTTATCATGCATATATATGAGATTATATATCACCAATACTACGTAAAATGACCTTCCATAGAGAGCCTTTGGGCTTTGAGAAACAATATGTATATGATACTCTTCAAAAGAAGCATCATGTCACAACTCATTTTCTTCATACTCAATATAATTAAATGGGCCATAATAAAAATAGGACAGTTGAGATATAAGTAATATTTCATGCATGGATCATTACCTCTAATGGAAAAATATTTTATAGCATATAGGCCCAAATCTCTCCATGATCTCAAAGATAAGGTCCCTGTTGGGCAATATCTCCTTCTTATAACCAGCATAAGGGTGAATGGTATAGCCTACCAAATAGGGCCATGTAAGGATCAATATGTATAATATATAATAATAAATTTTTATAATAAAATAAATAAATTTTACTATGATTCTTCCATGAACCTCCAATATGAATGTCACATGCCCAGAGCATGTCCTCTAAAACTTGAATCATATGTTTGGACTGATTGTTGATCTATGGGTGATAGGAAATGCTCAAAATAACCTATAAACCTTGTGCCCTATGAAAACCATAAAAAATTAATGATGTAAAGTGATAATTCCCATCTGGTATAGTTGTACAAGGAATACCATGAATTCTAATAATGTCACAGATATAGAGTCTATCTAGTTCATCGACTAAGGTCTCTAGGATTGGTATAAAGTGGGTAGCCCTTTTTGCGTGGTCAGTGATAACCCACACTACATCACATCCATGGGGGGACCTAGGTAAAACCATCAATATATCCACAGTGACTTTATCCCATTTCCCCTTAGGAATGGGTAGTAATTGTAAAATTCCCACAGTTTACTAGGGATCGATCATTACTTGCTTACTGGTGGAACACCGAGTAATAATTTCAGCTATCCCTTTTCTCAAACCTGGTCCCCATTATTTGATAAATAAGTAAAATTAAATCTTGGAAATTTCAGGATGTACATCTGAATATGAAGCATGAGACTCTTGCATCAATTCCACTTATATGTGTATAAAAACCAATACGTTTTAATGAATGCATAGTATGTCAACCTCATTAATGACTAATCTAGGTGGTTATTCCTCACTTGAAATCATATCCCTTATTGAAAAATAATTCATGGTAAAAATATAAATCATATTCACTATGTGAATTATTCAATATAAAAACGATAAGTATTTATGAATAGTATACCCATGGTGATTCAGAACCTCTAATGCATCTTTGAAAAGTTAAACATGAACCACCATTCAATACTGGCCTCATGAACTGGTTTTGTATGAGCCATCTTATTCATAGAATCATTGATGACATTTCGTATCCTAGGGTTATAAGTAATATAATAAATGAAGGATTATAGTTTGGAAAGAACCAGGGAAGGCATTAGATGTAGAGGGGTGGGGGATTTATAATATTTATTCACCAATACAATGAGACTTCTCCATATCCGTTGATATGATCCCTTGAATGGTTCAAGGAACTTGTGAGAATTTATATAAGAACATAAATTAAAAAACAAGTACCTCATTCAAATTGAAGTGAAAACATCTATCAATCAATACTAACTATCATTTCTCAATGTATGCAAAGATTAACCCCTCTACACTGTCCAGTCAAGATTCACAAATATAAATGTACGTTGATTATTTAACTCACATTCCTAGTGAGGAGCTCCAATAGTTACTTTGATTTCATGAAAATCA
This sequence comes from Viscum album, assembly GCA_963277665.1. NCBI lineage: Eukaryota > Viridiplantae > Streptophyta > Magnoliopsida > Santalales > Viscaceae > Viscum > Viscum album. The sequence continues at coordinate 279,050,506 of OY728161.1, read as the reverse complement.
CCTTGATCCAGTGCCTTCAGTTTGTGAAGGCATTACTAGATCATTTTATCCTATAAAGAATTTCTCTTTATTAGATATGGAACGATAGAGAAGATCTCAATTCCGAATAATGAATAATTAAAAGAATAAGAATTTCTTTGTATTACAAGGTGGATATCTAAAATACCCTATCAAGGATCACCTACCCATGAATATTTAACATCAAATAAATAAGTAATAAATAAATATTTATGATGAACTACTGAAATCCTAGATATTATCTATATTTATCAAAAAAATTAATATATATTACATATATTACATTATAAACCATGTCATTAACTCAACTCACAATTCCTACCAATATTTAATGAACATTAAATGTTAAAATAATAATCATTCATATACAAATATTCCTTTTTATTTACCTCAAAACATATAAACATTTCTAATAAATAAATTTAACCTAATTATTCTATAATTGAATAATAATGGATCTATTTATTCTTTGGTGATCAATTACATGGAAAACTATCTGACCCTGAAGTTGGACCCACCATGTGATGAAAAACTATTCAACAGAATAAGAAAAAGTTTTCAATATGTCATTGTATATGACACTATAAAAACTTTTGACAATAGTAGTGAATTTTATTCACAATCAAATAAAATATTCTAGAAACCCATCAAGCCCCTTAAGAGGTAAGGAATAGTTTTAAAATCAAAAACCAATCTATAAACAATCACTGCTTAATATAAGATATTTTATTTTGGATATATCACAAGGTAGGATTCACAATTATTTGATCACAATTTCTTGATTTATTATTTGTTGATCAAATTATATGGATTTTCATTTGACACTGTGAACATGGATTTATGATGGAACGACCAACCTGATCAACTAGGAACTAGATGTTACTTCCTCAACATGAACGTGAAAAATTAAATCTCAATCATTTAACTATGTAATACCACCATTAACACACTCAACACCAGCTACCATACCATGAAATTAATTCCATTGATTGTTCTTTCAAATTATGCGACAAAATGGCACACACTAATAATGATAGAAAGTCATGAGACCAATACAATTTTTCGTAGATAAGAACTACCAATGACTACCAAAACATGGGGTGTTATTATTGGAGAGTATTTCCACAAGATGTCACTTACTGGAGATCGCTATGTGATAAATTAATGAGATGAAGTCTCAATGCTTATGAACCCACAAAACATGAAATTCATACATGTACTATGTCTATTTAGTATGATGTATCTAGACCATATTAAATATTTTTAAGACTAATGTTATAGTACAATGAGGTTATCATTAAATCCAAATAACTATTATAACATTTTTATACAAAAGACTAATCATTGTATATTTCTATTTAAATAGTGGATATAGAAATATCTAAACTATAATGGTTTGTGTGCATCTTTCACAACTCACTATACACATAATACAATAATGAAAATCCCTGATAATGTTATATTTAGGGAAAATAGTTTTCAAACAATCCCAAATTCACTATAGAAAACATGCTATTGAACCCTGCTACCTCTCACAGGATAAGATCACGTTTCTATAGATTCATGGATTTATTTTCTAGTTCTTCCATTTCTCCATTTTCAGGATATTCTACTATGTACGACCTCACCACCCTACATAAAAATTGTCAGGATATTTAATCTCAATTCTTATTCCCTTTCTCAATTTTCAAAACTTGACATCTTGTCAAGTATGAAAAAATTATCATAATGATAAAATTTTACTTTCTAGATGAGATTCCAAGATTGGTAGAAAAATGTTGCATACTTTACACAACTTCTTTAGAATCCTCAGAATCCAAAACACTCTAGGTATTTGTGGACATATATATCACTATCTTGAATGATATTATCTTTCTATTTAACATATCTTAACTATGATATGTGATCATATTTACCATATATGAAGACTATTTTTTGTCCCATTGTAACTAGTATCCCTTTCTATCAATATTCCATGAACATATCATTTGTGATTTTTGAAGTAAAACTAGATAGTTTTTTCTTCTTACCTTGTAGTTGAATTGTATATAATGGACATTTTTTTGTTGTAATGTTTATTTTTGAAAAATTATTTCTTATACCTATCATGGAATGTGTTATTGATCCATACTAAAAGTGTATGTAATTAAAATCACAAAATTAATCTCCTCTTATTCCCATGCAATTATTCTTGGAGAGGATTATACAAAGTGACACTTGTAATAATTTTCTATTGAATTGTTCAAAATAATATTTATTAATAACTTATTAGTATAATTACTATGGACTATTTCTATAAAAAAATAAATCTACTTCATTATATCATGTTACCTAGAATAAATGTTTCTACTTTAATTCATTATCTAGAAAATATTTTTCACTCAAATCATTACCAACTATAATGCCAATTACTGTTTTCATATTTTATTAAACATATTTTACTTGGAATCTTTAGAACTCTCACTAACCTATTATAACGACTTGGTAAAAATTCATTCTAATAGCATTTTGATGACCTTGTGTCTTGCTTCATTCCATTTCTAGATTTCAATAACATTCACCAACATTTGTATTATATAATGTCACCATCCATTTCTACTTATATCATATAGACAACTTATATGTTTATTAGTCTTGGCATCCACTTCTAAATAAAGTTTTCATATAAATTACCTATAAATAGTAAAATACTAATAGATTTGGGAATAAATACTTTTCATTACCAACTGATCCTTATAGGTACAATTCTTTCACCATCCATGTATAGTCTAACTTAAATACCCACCATAGTATTCATAATAATAATCCCTCTTTAATTGGATAAATGAAATCCATTATTAATTTTTAATTGATCTTTTCATTTTTAGTTATGTTCCATATTCTTCCTACTTATATGAAGTATTATTCTAGATAATAAATTTCCACTGGTTGTACTAAATATAAAACCAAAAATATGGTTTTACCCATCCTAAATAGTATGTCTCTTGAATATTATCTTTCCCCATGCACTTTTGGAACTTGTTCATATGTATACTATTTGTGAATATCTAGGTTTAACTAAAACCATGTTAATTTTTCTTCCAGTATCTCTAGTAAATATTGGTACCTTTTATAAAAATTTAGTCTATCTCCCAAATTCAAATTATCTATCCAAGGGATTTATGTAATATTATAAAACGCTTTAGGATTATTTATATATATGTATGTTGTAATTTTCATGATGAAAATTAATTTATTTCATCAACAAACACTTTACATTCAAATAAAATATTATTACGACATATTGGATTTATATAATATAATAACACATATAATATCCATTTTTCATTATAGTTGGCATATGGTAATGGGATAACATAATTATTTTAGATGGAATCATTGAAAATAATGTTTGTTTCTAAATTGGATATAAGTTGTGATATTGATATCATTTTAACTTACATCTTGTATCTAATGTCTGTAAAGAAATATTAATTTAAAAAATACCCGAGGTTATATTTTCACTACTAAAAAACTGGACTTTAACTAGGCTTGAAATGAACTTTATCAATACTAGAAGATAGGTGATAACATGAGTGAATTTAAAAGTACAAGACTTTTATCTATGTTGAAAATGAACTGATAAAGGGGTCATTTATCAGCACTAAAAAATTGATGATAAATAGGACATTTATCAGTTCTTTGAAAAGTGATGAAAAAATACCCATATATCAGCACATTAATTCAACACAACTTAATGAACCACGTATCAGTGTTGATAAATGTGTTTTTATTAGCACTTTAAAAGCACTAATAAAGGTCTTATTTATCAATGCTTTTAAAAGCACTGATAAAGGGCCATAGCGTAGTATGTTGTTACTGCACACTACAACACCCAAAAGACATTATATATCAACAATAAGAACTCCCAATACATATTTTAGATGAAATGAAATTTACAACACAAATACATGAAAAAAACAATATTATTTTCATTTAAAACGTTATTTTACACAATTACATAAATTCAAATTATTACATACATTCATAAAAAATCCTAACTATCAACGTTACCATGATTTCCATTGATTTTATTTGTCAAACTGCAAATATTTCAGGTGTAGATTTGAACTAACCACCACAAATTGTAAAAAAGAATCCACCAATCTAAGGAAATAGTTAATATGATTAATAATGAAACGAAATAATTTAAAAAAATTTGAAATAATACATTAATTATATAGAAAATGATTTTACTTTGAAAATATCATGATTAACTCTACGATTGATTAATGGAGAGAAATTTAAATAAAGTGATACAATCCAACAATACAGAAGCGAAAGGTTATATAAGAGAAGAATTTTATGGATGTTTTGGTGTAGAAAGTGATGAAAGATGGAAAAAACACCAAAAAATGGAACAAAAGAATCCACATATATAAAAAAATTTATATGTGAGTAATAATAAAAAGAAATAAATTAAAAGTACATATGAAACAATAAATTACATATATGGACAATGATTTTACTATGAAAAAATCATGATTACCTCTATAATTGACCAGAGGTAGCATCATTGCTCTTTTTACAAATCTAGTGGAGGTAACTTGAAAGAAATTGATATAGGCACCACTAAATGGGGGAAAATGTTTTATGGAAGTAGGAGCATTAATATTGGACAATGCACCCAAAAATCGAACAAAATAATCCACATAAATAAGGAAAAAATTATTATGTGAGTATTATAAATGTTGGTATAAATTAATCATACGTATGAAACATTACATTAATTCTATGGATAATTATTTTACTATGTAAACATCAATATTGCCTCTGTAATTTAGTAGAGCCTCCGTCGTTACTCTTCCAAAAATGGTAGTTGTGGTAACATGAACGAAAGTGATTAATGCCCCACTAATAGGTGAAAAGTTTAAAGGGATAAGGATAATGACAATTGGACAAAGAACTACCAACTCTAAAAAAGAATCCACCTATATAATAAAAAAATTATTATTCGAGTAATACTAAGAAGAAATAAATTAAAACTACATTTGAAACAATACATTAATTCTATGGATAATGATTTTACTATGAAAACATAAATAATACCAAGATAATTGTGCTGGGGCAGTGTCGTTGCACTTCCTACAATGATAGTGGAGGTAACTTAAAAGAAAGTGACAAATGTACCAGTGTTTGGGTGAAATTGTTTTAGGGGATAAAGAGCATGAATGTATGACATAAAGCCCCAATGTTGAGTCCATAAGGATTCCTTATGACTTTTTCATTCCTTCAAGTTTTATAAAATCACAAACACCCTATCTTAAGGAAAATTTTATTTACCCAATGTTTTATCTTGATATGAAAAATTTTCCTTCCCCAAGGAAATTTATCGTTACCATTTTTTCATTGTTCATTTTATTTCAATGTATAAAACTTGGTTTCATATCCAAAACCACAATATCTTATAAATAAATAGATATAGAGAATTATGGATTCAGGATCTGAATATTGGTTCGGAGTTCTATGAATTCAGACTCCAAACATTTTGATGTTCAGGTTTTGAGCTCTCTGAATTCAGACCCCAAAATTTCTGAAGTTCAGGTTCCGAGTTTTCTGAATTTAGACTCCGATCTTTCTGAAGATCAAGTTATGAGTTCTCTGAATTCAGATGCTGAACATTCTGAAGTTCAGACTTTGAATTCATATGAATTCAGACTCCAAAAATTCTTAGTTTAGACTCCGAATTATTATAAATTTAGTCTCTAAATTCATAGAGTTCAGTCCCCGAATTCTTATGAATTCAGATTCTAAATTCAAATGAATTCAGACTCAGAATTTACTTGATATTAAGACTCCGAAATTCTATAGAATTCAGGTTTCGATATCTTTTGAAGATAGAATCTGAATATCCATGCATTATAGACACCGAATGGTTTTTGGTTAGACTCAAAATTTTTATTACATGAATCCAAATAGTTAATTTTGGTTATGTAACCATATTTTTTATTACTCTTATTTTGGTTAAAAAATAATATCATGCATTAAGTTATTAACTAACCATTGTTTCAGTGACACGTATATAGGTCCCTCCGAAATTCAAGGAAAAATATGACCTTTGGAGGAGGGAGTTGACCGTTGATGTTATCCCTATAAATAAGAGCTCATTTGAAAGAGCTCAGAACACAACTTGGTTAATCTAGATTTTACATGCTGCTCAAATGATTTCTAGAGTGACAAACTCTATTTCTTTGTGCATACAGAACAACTTATTCAGAATTTCGTCGTTCGACTTAGAATGTTGCTGAGTACATTTGAGGGCTTCTGGGGATTGGAAGGCAGAGGTACCGACTACCATGAAGATCGAGGTCTTACGGGGATAGCAAGACAGATTCCGATCATCGTATCGAGTTCTTACCTTGTTGTGGGTTAGACATACTTTTTGAAAGTATAAATCAAGGGACTTTTATCCAAGGTTTTTGGATACACTTATCTTTGGGTTAAAAGATTTACTACTTGTTACATTTATTGATTCATGTTTTCTGTTGTATTTTGGTTGTTGAGGAAGGTATAAAAATCTTATACATTCATGTACTTGTATAATCTGATTTGTAAGAATCTATAAGCTTTAAGGTAGAATCATTATCTTTGTCAACTTTTTCAAAGTTTCATTTTAGGAACTACATTCTTGGAATCACTGTTCCATAATCAATAATGTATGTAGAACCTAGAGGTATTGTGAATTACCTTGTTTAACTTTGTTAAAAATTACCATCTTTAAATGTTCTATAGGAATATTACAAAGTGTACAATTCTGACCCTATTGTATATCGAGCATCTACATAATTATTCCGATACTATAATCGGTATCATTTTGATCATACAATTTGTATTGGTACAGGACTCTGAAATACTTATATTCACAAATCAGTCATTAGGTTTTCGTAAATATTGTTTTTTCAAAGATGATTCAGATTCCTAAGATTTTTATTTCTGAAGTTTCTTGATACAACAATGTTTGGATTACAAAAGTGTAACATTATTATTTACAGGAAAATAAAGATAATACCAATAGAAATACATGGTACATTGATAGTGGATTTTCTCAGCACATGACTGGTAACAAAAAATTCATTGAAAATATTATTAAGACGAAATAAATAAATGTAACTTTTAGAGATAATGATAATGGGGAAATTATTGGTAAAGTTAACATTATTCTTTTTGAAAAAACATTGATTTCAAATGTTTTATTTGTTAAGGGTATAAACACAACCTCATTGGCATAATTTAATTATGTGATAAAGGATACCTTGTGCATTTTATGAATGAAAAGTGATTCGTACACAATTCTAAGGAAGAGTTTATTCCTTCTGCCAATAGGAAAGAGAATGTATACAAACTAAACATAGAAGACCATAGGATCCAAGATCTACCTTTTCTTTAGTGCAATGGAAGATCATTCATTGTTGTGGCATAAAAGGTTAGGAAACTATAACCTTAGGAACCTATAGAAACTCTCTAATAAAAGACTAGTTTAGGATCTACCAGAGCCTAGATTTTATTCTTAAAAAGTTTTCTGTCATTTTCAATATGGTAAGAAACATAAATAGATTTTTCAGTCAGTCAGTGAAGTCTCAATAACAAATTCTTTACAGTGAGAATATATAGATCTCTTTGGTCCAACCCAAAATGGATGCATTGGAGGCAAATATTTTGTATTTTTCTTAGTTGATGATTATAATAGATTTACGTGGGACTATTTTCTAGCAATGAACTTTGAATCTTTTTCTTATTTTAAAACTTTTAGAGCCCAAGTTAAAAATTGGAAAAACCTTCCTCTGATAACTATTCATAGTGAACTTGGAGGAGAATGTAAAAATTCTGATTTTGAAACCTTTTGTAGTAGAAAAGAAATTACTCATAACTTCTCATCACCAAGAATACCTCAACAAAATGGTGTTGTTGAATGATGAAATATAATTATTTAGGAGATAACAAGAGCCATGTTGAGAGAATATTCAGTAGCCAAACATTTTTGGGCAGAAGCTGTAAGTACTTCTTGTTATACTATAAATTATGTTTGGATGAGACCTTTTCTTTATAATAATCATTATGAGTTATTGAATGGTAGAAAACCAGGACTTTCCTACTTCATGGTTTTTGGTTTCAAGGTATTAATTCTGAATACTTAAGATAATCTACACAAATTTGCACCAAAATCGGAAGAAATAATTCTCTTAGGCTACTCCACCACTCTTAAGGCTTATAGAGTTTTCAATAAAAACACTTATAATGTTGAAAAAACAGTACATGAAAAATTTGACGAAATTGATCCTTTTGTTTTTAAACATCCTCAACCTACATCTATGGATGTGTTTTCAAAAACTGATTATCAACCCTTGATAGAAGATCCTTCTGATAAAGAAAATGTTCAAGAAGAAATTTCTGAATCATTCACCCCAGAATATTTTCTACCCTATGTTGATGAAGAGATTTACAAAACCCAAATCAGTTGTTTCATAAGAATCATCCCAGTGATAGTATCATTGGTGATGTAAATAAACCTATAAGGACTAGAAGTTTGATATGAAATAATGTATAACATCTATTATTTCGTTCCCAATTAGAACAAAAAATCACTGATGAGGCTTTAGGTGATAATTATTGGATAAATGATATGAAAGATGAATTAAATGAATTGAAAAGGAATAATGTATAGACCATGGTTGAAAGGCCTAAGGAAACATCTATTATTGGAGAAAAATGGGTCTTCATAAATAAGTGTGATGATAATGGAATCATTGTAAGAAATAAAGCAATATTTATTGCTAAAGGATATAATCGACAAGAAATAATGGACTATAAAGAAACCTATTCTCTAGTGGATGGACTTGAATCTATTCTTATTATACTTTCCTTTTCAGCATTCTTCAATTTCATTATTTTCTAAATGGATGTGAAATGTGCTTTCCTTAATGGTTATGTTCAAGAGGATTTTTTTGTTGAACAACCTCTTGGTTTCTAAGATAGAAAACATCCTGAACATGTTTCTAAACTTACCAAAGCTTTCTATGGACTTAAGAAAGCCCCTCGAGCCTGCTATGATAGACATACAATATTTTTTCTTCAAAATAATTATGTTAAGTGAAATGAAGATCCAACACTTTTTATAAATAAAGATAAGAATTTTTTTTTGAATTTTCAAACTTATGTTGATGACATTATATTTGGTTCAACTCAGTTATTTATAACTGATTCTTATGAGGATCTAATGAAATCTATGTTTGAAATGTGTATGATGGGCGATTTAACCTTTTTCCTTGGTTTTCAAATTTCTCAAAAACCAGAAGGAATCTACATATCCCAACATAAGTATATTAAAAATCTCTTTAAAAAGCATATATATGACAACACTAAGACTATAAGTACTCCAACTGGTACATAAAATTCACTAGATCTAGATGATGCTGGGGAACCAGTAGATCAATCATCTTTTAGAGGTATGATAGGAAGTCTAATTTAATTGATAGCAAGTCATCGAGACATAATGTTTTCATTATTATTATGTGAAAGATATCAATCCAATCCTAAGGAATCTGATTTAAAGGCAGTGAAAAAAAATTACTACTTAAAGGGATCTAAGGATCTAGGAATCTTTTATACTTCTCGAAATGATTTTGTTTTCAAATGTTTCTCGAATGCTGACTTTGGAGGATTTTGAATTGATAGTAAGAGTACATATAGAACTTTTCATTTCATAAGAGATTTATTAGTTTTCTGGTCATGAAAAAAATAACCCTCGGTAGCACTTTCCACTGCTGAAGCTGAATATGTAGGAGCATGAAGTTTTTGTGTACAAGGGTTGTGGATGCATCACACACTCACAGACTATGGTTTGATTTTTACAAAACACAATTTTTTTGTGATAATACTAATGTCATTTCCTTAAGTAAAAACCCCCCACAACACTCTTGTGAAAAACCCATAGATATTAGTCATCATTTCTTAAGGACAACACACAAAAAGGGGATGTCATTCTTAAATTTATCAGAACGCAAGATCAACTTGCTGATATTTTCACAAAATCATTACCCACTGATAGATTTGAATAGATTAAATAAAAGTTAGGAATTATAACCATAAGGTAATCATCCATGATAACATTCTATTAAAACCACTCTCCTTACAATAAGGAACTCCTTTTTATAGAGAGAGTGCATTTGTTAGTTTGATTACTAAAATATTTATTCATCTTAAAGTTTTTGTAGCTTAAAATTTTCCGTAGTCTAAAATTTTTGGTATTCTAATATTTTTTCATAGTCAATTTTTTTTTACTTTAAAATTTTTCATAGTCTAAAATTTTTCGTTTTCTAAATTTTTGTATGAATATTTCTAAATTTTTATAATGTTGATTTTCTAAATTTTCGTAATGAATATTTTTTAAATTTTCATAATGAATATTTTCTAAATTTTCATAATCAAGATTTTATAAATTTTCCTAATGAATATTTTCTAAATTTTCATAATGAATATTTTCTAAATATTCGTATTGAAGATTTTCTATATTTTCATAATAACGATTTTCTAAATTTTCATAATGAAGATTTTCTAAATTTTCATAATGAATATTTTTTAAATTTTCCTACTGAAGATTTTATAAATTTTCTTAATGAAGATCTTATAAATTTTCATAATAGAAGTTTTCTAATTTTTTTGTAGTTTTTTTTCCGTAATCAAAATTTTCAGTATCAAAATATCTTCATGAAAAATTTTCCTCATTACGAATAATATTCCTAACAATCTGAAAGGTATGATTTCTTTCATAAATTTTCATAATCACTTTTTACATGCTGGTATTTTATTTCAATTTTCGTTTTAAAAACATTGGATGATCTTTTCCTTAAAGCAGAATTTTTTTATTAAAAAACCTCAGAATATCTTATTCTTTCAAAATTTCTTTCTAGCTATCTTCTCAACCATCAAACACGATCAGGAGGTTTCTCAACCAATGGATTGAGTATGGAAGCTGAACCGTTGCCTCAAATACCTATATAAAGGACCCCTGATTGTTGTCCCACATAGATCTCAAAGCATTCTCGTGTTGAAGACCTTCCCTTCTACATAAGCCTATTCCGAATTTTCAAGGTTTCCTCAACTCATGTCTGTCGAGGTATCTTCCCAGAAATACATGTCAATTATCAAACTGATTTTTGAATGTCAGATTTATAGAGAAAGGTTGGTACATTCAAATTTATTGGCTAGTTATGATTCTATCATCTCAAAGAACATCAGGCTCAATGGATGTGAGGGTGTTTCCGTATCGAAACTAGGAGCTCAGGATTTGGTATATTCAGAGTTTTTGGTCTAATTCAATGATTAAATAAATTTTTTCATGGAATAAGGAAGAGATAGATTCTCTTTCAAGAGCTATGGAAGGACTTATGCTCAATCATACACCTTGGAATAATGTTTGATTGGAATACCTTATGAAGTAGAAGTTATGTTTTGTTCTCATAAGCTTCTGGATGTTCAAGGAAGCTTTGTTAAGGTGAAGGATATGGATTGCCTCGGTCATTCAGATGTCAAGACTCTGAAGATTATTCACCTATCTAAAAATTATCAGATTCTCAAATTGTGGGTTCAAGGATTCATCATTCCAAGAAAATGAGACAATGATACTTTTAAGAAGTGTGACATGTATATCCTAGAATTCATTGTAAATATAAGGAAGATTATAATATTTAATCATATTATTATTACAATTGAGAATATAAAGGATGGAAATCTAAAGGCTAAGAATATTATGTATCAATCCATTCTTTCAAAGATGATTGTTCATTTTTTATACTCCTTCAAAATACCTTGTAGATCTAATCCAAAACAATTGAAAAGTTATGCTGGTATGTTAAGATACTCTGAGAAGGATGAATATTGGATTTTCTAATGAATCCGAAGATTTTTATGATTTTCCTAAGGAAGAGGCAGAAGCCTTAATAATGAAATAGGATGTAGCTGAGACCTCTAAGAAGGGTTGAAGGAAGAGGAAGCTGAAGGAATTAGAAGAGAAAGAAAATTCCCCATAGTCTAAAGAAACCCAATCTGTACCAACAATGCCTAAGAAGGAAAAAACATATTCGGATAAGGTAGTAGAAAATGGAGGAAAGACAAGGAGAAAAAGAATGTATGGGAGCCTAGATTTGGTTTGGATCATACTAAAGAAAAATATTTTAGAGAAAAGACTACTTATGATATTAAAAAGTAAGAAAAATAAAAGAAACAGAAGATGAAGATGATTGAAGCAGAGATTGTGCAATCACTTCTGAAGGCTTCTGAAAAATCCTCCAAAAATATTACGGTACCACAATAATTTTTTGTATAAGCATTACTAGAGACCCAAGGAATGAAATTTCTGACTCCGAAAAAAGTCCAATGAAAAGTAGTTGAGGAAGAAGAAGATGAAGAAGAAGGTAATGGTGATACCGAAAGTCTCATTAAACAAGTAGAAGATTTTCATGAGATGGAATTTCCAACTGATAAGCTTTTGAACTGAACTTCTGAAGCTGAGTCTTCAAAGATTTATACCCTTGGGAAAGATGATAAATGTGAAGATAACAAGGTTGAAGAAGAAGTGAATAATTTTTCTGAAGAAGAAATCATCAATACAGATTTTATTCACCCAGAGGATGATGATGGAGCTAAGAAAGAAGAGACATATGAAGATAAAATTGTTCGGTAGTCTGATAGTGAACATGAATCCCCTTAATGAAGAATATATTTTGAAGATTGATAAGGGAAAATAGGTATTAGTTGATAGACCTATAAAAGTTGTGGTTAAAACATAAGAAGTTGGTTGATCTTCAAAGAGGAAAGCTGCTGACTTGGAAATAGGAACACCACCAAGAAAAATTTCTTTTTGGAAATTATCTTCTCTGGGACATGATTCCGTAGTCCAGTCCTTGATGAAGCTTTTTGGCACCATTCCAATTTTTCCAAGTATAGACTCTAGATGCCATATGCTTTAACACTCCTTAAATATGTAATCATATTTATTATATATTGTGATGTACAAGTGCATCAAGCTTAAGGTAGAGTTCAAAACTATTTTCAAAAACTACGATGCTCACAGAAGATCTTGCAAGAAGATTCACAATTGGTCAAATAAAACTATAAAATACATGAGAATTCTTGATGAGTTCCAAGATAGGGTCAAGGATTCCTTTGACACTAAAGATATTAAGATCAAGGACCTCACAAATATCTTTTAGAAGAAGCTAACTCTGGAATAGAATTAACTGATTCAAGAAGGAAAATACCTGAATGAGAAGTAGTATTCAGTTGCTCAAAGCTAGAAAATAGAAAGGGATCTTAGGATTGAGATAGAAGAAAAACTTTCTAAGTAGAAAGAATCCATGAAGGCTCAGGCAGAGGTTCTTATGGCTCAGGAAGAAAGAATCAAATCCGTAGAGAAAAATAAAGAGGATCAAAATCAACATCTCAAGTGTATTGAGGATGATCAAAATGAATTAAAAAAGATGAAGACTATAGTAAAGAGGTAGATGCTGAAGGGGAATGAAAGATAATGTTTTTCAATTCCGATACTTTTTTTATTCATCCCAGGTATAAATTTTTTCAATCGAAATGAATTTTTGGGTTTCTCTTTATTTTTTTCGTTGTTTAGCACTAATCATTTAGGTACCCAATTTCATTTCCATTCCCTATATTTCTTTTTGAAAATTACAATGGGGGAGAAAGGAATGATAAAATGAATACTTAGTAAAAATTTCCCTCAGTGAGGGGGAGTTCATCTATGGGGTAGTTCTTATCCAATAAGATTTATGAATGAAATAAAATTCTAAATCTCAATCCAGAAATCAAGAATATGATCCTTAGTGTATCCAATTCCTTAGGGGGAGTTAGTCATATTCAACATTTCCCATGTATTTAGGGAGACATGTTTTACATTCAATGTCCATGATTTTTTTTTCTAATTCCTTATATTCTTTTCTTAAGGATGTTTGTGCCTTCCAAACAGGAGGATATTGTTGAGTCAAAAATGTTTCCTTATGAACTTTTCATTCTTGCATGTATCGAAAATCACAAACACCCTATTTTAAAGAAAATTTCATTAACCCTATGTTTTATCTTTATATGGAATATTTTCCTTCCCCAAGGAAATTTTTCCGTACAATGTTTTTAGTTGTTAATTTTATTTCAATGTAAAAAATTTGGTTTCATATCCAAAACCTCGGAATCTTATGAATACATAGATATAGAGAATTTTGGTTTCAGGATCCAAATTCAGGTTACGAGTTCTCTAAATTCAGAGGCATAACTTTTTTATGTTCTGGATCCGAGATATCTGAATTTAGACCCTGAACATTCTGAAGTTTAGGTTCTGAGTTCTATGAATTCAGTCTCCAAACATTCTAAAGTCCAGGCTCAGAGTTATCTAAATTCATAATCCAAACATTTTAATATTCAGACTATGAATTCTTATGAATTCAAACTCTGAACATTCTGAGTTAAGACTCTGAATTCATATAAATTCAGACTCTGAATTCTCAGAGTTTAGACTCTGAATTCTTATGAATTCAGACTCCGAATTTCCTTGAAATTTAGACTATGTAATTCTATAGAAATCAAGTTCCAAATTTTTTTGAAGATAGAATCTGAATAACCATGCATTATAGACACCAAATGGTTTTTGTTAGACTCTAATATTTTATTCGTTCACTCTAAATAGTTAATTTTGGTTATACAACCATATATTTCCTTAATCATTGTTGGGTTATAAAAAATGTAGTGCATTCAGTTATTAACTAACCATTGTTTGAGTGACACATGTACAGGTCCCTCTGAAATTCATGTAAAAATATGACTTTTGGAGGAGGGAGCCGACTGTTGAAGTTGTGCCTATAAATAAAAGCTCATTTGAAAGAGCTCATAAAACAAGTCGATCAATCTAGAGATTACATTCTGCTGAAGTGATTTCTAGAGAGAGAGACTTTATTACTTTGTGTGTACTGAACATCTTGTTCAGAATTGCATCGTGCAACTCCGAATTTTACTGAGTACATTCGAGGGCTTCCATGGATTGGAAGACTGAGGTGTCAAATACCTTGAAGATCGAGGGAAAGCGGGGATAAAAAAGCAGATTCTAATCTTCATATCGAGGTCTTACCCCGATGTGGGTAAGACAAACATTTTTGAAATTATAAATCATTAGACCTGTATCCAATGTTGTTGGATACCCATCTCTTTGGGTTAAAAGGATTACTACTTGTTACCTTTATTGTTTCTTGTTTTCTGCTGTATTTTTGTGGTTTAGGAAAGTATAACCATATTATACTTTCTTATAATCGTATAGTCTGATTTATAAGATTCCATACGCTTTAAGGTAGAATCGTTATCTTTGTTAACTTTATGTTTTATTTTCAGAATTACATTATAAGAATCACTCTTCTGGAATCAAGAATGTCTGTATAACTTAGAGGTCTTGTGAATTACCTTTTTTAACTTTGGTAAACATTACCATCTTTAAATGTTCCAAAGGAATTTTTTAAAGTGTACAATTCACCCATGCTCTTGTATATTGAGCATCTACAAAATTATCCCGATACTACAATTAGTACCATTTCTATCCTACACCCAACTCAAACAAAATAATCCACCTATATAAGAGATCAATTATTATGTGAGAAAAACTAAATAGAAATAAATTAAAATTAAATATGAAATAATAAATTAATTCTATAGAAAACTGTTTTATTATGAAGACATCATGATTACCTCTATGATTTAGTGGTTAAAACACTATTTCTGTTGTTTCACATTAATGACACAAGGATATAAATATTCAAAAATAAAAGATATCGACAAAGAATAATAAAAATTAAATCAACATTCCATTATATATTTTTTTGTAAATTTGAGAAAGAATATCAAAACATAACATTTGAATATATCCAAAGTGTTTCCTTTATTATAGTTTATTCTTTTGAGGGATTGGTAACATCATTATGTATAGAATACATTTTCTTCATGAGTAGTCAAACATTTAACTTAGAATATTTTAGTTCATTAGAGAACATATAATTTAATGAGAAAAAATAATATATTAAAAAACATATACCATATCATTGAAATCTATTTATTTTTTTAAAGGTTTCCTGTTTTTTCCCATTTTAAGAATTCAAATATCCTATTTGAGGTCCCCTCTATTGTAGAAGAGATTTGATATAGTAGAACCAACATAAACTGATTGTGATGTCTCAATGAAAGGCTCATCCACAATATAATTTTCATCTGAGTGGACAATTTTTTTGTAATCAATAAGAAAATCTACCAATTACTATTTGTTGGATCATAGACATAAAATACTTGCATTTCTTGAGATTCCATTATGAATAGTTCATCCTTTCCCCTTCTATAATGAAATTCACCTTCATAAATCCCATTTTACCAACATTGAATATATTGATATTGACAACACAATTTAAATAGAAGCATGACCCTTAAAATGTTGTATAATACAACTTGTATATCTGTTTAATAATTCTAAAATATGAAATATTTTCATAAATAGGATTTCTATCATTAGAACCAGATATTTTCATCACATTAGCCACAAGCGTAACACCATATTTTTTCATCATATTCAAGTCATCATGTTCTTTTGTATAGAATCTATATCAATTGATTACAAACCCAGTGTAAGAAATAACATTTTCATTTAGTGCTCTGGCTAGCCATTGAATTCATCCGACAATTGAATTTATAATTTCATATATCTCCTTATATATTTGATTTCTAAAGTATCCTATAATCTATTGATTAAATGTATCCGATATCCATATTTCATCCCTTGATGGATTCAAATATCTAATAATTTATTTATTTGATTCAATTTATTGATAAAAATCTTCACTATTATGTAATATATAAAGACGCTCTACATTTCCATGTGAAAATGAAATTCAAACTACATCTCTTCTGGAAATCCCATCACCCATAAGGTTTCCGCTGTGACGAGACATCAGGAGACTGATTCATAAAACATATGATAGGTAATTAGTACAGAAATCAATAGCTTCTTCCACAATATATCATTCTACAATACAAACATTGGGATGATATTGAGTGTAAGCTACCGAACAAAGAATTTTTCATGTTTTACCCATCACTGGTGCCAACTCATCCCTTATATAAATTTCAATCAACACTAACCTATCCTTGATTCAATCATTATTTTTGCTATGATCTTTTAGTATCATGACAATAACACCATAAAATAAAATTTATTCTACATGCATGACATCCGAAAAATGTATGACATACAAAAAATTACAATATGGAAAATCAATGAAAATTGATGTCTTTATACAACCTAAATTTATAAGGTCTTTTTAAAATGGATTACCGAAAAAAGTGTCAATATTTTTTAAATTTTGGTACAGTCGATCACCCTTTTTTAGATACAGTTTTGTACCTTGTTTGACATTTGAAACCAATAGTGTCATCTAGGATCGATATTTATATTATCGAGGTAAAATTTTTTGATTTCCCAAAAACACAGTCTCTAAGGAATGTTTCAACTGAACTTAGTATGTGCATTTTTCACAAATGAGAAACCCCAAAATTTCTGTAATTCTATATCTTGATAAATTTCCATAGGTGGGGAATTCATTTGTTATTCCAAACAACATGGATGTCAATGTGAATTATTCATTTCTATGAGAATAAAACATTGTAACACTTGTATTCCACATCAATTTCATATGTTTGATCAATGGAGAAAAATAGACATCAATTTCATTATCGTGTTTCTTTGGTCGAGATATAATTAGAGATAACATAATGTATTTGTTCTTCATGCGTAATGACGGAGGCAAGATATAATTTATCAATATGGTAATCCATGTACTATGAGTACTACTTTATAAACCAAAAGTATTTATGAAATCTATAGATAATGCAAGATAAAAGTCTCTTAGATCATCTCTAAATTTAGGAAACAAATAATAAATTTTCATCCACTAAGGAGAATCTACTTGATGACATAGGTTCCCATATTTAATTCTTGTATCTGCATGACCTGTTAATTGTCCTATAGTTTCTTGACAGAAATATAGTCTTAAAACCTGTAGAATGATAGGAATGTACTATTCGGATTTTGAAGGACTCGATTAATTTTTTCTTGTATCGACATGCGCCACACTTAGGGAATTTTTATGAGTGATTCCTAGTCCTTATGAAATAGTATGCAATAATTCGAAATAGAATGTATTTTTTAGAGACCGTACCCACTGAATGTAAATTAAATTTGGCATCATATGTTCTTGATGGTAGTTCATTTTATTCTGGTAGAATATCTTTCTAGAGACCAAGATTTTCTGTAAAGCTGGTGTCACTCCATTTGTTGCCACCTTTCAAATTATATAAATTCAATACAACTGACAATGTTGTGTATTTAGTAAAACCGGTATATAATGGTTTCTCAGAGTAGCTATTTAACTCCTAAAAAACCTTGGACAATCACGAAGGTCATCTTTAGTTGTCATTTTCATTTCTTCCATGCAATCTCTACCATCATTTACAGAGGTATTCATATCAAATGATTCATAGACCGTAGTATCATCCCAATCGATTCCTACATTCATTTTCTCCATATTTAATCCAACATTTATAGATTTGATCTATTCCGTGAGAAATCAATTGTTCTTCCAACTATTCCAAAATAATTTTTCTTGAATATAAACTATGTAAACACTATAAGATGATTTTATAAGAGACACCTGCATGCTTTCTTAAAAACATGATAATCACTTTAAATCCATCATGATATTACTTTTCCAAATGATTAGCATGCATCCATTTTATATTCATATCCATCCTATTGGGTTAATAAAATATTAAGTTTATATAACATATAAATAAATACACAAAAGATATTCATTACCAAAATTGAATGTTATAGGCAATTTTAATAAGATAAATATGTATTATTTATCTTATGATATCTAAGAGCCTAGATATTCCAAATCTGATAATAAGTTCTATTTGAATTTGAAAAAAATAGAGTTATATAGATTAAGATAATAAATGCAATTATAACCGAACATTATAGATTTAAATTGAAATATGGATAATGTAATGGCCATAGCCTAAATTAACCAAAAAACACTAGGTCAGATCATATTATGAACTCTAACACACCTCAAAGACACTAAAGGATGGTTTAACCTTTTTGTGTAAAAAATAAAATATGGGAGGTGGACCCCCTCCCCCCAAAAAGAAACAATTTGTAACAAAAGTCAAAAAAATTATAGAATCACCCTTGGGGTTAATGGACATGCAGAACCAAAATCATCTTTACTCGATATAGGCATACCTATTTGATAGAAAATTTTGTAAAAAAATGATGCAATAGATATATAGACATGAATAATGTCACTCCATTATAGAAACTCACTCACTCATACTCTATAAGAAATATAAAATTGATAAAATCTGGATATTCAAACACAACGTGAACTAAAGGCACTATAATGAATCCAAAAGTGAAGGCTAAATGTGAAAAAACCTCATATGCTTAACTGGGGATGACCCCTTTGAATATGCTCTATAAGAAAACTATGGACCATACTAAATTCTAAGATGAACTATATTCAATGATACATATTACCAATATATAAACATACATCACTCCACTAACTTAGTTCCTAAAAAATAGCATCTGAAGATGCAAGTCTACTAAACTATCAATCAAAGTTGTCAACATATATATAATAATTAGGGAACCGATAATGTCCCTCAAATAATTATTCAATAAAGAATAATATATATGAAAATCTCTACACAGTTATATACATATATGAACAATGTATTTAGTAACAAGATATAAAACATAGCAGTAAAACAACAATGAAACAATCCATGGTTCAGTATCAGATATAAACTAAGGACTGTACATCAGTAGTCAAAAAAACACTAAAAATTGTTCCCTAATGAATAGATCACAAAAAATTCATACACAACATATCATAAAAAATGGATCATAACAAAATTACAGAAGAATAAATCAAAAATGAAAACAAAAATACAAAATTAAAATCAGAAGGCTCATATGACTAGCTTAAAAAAAATATGAGACACTCTTCGAAAGTTAGAAGGGATCTTCAGAGGCATTTATGTGGTGTGATTCGACCTTCGATTCATAAGTAGAAGCTATTAGACCTTCAATTCATCGAGAAGGAGCACCGATAGTGGGTGGATTCTACAGAAAGCTTCTATATCGTGATGGGTTTTCAAATGGTTAGAGGTTTTAAAAAATATCAAGATACATTTATCACCGCTTACTAATAAGCTCTCATAAAGATCCTTTTTATTGGTGCTTATTATATAAGTGATGATACATGGACTATTTATTAGTGTATAACTTATAGCGCTGATAATTGTTCATCTATCAGATCTTTGTTTAGAAATGATAAATCTTCATCATTATCAGTGACAAAAAATTAGTAATAATGATTCATTTGTCAACAATTATTATTGAAGCACTGTTAATGAATTTATAATAATAATTATAAATAATTTTTTTAAATAATTATAAATACATATTAAATATATATAAATAAAAATATAGTAAAAATAGTCATTTTTAAATATATTTATTATAATTTTATAATTATTTATTCATAATTATAGAAATATTTAAAAACAAATTCACCATTATAAATATTTATATGATTATACACATATATATATATAATATATATATAAATATAAATATATTGAATATATTTATTATTTAATGTATTTGATTACATGTTTAATAATTTTTTAAATACATATAATTATTAATTTATAATTATATAAATACATTTACAAAAATATTAATTAATTTATAATTATAAATATATAATTTTATATATATAGTGAATGTATATTTATAAATATATTTATTTGTAAATCTGATTACATATAATTTTTTTAAAAATATATTTTTAAACATATTAATTATTATCTAATTTTGATTGAATGAAATAGTATATATATGAGTGAAATAGAATAAATTAAGAACATAGGAACACTTTAACAGTATTGAAAAAATGGATACGTTATGTTTGTGTGCATATTATCAATAACAATGCGTTACTTATTTTAATGACCAAAACATTAATTAATGAAAATTTCCATTGATCTAATTAAATGTCTTATTAATCAAAATGGTTATATAAAATATGTACTTTTTTAGCTATATTTTTTGGGATTTCAAAAAACCGTTAAATTTTTTTTACCATTGCTAATATATCAATTGAACAATGATAAAATTATTAGTATAGATATAGGGATTTAAAAAATCCAATTTACATAGAAAAAGGAAGGGATGGCCTCACATAGTAGAATTGTTCCAATTGAAGACCATTTTTCACAGCTTAGAAAGGAGGTGGAATCCTTGTTCTTTGCTCATGACTAAGCCCAAGACAGGCTTTAATACATTAAATGCGAAAAGAAATGCTTACTGGAGAAGTTGATGTTGAAAGAGATACCACCCGATCGATGTTATCTAAACCAAGCCAAGAGTCTGTCACCATCACACACCTTACCATATGTTTTTATGCTGGTGTTATAAAGGGATATGTATCAAGACCTTATCACTAATATTATGTAGATTATTTTTGTTTAGAGAATATGCATTCATTTTATTAGAGTTACTTTGTCAATAGTTTTTAAATCCAAAATAGGATTTTTTAAGATAATATTCAATTTAAGAAATATATTTTGATGAACTAATGGATTCATGAATTAAATAAAATTTTAATTAAATATTTCTAGTAAATTTCATTTTAAATATAAATGATCGTATGATTTTTAGGAAGACAATTGTAATTTTTATTAAGGTTTGAAAACCATTTTTGTCAAAACACATGGATTTTTGATAAATATTAGTTTTTATTTTAAAAGTAAATATTCAAAAGCTAATAATTGTTTTAGATAAAATGAATATTATTTTTAGAATCCGGACGATGAAATTATCCAGTGGTTAATTTTTCATAATTTTTTGAGACAATCAAATGTTTCCGTAAAAAATAAATACAGTTTAATTATATAATGTGTTTTATGACATCATAATGACCCAATAGTGATGTAATAAAATAATATAAATGATATTTTAGGAAAATATATGTTTTAACATTAAAATAACGCAATTTTAGGTTTCATTTATTAATTTTTCTATGCCTTAGTGTACCCTTCATGAATTAAAAATCATTTTAGTTTTTTATATTAATTTACTTGAGTGTGTGACTCGCCTCCACATTAAAAAGAATTATTTTTTAAGACATTAGGAAATTTTCCTTATAAAATATTATTTTCCACTCCCCTTTGGAAGAAACCATGGGAAAAAACCAGGGGTTGGTTTTTGGTTTTGATTAGTTTAATATGTGGTGTCCAAAACATAACTAATAAACAATTCCATCTCTTTTCCAATATAAACCCACCCAATATCCCACATAATCATCACTCATGGACATTGGATCCTGACCAACCTCTTCCCTCCTATCTCTAGAATCCTCCCACGGTTCCCCGAGCTCCCAAGAAGCCTCTCCCAAGCCTTTGGATCACACATCCAAGTAAGGGATCCTCAGTTTCCTTTCTTCCTTATTTATGTCGATATTTCCTTATATTGTTATACCCTTTTATTTTCAATTAAAAATGTTGGGGTATGATTTATCACCTACCCTATACATCTATCCTTATGTTTTAATTATGAGAGACCCCTTTCTCTATAATTAAAACCACCCATGTACACGTGTAACCATGCCAAATTTCTATAGGGGATTTCATCCTCTCTCATTTTTGTCCTAGTTTCTTTTTGTTGTATTACCCTTTTATTTTCAAATAGAAATATTGGGGTATGAATTCCCACGTCCCCTTTAATTATATCATTATGTTTGAATGATCATATACCCCATTATCTCTCATTAATTCCCTCCAAGTAAACTTGTTACAATGGAGAAATTCCGTAAGGGATTTTTATCACCTCATTTACATTCAGGAAATTATTTTGTTTTATGAACCTAAATTGAATTACATATGTTGGGACATGTATCTATATTACCCTATTACTGTCTATTTAATGTAAAAATTATGAGATGAACCATTCCTTGTCACCAATCATTATTATGAATTTTTATGTCATGCTATTATGCTACTGAAATTGCACTGCGATTTTCAAAGCCAAAGTCATTGTGTAGTGAATACCATGCACATTTCACTATCAATGGTATTGAAATTTATATACATTTACATATTGATTATTGAAATTCATGTATGAATTACACATTCCTTTATCATAGAATAAATTATAATGTTTAATTAATCCATGTTATACGATCCATATAGCACACTTACACATGAAATAAAATGATTAAGAAGGGTGCACCCCGATAGCCTTCAAATTCATTGGGTAAAGATTAGTATCCGGATAACTCAAGTGCAATGATGGTTTACTCAATATAAATAAATTTCAATTATTATTTACTCCTTCTCCAAGTGCAATGATATTGGGATCATGTTAATACCATGTTAAGTGTTGTTGCCACATTTCCATGCTTTGATAACCATGCTATATCATGCTTTTATGTTCATGTTTCTCTTATGATCCTTTGATATGCCTATTATGTAATAAGTATTGTATTGTTCCTGTTATTCATTGTTTACTCCCAGTATAAGATTTATAGCTAACCCTTTTCTTATGCATGTCCTCAGGTTATCCCATGCAATTCTATGTATGAGGGAATGCAGTAGTCATGTAAGGGATGTTTTTAATAAATATGTTGTGTTTCGTGTTTTAAATGGTCATGTAATGTTTCTAAGCACCAATGACACTAGACCTCTATACATTAAATATTGTATCAATTCAAGTGTTTTATGTAATAAATCATTTTTTAGTATGTAATAAATATCAGTTTTGTTATACTTGGTATCATAGAGAGGTTTAGTTATTTTTGGGATTAGTATTAGACAACCATAGTGAAAGACTTAGAGATAAGACTAAGTATAATAAAAACATCCCTAACTTTTGGTGAGTATAGAGTAAGTGTTTTATCAAACAAATACATCCATGTATGGATACGATAAGGTAGATGTGGCTCCGACACAGATGTACCTTGGAGTGAAACCTCTGACATGGAGTTTTGGGCATGACATGGGGCATCATGGTTCATAAGAAGATGCCTTTCTGCACTATAGGTTATGATACTCCTGGGGGGTATTCTTTGGTAAATTAATAAGATTATTATGAATCATTATTAAGAGAATTAAAATAATTCCCATAAGAATATATGTTGGGAAGCAGATCATGGATAACATAGATTGAAGCCAATAAATTCATAATTTAAGGAAATAAAATTTATTTATAAGTCATCCATTTTGGTCCTTTGATTACCTTTATGTGTTACAACTAAATATCCTTTTATTCTTGCCAATGGCCGATAATAGGAGGGCTCGGGCTAAAAACTGATGCAAAGAACAATGTGATAATTGTTCCAATGAGATTCCCAATCCAATGGGAGTGGTAATCGAAAACTTTTTCCCAATACACTCTTAGTTATTTCTAGAATTAAATAGAATCATGGCTTAAGAGGAACGTTTAACCCCACCTAAGATATAAAAAGTCACCATCAATAGTTTCTTTAGAAAAATATTTATACTTTTAATGGGTCATCTGATCCCTTAATCGCTGAACAATATATCAACTCCATTTAAATGATCTTCTCTATCCTTTAATTTTCTGAATAAGTGGTTGTTCTAATTGATTATTATCATTTGGATGGTGAAGATGATCAATGGTGGACACTGATCAAAAATACGAAGCCTGAGGAATATATCATGGCGTTGGAATAAAATGATTTCTTTAAAATATTTTTCGATAAATATTTTACGCAAACCGTCTGAATTAATATGGAAAGGGACTTTCTTGCCCTCAAGAAAAAGATGAAAAATATATCAGAGCTTATGAGTAAAAAATTAAAAGGCTGGTAAAATATGCCTCCAACTTTGTCGTTACCCCTGAAATCAATTTTTAAAGCTTCTTTGCTGGGTTGAAACCTAGCATACGGAAATTCCTAGTGATCCATGACTTCGATAACTACGAAGAAATTGTCGGATGTTCCCTCAAAGTCAAAATAGATATTGTTGAATCTCAGGGGAATTATGAGGATACTATGCATAAGTTTAACATCAATTTTGGTATTCTGATGGATAAATCCAATGGAGCTATGAAAATATAGCACCATAATTTCTAAAATCATGGAAAAAAGAACCCTAGAAATTTTTTAAAGGGGATGAGGAATTGATTTAGGTGTGTAAGAGAAGGGCACCTATCCATTAACCGCTGACAAGAAAAACCTGTGATTATGACAGAGGAGAAGAACTCTCTGTTTGAATCTCAATGTTTTGTTCATTTCTTCAACTGTAAAGAAACATGGCACCGTGCAAATTAGTTCCCTAATAGAAGGGTTTTCAAAGGCAACCAAAAACCTTTACGGTAGTCCGGGAGAGAGTTTTCCATCACTGACACCAATGTGAACCCCAAAGATGAAGTGGTGATAAGTATACTAGTTATTAATTCAAGAATAGTGAACGTACTTTTTGATTTTGGTTCTATGCATTATTTGGTATCCTGAATGTTTATTATAACAATACCAACACCACTAAAAATCATAGAAGATAAGATGTAGGCGAGTTTGATAAATGGTGAAATCATTACATCCCATGAATATAACTCCTCCCTTGTCATAATTATTGGATTTAACTTCCCAATGAACCTTATAATACTCCCTATGGTGGAATTTGATGCAATTCTCGGCATGGATTTAAATTCCTTATAAAATTCCAATATAAATTATTGTGAGAGGGAAATAACTCTCTATATAGAGAATAAACCCCTGATTCTTTACAAGTTCACGGAGGAGGATGAATCTTCCTTAGCACCATCATCCCAAGCATTGATATCACTCCCCTATGATCATGCATATCTGGATCAAGTGATTGAGTCCAAGGAAGCAACCATCCGTGAAGACATTCCTATTGTGAGGGAATTCACTGAAGTGTCTCTCGAAGAGTTTCTTGGTCTTCCTATGAGAGGATATGTTGAATTCTCAATTGACCTTATACCTGGGGAATTGCAAATATCCAAAACTCTATATAAAATGGATGATGGGGAGCTTATGGAGCTAAAGAAACAACTATATGAGAATCTGGATAATGGGTTTTTATGCCCAATTGCATGACAATGGGGTGTAGCAGTACACTTTGTCAAGAATAAGGATGGGTCAATGAGCCATTTCATTGATTATCATGAGCTCAGAAAAATCATGATAAAGAACAAGTATCCACTATCCTGAATTGATGACATGTTTGATCAACTATGTGGAGCACAATATATCCCCAAAGTGGATTTGCGGTCGGGATATTACCTTGTAAGGGTGAAGAAAGAGGATATCCCCAAGAATGATTTTCATACATGGTATAGGAACTATGAATTCATAGTAATGCCTTTCAGACTCACTAATTCTCCAGAAATCTTCTTGGAATTTATGAATTGTTTCTTTAAAGATTACCTCGAATTTTTTTGGTAGTCTTTATATACGATATACTAATATACTCAAAACCCAAGGAGGAGCATGAAGAGCATCTATGAACTATACTAAAGACCTTGCGAAAGGAGAAGCTCTAGGAAAAATACAAAAAGTGTGATTTCTAGTAGAATGAGGTATCATTCTTGGTCAATATCATCACAAGTAATGGGATATGAATGGATCCCTCCAAGATAGCTCCAATTTAGGGATGGTTGGGGCCAACATTGGTGACAGATATTCATAGATTTCTGGGGTTATCGTGATTTTATTTCCATTTTTTGAGAAAGTTCTCACAATTTTCAAACCCTCTAACCTAGATAACTTGGAAATGAGTGATGTTTTTATGAATGATGAATGCGAAGAGAGCTTAAAAGAGTTTAAAAGGAGTCTTATCACTCGGCCAGTGATCACTTTAACCACTAGTGGATAACTTCTTGTGGTATTTGGTGATTCTTCAAAGAAGAGCCTGGGTTGAGTGTTTATGAAAAATGATAATGTCATTGCCTATGATTCAAGGCAATTGAATGTTCATGAGAAAAATTTTCCAACACATGATCTGGAGTTGGTTGTAGAAATCATTCCTGTGAAATTTTTTTAGTGTTACCTCTTTTTGGAGAAGTGTGAAATATAAAAGGATCACAAAGCATCATGTATATATTCTCACAGAAAGAGTTGAACATGAACCAACAAAGATGGTTAGAGATAATAAAAGACTATGAGTGATCAATCCATTAACACCCTCGGAAAGTGAATAAGGTGGTAGATGCTCTATTTAGAAAGGACCAATTTTTTTTTATCATTGATGAGAATTGAAAAGGATCCAATCAATTGGGATTTGATGAAGATGGACATGGGAATAACAATTAAGGGATCATGATCAATAATTTCACAAATGATTGATCAACCGTATCTTTTGGAAAGATTAATGGATGCTCAAACTGATTATTTGGAAATTTAGAGTAAGGCAGAAACTATTTGAAAAGGGAAATCCTCAGTGTTTAGTGTCACGGAAGAAGGAATTGTGAGATTTTTAGCAAAACTATGTGTTCCATCAAATCTGGAGTAAAAGAAAGAACTTTGGGATGATGCACATAGTTCAAATTTCTCCATTCATCCAAGAAACAAAATCACATATTGAGATATATGAAAGAATTATTAGTGGGATAACGGGAAGAATGAGTTCACTGAGTATATATCAATGTGCCTGGTATGTCAGTAAGTGAAGGATGAGAATCAGAAGTCTAAGGGGATGATGCAACCGTTATATATATCAGCATAGAAATGGGATAACATCACCATGGAATTTTTCACTAGACTTCCGAAGACATCCAAAAGAAACAATGCTATATTGTTTTTTGTGGATCGTCTTACAAAGACTACACACTTCATTGCAATTCAATGGTATTTCTCACTAGATCAACTGGCACGAATATACATTAGAGTGTGGTAGGGCTGCATGGAGTACCACTATAGATTGTATTTGATCAAAATATAAGATTCTCCTCTATATTTTGGTAGAGTCTTCATCATGATTTGGATAATGAGCTGACCATCAGTACGACATATCATCCTCAAACTGATGGCCAATCTGAGCAGACTATACAAACACTTGAGGAAACTTTAAGAGTGTGCTAAATGGACTGCAAAGGTGGATGAGATCAACATCTTCCTTTGGTTGGGTTATCTTACAAAAACAGTTTCCACTCAAGCATCCAAAAGACTCCTTATAAAGTCCTATATAAGAAGAGGTGTAGAACATCAACATGTTAGGATGAAGTTGGGGAGAGAAAACTCATAGTTCCAGAGATGGTCGAAGAAATGGTGGAGAAGGTTAAGACCATCCAACAACACAGTAATGTTTCTAAGAGTCAACTAAAGAACTATGTAGATATTCATCAATGAGACATAGAGTTTGATGTCAGAGACGTGGTATTCCTCCTCATATCATCATGGAAGAGTGTTCTGAGATTTGGTAAAAAGGGACAACTTAGTTCAAGGTACATTGGCCCTTTTGAGATCCTTTCTCATATTGGAGTAGTGTCTTATCGACTAGTACTCCCACCGAAACTTTCTTAAGAATATGATGTATTCCATGTATCACTCTTAAAGAAGTACATACCTAAACCATCACATATACTCAATCCTGAGGTGGTACCATTGGAGAATGACCTCTATTATGAAGAGAAGCCAGTGAAGATTTTAGATCATAGAGAAAAGTTCTATCAAATAATAAAATGAACCTCATCATGGTGTTCTGGTGAAACCAAATGTTTTAAGAAGCAGTGTGGGAATTGGAGGAAGGGATAAAGCAGAGTTACCCACATCAATTTTATTGTGGGGAAAAATTTTCAAGGGAAAAATTTCTTAAGGGGTGAAGATTGTAATGACTGAAACATTAATTAATTAAAATTCCTCTTGATCTAATTAAGTGTCTTATTATGAAAAATGGTTATATAAAATATTAAATTCCATTGTTTTATGTTTTTTGATTTGAAAATACCATTATGAATAGTTAATATTGATAATATTGTCATTGAAAAGTTATCACATTATTAGTATAGTTATTGGGCTTCAACAAATCTGATTTACTTAGAAAAAGGAAGCGATGTCCTCATCTAGTAGAATTGAACCATTCGAAGCACATTTTTTAGAGTTCGGAAAGCAGGTGGCATCATTGTCCTTCACTCTTAACCAAGACCAAGATGAGCTTCATCACATTAAGCTTGAACAAAACCACCTATGAGAGAAGTGGAAGTTGATAGAGATTACTACCTAAGCAATGTTATCCGAGCCACCCCAAGATTCTATCACCGTCGCACACCTTACCCTATGGTCTTATGTAAAATTTTTTTTATGGAGAATATACCTTCATTTCATTAGTTTTACTTTGTAAATATATTTTAAAGGAAAAATTGCATTCTTTTAGTTATTATTCATTATAAAAATTAATTTGATGAATTAATATATTTTTTAATTAAAAAATATTTTTTTTAAAATATATTAATAAATTAATTTTTAAATATAAATTATCATATAATTTTTATGAATACAATTGTAATTTTTTTAAGGTTTGAAAGTTGTTTTTGTCAAAACCAATGAATTTTCGATAAATATCGGTTTTTAGTTTAAAAGTAAAAATTCACATATTTAGAAAATTTTTAAGTAAAATGAATAATATTTTTGAAATCAGGAAATCAAAATTATCCAATGGTAATTTTTTCATAATTTTTTGAGATACTCAAATTTTTGGGTAAAAATTAAATACCGTTTAATTATATAATGTGTTTTATGACATCATAATGACACAATAGTGATATAGAAAAATACTATAAATGAGTTGTTCTGCCAATATATGTTTTCAAATTAAAATAATGTTATTTTATGTTTTTTTTGAGTTATTTTACAATGCCTTAGTGGACCATTCAAGAATTATAAAACATTTTAGCTCTTTAAATTGATTTCCATGGGAGTGTGACTCACCTCGACAGAAGCCAGCCTAATAATTTATGAATTTAGGACATTGGATGTAAAGAACAATATTTTCCAATCCCATTTGGAAAAAACTATGGGAACAAAACATGGGTTGGATAGTGGTTTTGATTAGTTTAATGTGTGGCCTCCAAATCCTAAGTAATAAAGAATTCCCTCTCTTCTCTTATATAAACCCACAGAATCTCCGAGATACTCTTCACTAATAGCCCTTGGAGCTAGACCAACCTCTTCCCTAATCCCTAAAAAGTCCTCCCAAGGTGCCCCAAGCTCCATAAAATCCTCTCTCAGACCTCTCCCATGCCTTTGGATCACACATCAATGTAAGGGATTCTCACTTTTCTTCCTTCCTTATTTATGTCGGGATTTCATTACATTGTTATGTCCTTTAATTTTCAATTAAAAATGTTGGGGTATGATTTATAACCTCCCCTATACTACCCTCCTTATGTTTGTATGATGATTGTAACAACTCGAGATTTTATGATAATTATTCATTTTAATTTCATTGATGTCTTGTGTTATACGGTACATCAAAATTAGTTTGTTCTATACGCAACACCGTATTAGCTTACAGTATACAAAACACTATTCATGGACCGTGTTACACACAATTTCAAGTTTGAAACATTAAGTATAGATTTTTTTTATTATATAAATAAAATATGTTTTGAATAATGTTATATGCAACACCAAAGGTAGCTTGCACTACATGCATCCCTAACTAGGCTTGCATTACACGCAATCACGACCTTTCTCGATAGCGTGTGTTGTACACAATACTGTATTTTCCTAAACAATGATATATTGTTAATATGGACTAGCCGTTATGAATAGATTTGAATAAATTTTGAATTTAATAAAATTATTATTCATATTACACATTTTCTAGAACTTTGTATGAGAACAAAATAATTTTTTTCATGTAAAATATGTATTTTTAAAAAAATACAGTTTTGTCACCTTTTGATGGCGCACCCACATTAAATATAGTTTTTGAAATATTTATATGTTCAATTTGAAAAAATAAAATTTATCATTGGAATCAGGATATAAAAATTTACTTTGGATAAGTTTTTGATATTTTTCTCATAACATTCATATTATAATGAATAGTAAAAATAGCCTATATTTTAATTAGAAAAACTTTTATCATCATAATAATCTATATGGATGAATTATAACATTGAATGGGTTTAAAGTATAAATAGAATATATTTTTACCATTTAATATAATTTATGTATGTAGAATTTATTTTACATTGAATTCGTAGGTTAAATGAATTCAATCTTTTGCAATGTTTTAAACAAAAACTCGTTTTCTTTCGAAAAAGGTATTAATTTTAATTTAATTTCTGAACCTTCTGTGTATTGAATTTGAAAAAATGGATTCCATATTTGGAATCATTGGGCCCAAATTATATTAATAGGCTACTTTTTATTTTTTGGTAATTATGAATTGTAACTAAGGTAAATTTTATTTACCATTGTAAAAGGTAAATCGGGTGATTAAGGGTAAATATAATATTATCAAAATTACCTTAACACCTTCCAAAATTCTATTTGATGGCTAAAATTCGACCCATATCACCTAAGGGTAGGATTAGATTCAATTTATGGACTTTTGAACATGAAAATAATTTAATTATTATTAAAACCAAAGAAAGTGACAACATGTCACCCTCTTAAATCTTATAAGTATTATAATTTTAATTTAGTGATAAACATAATAAAACTTAGAAAATTAATAGTCTCCATAAATCTAATAAAATTATCTACATCATGAGTATTTATTTATAATTTTTACTCATTAAATAATTGTCATTAAAGGTGATACATTAATGATGAAGAAATTATTTATTAAGTGAAAAATCCGTAATATAGTTTTTATTGAAACAATAATACCCATTAAAAGGCCCACAAACCTGACAAAAACATATTGGTAGTGTATATATACACCATAAGCATCCAATAACCGAATAAATAACCGTTTGGAGTATTATAAAATTTTTTATGATACTTATATTATTTTATTTTAAATGATGTCAAAGTTGTCACCTTCATTATTTAATAAATATAACATTTTAAAAGTTGGGTGTTTTATAAGATAAATCCGAAGAAATGTATTATTATTAAATCTATAAGAATTATCTTCATCTTAGAATTTTATTTTTAATTTTTATGCTACAAATAAGTATATTTAATAATTATTCAAAAAAGTTGTAGTTATTATTTTATTAAGAGAAATGTCAAATAAATGGTTTTACAAATAGTAAAATAAATATTATATGAACTATTTAATGGGCTCCACTTATTTTATAGATTACTATGACATGTTATGAACCTATTAAATATTTTATTTCTAATATATCCTCTGTTTGGATTTTATTTAAATTAAAATAAATGAATAGTGTCAAAATTGACACTATTGTTATTTTATAACAATAACATATTATTAAATTGTTTAAAAATCAAAAAATATTTAAAAATTATAAATTAAAATTTATATAGTCCACAATGTCATAAAGTATCCAATTATGGGAAATAAACAACACATAAGTTATTATTTATAACCATTTAAAATTTAAAATTTATTACCACAAATAAAATTAAATAGATTAAATAATAATAAATAAAAATGATAAGGTTTAATATAAAATAAAAACATGTATAAATTTGATTGGTTGATTATATTACAAACCTATATCATATTATCTATGAATTGATTCATTTTTATAGGTTTTTATGTTGGGTTTGAATTTATATTAATCTAATATTTTTGAGGATTTCAAAGGTGCCCCTCTCCTCCCTTATAAAAGGGTACCTACTCCCTCCCCTCTTTACACCACATTCAGCATTAAATCTCG
Source organism: Viscum album (assembly GCA_963277665.1). Classification (NCBI taxonomy): domain Eukaryota; kingdom Viridiplantae; phylum Streptophyta; class Magnoliopsida; order Santalales; family Viscaceae; genus Viscum; species Viscum album. Next base: position 279,017,505 of record OY728161.1, on the reverse strand, counting down.
GCCAAACCCTGACCATTTTCCTTCTCAACAACACTAGTAACATACTAGAGGTCTTTTCCTTTTTCAAAGACCAATTTTTGTATCCTCAGAGGAGGCTTCAAAGAGCTGTGTCAAAGAAGAGTTAATATCCTTTACCGATTCTTTCAAATTCATTTCTTCTTCTACTTCCACTTCTATTATTGTTTCATAATAAAGTAATTACATAAGTATCACTAATATCCTGATATGTTATTATAAATATGAAACGGCCCAATTTCACGTTCTATCCATCCTACAGAAAACGAAATCACCGTGCGTGCGTACGTACGGAATACCGTCTCCACGTCGTGGTGTAATCTATTTTTCCCCCACCACCTTACATTGATGGGTATAATGGTGTAAAGAATAAATATATATGGTTATTATAAAATCATTCTGATTCTAAGATATTATATCATCCACTCCAATTCAATTCAATAAATACGTAACGATATCATCGCTCGTGCGTACGTACAGATTACAATCTCCATGACGCGATGAGAGTCATTTTCCATGTTAACAATTAAAGAATGAATATCAAGTATATATAATAAGTAATCATGAAATATATGACATAATAATGGTACTGGATTTATGTATATATATATATTTATGTCATCTACTTAATTCCATTCAATTCAATAAGGAAACGAAAACAGCATTCTTGCGTACGTACAACCTACCGTCTCCATGAACGTTGTATTTCATTCCATTTATCAATATATTATATATATGTATATTATGAATATATATTATATATAAATCATGTTTTATATTCTAGAATTACATAATCATGATCTAAGTAATCATATTAATAATTACAAGTCAAAACACGGACAATAAATGAAATGATATTACCCAAAACACTGCTTTAACAAGGAATTTACAAAAGAATGGGTAATATTAGTCGTATGTGAATCATATCTGATATAATAAATATTATTATGGGTTTGTTACATGTTAATAATATGTTTAAACCCACTATACAGGAGTCTCGGACACAAATGGATGAAATTGGACATAAGGTAAGGGAAAACTTTTTCAATCTCGTTTTTATCTGAGATTGTTTATTCATAAGTATTTACTGGGGTTATATTTATCATCCATGTACATGTTTTCTAAAAATTGTTTCATGTATGTTTAAATTACTTTTTACCCATTTTTGACTTTTACTACATTGTATCTATGGAATATTTCTTTTGTTTACATTACGAGGTACTTTTTTGAATTTTCCAGAAAAAGTATTAGAACAATGTTTTTTTAACTTATACGGCACGAACAGATTTTTACGGTTTTATTACACCTTATTTTCATGAAGAATACTCTACTAGATTTCAGAAATATTTTAAAAAAAATCTTTTTCTTTTAAAATTGCTTGGCATTTTGTGAATATAAAATTATTTTGAAAAAGAAAGGATATTTTCCTCAGGAATTCATTTCAAGTGTTTTATCAAAACCATTTTCCATATAAAATGACATTATTTCATATGTGTATGTTTCAAGTATAATGTCTCTATGGTTTACATGGTTTCACTTTTCTTATGATGAAATTATATCCATTTTTTATATGAATTATTTTATTATTGGATGATTTTTATGAAACCCATTTTATTCTTTGGGTTATGATGAATGATTTATTTTTATGTTGTGTCACACATATGAATGATTTCATAATGAGACGGGTGGGACCTATATCTCCCTCCAATGCATTGTGTAAATATTTATATCTCATGAGATAGACAAGGCTGGAATGTCAAGTTAAACCGGTTCGGTGATACATGACTGGAACAAGGAGTGATCTTGATTCAGAAAGGGAATATTTCCACTAAGATGGTTTTGGAAAAAGTGTATTGGCTACTATGGAAATCATTACATGTGCTTAATGGATGCCACAATTACATGTTTTATTACCATTTTAGTTTATCATGATTAATGTTCCTTTAAAATCTATGCCTTATGTACTTCCAAGATTTATGTCATTACTCATTATTTTGATGTTTAGATTTTATGTTCTTGTTTTTGCATTCAAATGATTATGGATTGTTTTTTGTTTTCTATGTTTACCCTTACTGAGCATTTCAGCTCACCCTTTATATGTTTTCTTTTCCCTAGGATTTAAAGAAAGGTTTTAGGTAAGAAAACAAAAGGGGAAGATCTTTATGGGAGATGTGAAGATCTTTCACCACGATTAGAAGATTATATTCTGAGTTTCCAAAGACACTAAACTATTATGGTCCTTGTGTGTCTATTTTTGTTATGATTTAAGTATTCCACAAAATTAATGTAATTCCCATTTACGTCATGATTTGGGTCTCTACAGTTGGTATCATAGGAAAGGTTTAGTTAACCTTTGGAAACTAGGACGCGAAAACTTTAGTGAGAACCCTAGAGATATTTCTAAGGTATGACTATAGATGTCCCTAAGGTCATGTATAGATATAAGTTATAGTCTTAGAATTAGGATAAAGATATTATAATTAAACCTAAGATGTTAGATATTGAAGTTACTACTCCTTGATTATGATTTTTGCCTCTCAAACTATGCTTTTTGGGTTTAAAAAAAATGGATGGAAATAGGAAGATTCATTATAATGGAGGATATGATGGACAATGGAATGATATTCTTCATGAGAAACCAAATGAAATTCGATCTGGAATTCATCATATCGTTATTATTCCTAATCATAAATCTCATAATATGATCCATAATTTCAACTTTGGTAAGTTTCCTGACTCATCTAATAAAATAATGATGGAGTTTCATGATGATCATAGAGAAAAGAAAGCTCAATTTCCCTCATGTAAATCATGTGGGAAGAGGCATCAGGGAGAATGTTTCCAAGGAACTGTGAGATGCTTTGGGTTTGGAAAAGAAGGACACAAAGAAAATAATTTCAAAGGAAAATTTTTAGTTAACACCATGGACAAGGATAATGGTATTGTTAAGACATCAACAATGGTTAAATGTTTTAAATGTTGAATGTACGGGCATTGTGCAAACCAATGCCCTAAGGGAAAATCTCATGAAGAGAATCATCATGGTCGTATGGGTAGTATTTATATTGGTGATGATGAAGATACAACAAATTATATGTGAGATTAAATAATTGTTCAAGATCAGTAAATTGTTTAAGTAGGTAGTGGAATGATTACATGTTTATCAAGAGTAATGTTGTATAAGTAATCTCATGGAACTATGGAATAATGAGACATCTAAAGATTGTTACACTATTGTTTTTCCTTATGTTTTCGAAAGTATATGTTGAATGTTACCGGTAACCATGAAAGGTTATTCAAATGTTCTTGGAAGGTTGATGATATGTGCATAATCAAAGGATACGGATATAATGAGATGCTTGATAGTATTAATGAGCTCATGACTGGTATAAAGACAAAGTGATATCTTGGATTGAGTATACAGAATTTTGGGATTTTGGTATTGGAAACAGTTACCTTTTGACATCATTCATGTTTTCACTATGGTTCTATGGTAATATCTATTTCAATAGAATACATGATTAAAGAATTCACATGTTTGGAATGCGACCAACAAGATATACCGTATGATTAATGATTGTATTCACGTTCTTGTTGTGTGACCTTTCCAATAAACATTTTCTTTGTACTATAATATTGGACAGATGTATTTTGGATAAGTCTAAGGATTAGAAGGGGTTATGTCGGACATCAGATAGTATTGTTTAAGGCTAGAACTTTTTTTGAAATTATTTCTTTAATGTTATAATATTATAGTTTTATAAAAAGGACAACCTACAGGACTGACGATAACCCGTCGCGTCAGACAATTTTGCGAGAATCTAACCCACAACCGAAGTGGGATAGGCATTTATCGCCTACCACTGGCCTACAGGAGGTACCTGGTCAGTAGAAATTAGTTTTATTTTATTAATAGGTGTGACAGATGAAGTATAAGTCAATTCATGGAATTATATATGATTAACCTCACCATACATAGACTTATGTATTCGATAACTTTTTCTAACCTTTTCTTTGAGATAGATGGAATGACCCATCATTCTATCACATGATCTTCTAACACTTCATGAATGACAAATTCAACTTCATTTCTTTAAAAGATGAAGTGGAAATTGTTCAAGGCATAAACAACAGTGAGATTGTACCAAAATCAAGTAAGTATTTATTCTATTTCAAAATTTTCATCTTCAGGGAAATGATATTTAAAACCAAATTTTTTTTTGTAGTGCTCTTATATCTGATGAATCTGATGGTACCTTAGATAATTACAAATTTATGGCTTTGTGATTATTGGATTTTTCATATCCATGTTCTCTACCGCTCTTCATCAGAACATGATCGTTAGATTTTTCTTCCATATCCATATTTTCACATATGTTCTCCTATGTGGAAACCCAGTGATGAGTTTATTTGGGTAACCGTTATGTTTTTTTACTTTATTTTTTAAAATTATGTTTTAGTATTCCTTTTTACGATAAGGGTTTCTATGAAAGAAACTTTCATGTAGTAAACCATTTAGAACCCCAATGAATTTTGAGGGTGAAATTCATTTTATGGGGGGGTAGAATGTAACAACCCATGATTTTAAGATAATTATTCATGTTAATTTCATTTATGTCTTTTGTTATACGCTCCATCAAAATTTGCATGTGCTATACGCAACACCGTATTAGCTTGCAGTATACGCAACACTATTCTTGGCTCGTGTTACACACATTTTCAAGTTCACAACATTAAGTATAGATTTTGTTTAATTTTTAAATTAAATATGTTTTTAATTATGTTATACGAAACACCAAATGGAGCTTGCACTACACACATCCCTGACTTGGCTTGCATTACACGCAATCACGACTTTTCTCGATAGCGTGTGTCGTACGCAATACCATATTTCCCTAAACAACGATATATTGTTAATATGGACGAGCCTTTATGAATAGTATTAACTGAATTTTGAATTTTATAGCATTATTATTCATCTTACACATTTTCTAGAACATGGTATGAGAACAAAATAATTTCTTTCACGTAAAATATGTATTTTTCAAAAAATTCAGTTTGGCCGCCTTTTAATGTCGCACCCACTTTAAATATAGATTTGACATGTTTATAAGTTTAATTTGAGAAAATAAAATTCTTATTTGGATTCCGGATAAAAAAATTTACTTTGGATAAATTATTGATACTTTTCTGATAACTTTCATATTTTAATGAATATTAAATACACGCTATATTTTAATTACATTTTTTTCTCATCGTAATAATATATGTAGATAAATTATAATATTGAATGGTTTTAAAGTATAAATATAATATATTTTTTCCATTTAATATAATGTATGTAATTATCATTTATTTTACATTGAATTTGTACGTTAAATTAATTCAATCTTTTGCAATGTTTTAAACAAAAACCCGTTTTCTTTTGACAACGTGATTAATTTTAATTTAATTTATGTAACTTATTTGTATTGAATTTGAAAAAAATGGATTCAAAATATGTAATAAGTGGGTCCAAATTATGTTAATTGGATACTTTTTATTTTTTGGGAACTACGAATAGTAACTACGGTAAATTTTATTTACCTTAGTTAAAGGTAAATCGGGTATTTAAGGTTAAATATAATATTATAAAATTACCCAAACACCTGCCAAAATTCTAATGGATGGAGAAAAGTCGACCCATATCACCTAAGGGTCGGATTTGATTCATTTTATGGACTTTTAGCTAGGAAAATAATTTAATTATTATTAAAACCAAAGAAAGTGACAACATATCACTCTCTTAAATCTTATAAGTATAATAATTTTAATTTAGTGATAAACTTCATAAAACTTTGAACATGAATAGTATCCATAAATATAATGAAATTATCTACATCATGAGAATTTATTTAGAAATTTTAGGGATTATATAATTGTCAATAAAGGTGATACATTAATGATGCAGAAATTATTTATGAAGTGAAAAATCATTAATATTGTTTTTATTGAAATAATAATACCCATTAAAAGGCCCAAAAACCTGACCAAATCTCATTGGTAGTGTATATATACACCATAAGAATCCAATCACCGAATATATAACCTTTTGGAGTCTTACAAAAGTGATTATGACACTTGTATTATTTTATCATAAATGATGTCAAAGTTGTCACCTTCATAATTTAATAAATATAATATTTTAAAAGTTGGGTGTTTTAGAAGATAAATCTGACTGAATGTTTTATTATGAAATCTATAAGATTTATCATTATCCTAGTATTTTATTATTAAATTTTATGAAACAAATAAGTATATTTAATAAGTATACATAAATTTAGTAGTAATTATTTTATTTAGAGAAATATCAAATAAATGGTATTACAAATCGTAAAATAAATAATATATGAACTTTTTAATGTTCTCCACTAATTTTATATATTACTATGACATGTTAGGAACCTATTAAATATTTTATTTCGAATATATCCTCTGTGTGGATTTTATTTAAATTCAAATAAATGAATAGTGTCAAAATAGACACTATTGTTATTTTATAAAAATAACATATTATTAAATTGTTTAAAAATCACAAAAATATTTAAAATTTATCAATTGAAATTAATATAGTATAAAATGTCATAAAGTATCCAATTATATAAATTTCACAACACATAAGTGATTATTTAAAACCATTTAAAATTTAGAATTTTATTACCACAAATAAAATTAAATAGATTACATAAGGATAAATCAAAATGATAAGCTTTAATATAAAATAAAAACATGTATAAATTTTATTGGTTGATTATATTACAACAATATCTAATCTCATCTTCTAATTGAGTCATTTTTGGATGTTTTTATGTGGGGTTTGAATTTATATTAAACTAATATTTTTTAGGATTCCAAAGGTCCCCCTCTCCTCCCTTATAAATGGGCACCTCCTCCCTCTCCTCTTTACACCACATTTAGCCTTCAATCTTGTCCAAATCCTGCCTATTTACATTCTAAAATTCCCTATAAACATACTAAAAGTTATAGTTATCTTATAAGACAAATTTTAGTATCCTAAGAGGAGGTTTCAAAGAGGCGTGTCGAAGAAGAGGTAATATCCTTTACCGATTATTTCGAATTCATTTTTTTTCTACTTCAACTTCTTTTGTTGTTTCATAATAAAGTAATAACATAATTATCAATAATATACTGATATGTTATTATAAATATGAAACATCCTCATTTCACCTTCTATCCATCCTATGGAAAACGAAATCACCATGCGTGCGTACGTAAGGAATACCGTCTCCACGCCGTGGTGTCATATGTTTTTCCACCACCTACTTACTTGGATGGGTTTAATGGTGTAAAGAAAAAAATATATATGGTTATTATAACATCATATTGATTCTAAGATATTATATCATCCCCTCAAATTCCATTAAATAAATATGGGAACGATATTATTGCTCGTGCGTATGTACGGATTACCGTCTCCACGATGCGATGAGATTCATTTTCCATGTTAACAATTCAAGAATGATTATAAAGTGTATATATAATAAGTAAACATGAAATATATTACATAAAAATGCTACTGGTTTTATGTATATATATATGTATGTCATCTACTTACTTCCATTCAATTCAATAAGGAATCGAAAACAACGTTCATGCGTACGTACGACCTACCGTCTCCATGAACGATGTATTTATATCCATTTATCGATCATTTATATATATGTATATTCTAAATATATATTATATATAAATCATGGGTTATATTTTGGAAGTAAGTAATCATGATAAAAGTAATAATATTAATAATTACAAGTCAAAACACGGATGATAAATGAAACGATTTTACCCAAAACACAGCTTTAATAAGGAATTTACAAAAGAACGGATAATATAAAGTCGTAACTGAATCATATATGATATCATAAATATTATTATGGTTCTATTAAAAGTTAATAATATGTATGAACCCTATATATAGGAGTCTCGGACACATATAGATGAAATTGGACAAAAGGTAAGGGATAACTTTTCCAATCTCGTTTTTATCCGAGATTGTTTATTCATAAGTATTTGATGGGGTTATATTTATCATCCATGTACCTGTTTTCTAAAAATGGTCTCATGTATGTTTAAATTCCTTTTTACCCATTTTTCAATTTTACTACATGGTATGTAAAGAATCTTTGTTTTGTTAACATCACGAGGTACTTTTTTTTACTGTTCCGAAAAAATTACGAGAACAATGTTTTTTTAACTTATACGGCATGAACAGATTTTTACGGTTTTATAACACCTTATTTTCATGAAGCATACTCTAAAATATTTCATGACTATTTTCAAAAAAATCCTTTTTTAAATTTCTTGGAATTTTTTGAAAATAAAATGATTTTGAAAAAGAATGGATATTTTCCTCAAGAATTAATTTCATGTGTTTTATCAAAACCATTTTCCATCTAAAATGACATTATTTCATATGTGTATGTTTCATGTATAATGTCTCTATGGATTACATGGTTTCAATTTTATTATGATAAAATTATATGCATTTGTTTTATATGAATTATGTTATGATGGGATGATGTTTATGAAACCCATTATATTCATTGGGTTATGATGAATGATTTATTTTTATGTTGTGGAACACGTAAGAATGATTTCTTTATGAGATGGGTGGGACCTATATCTCTCTCCAATGCATTGAGTAAAGATTTATATCTCATGAGATAGACATGGCTGGAACGACAAGTTAATCCGGTTCAGTGATACAGGACTGTAACGAGGAGTGAACTCGATTCAGAAAAGGACATTGTCCACTAAGATGGTTTTGGAAAAAGTGCATTGGCTACTATGGAAATCATTACATGTGCTTAATGGATGCCACAATTACATGTTTTATTCCCATTCTATTTTATCATGATTAATGTTCCATTATGATATATGCCTTATGTACTTCCAAGATTTATGTCAGTGCTCATTATTTTGATGTTTATATTTTATGTTCATGTTTTTGCATTCAAATGTTTATGGATTGTGTTATGTTCTCTATGTTTACCCTTACTGAGCATTTGAGCTCACCCTTTATATGTTTTCTTTTCCCTAATATTTAATTAAAGGTTTTAGGTAAGACAACAAAAGGGGAAGATCTTTATGGGAGATTTTGAAGATCTTCCAACACGATTAGACGATTATATTCTGAGTTTCCAAAGACACTAAACTATTACGGTCCTTGTGTGTCTATTATTGTTATGTTTTAAGTATTCCACATAATTAATGTAATGTCCATTTACGTCAAGCATTGGGTCCCTACCATGATAGTCCCCTTTCTCTCTCATTAATGTCTCCCATTTACACATGTTACCATACCGAATTTCCGCAAGGGATTTCCACCTCTTTCATTTTTTGTTCAAGTTTCATTATGTTTATATTCTGTTTTGTTTTCAATTAAAAATGTTGGGGTATGATAATTGACTACCCCTATAATTTCCTCATTTTTTAATGATGAGAGACCCCATTTCCTCTCATTAATTCCTCCTAAGTACACCTGTTACCATGCTGAAATTCTGTAAGGGATTTCTCTCTCCTCATTAATATTCATGAAATTATTTTATTTATGAATTAAAATTACAATACATATATTAGGACATGTATCTATATGAACCTCTTACATTAAATTTCATATACATATTATGAGATAACCCTTTCCCTCTCATCAACCATTTTTAGGAATTCTTATGTCACGCCATTATACTTCAAAAATTACACCATGATTTTCCAAACCAAAGTCATTGTGTAGTGAATACCATGTCCATTTCTCTATCAATGGTATTAAACTTTATTCACATATACTTATTGATTATTTAGTTTCATGTATGAATTAAAAATTCCTTTATCATCGAATAAGGGATGATGTATAATGAATCCATGTTATATGATCCATGTGGCACACTTAGGCATCAAATTAAATTATTAAGAAGGGTGCACCCTGATAGCATACTAATGCATTGGGTAAAGATTAGTATCATGATACCTCAAGGGAAATGACAGTTTTCCCATGTTAATTAATGTGAAATGACGGTTTACTCATGCTCTATGTCCAACGATCCTTGACACCTACTAATAACATGTTAAGTGTTATTGCCGCATTTCCATGTTATGATAATCATTCTATATCATGCCTTTACATTCATGTTTCAATTATGCTCCATTGAGATGCCTATTTACTAAAATGTACTGTATTTTTCATGTTATGCCTTGTCTACTCCCTTACTAGGATTTATAGATCACCCATTTCTTATGAATGTCATCAGGTTATCCCAATCAATGCTAAGTATGAGGAAATGTAGTGGTCATATAAAGAAACATTATAATAAAAATGTTGTGTTTTAAGCTATTATGCAATGTCCCTAAGCCACAAATACACTAAGCCTCTCGATATTCTAGGTTGTATCAAGTAAAGAGTTTTATGTAATAAATCATGTTTAAGTGTGTGGTAAAGAGAAGGGTTGTTATAATTATATATTTATGTGAAATCAATATAACACACATTTGATGTATATTAAATTAAAAAATCAAATGACATTTGATTATATGTTGTATACTATGCAATTAGTCTATATTTTTAGTTCCTATAAATTTTTAATTGTATTCCATTATTCAATAAATATATATCATTTTATTGTAAAGCGCATAAACATTTTCTAATATATAATAATATTTATATACAATAATATATATATATATTTAATATATACGGTTGAATAAAAATAATTATCCTAATTATCTAATTAATAAAATGATTAATAATAAATAATGTATAATCTAACAATTCATTTTTGAATAATAATTATTTCATTAATAAAATGTGTAATATTTTTTTATAAACCCATTTTCTAATTAATTATTTAATTTAGCAGACCTAAAAATCTGTTGATGAATAAATTATTTATTAGTTTTTAACATAGAGCACAGACAAAGTGTACCCTTTATCCACAAAAAATATAAAGCACTGACAAATTATACCCTTTATTAGTGCTAAAATTAAAGCACTAATAAAAATTTCCTTTATTAATGATAAAAAAATAACTGATAAATATTTAAATTTATCAATGCTAATGAATATCCCAATTTCCAGTGTTTTCTTCTAGTTCTAATAAATAACATTGCTCCTGAATCTCTGTTTTTTAGTACTGTTTATTAGTCAATGTTAACATGTGAGGATCATCATCCATGTTCATTATAATCAAAACCCTTCAATGGAAAATGTAATTTTCATTTGGTAATTACTCCACTCTATAATATATTGATTTATGAATGTTTAGTCAAGATACTCTTTTCCCCACTAGCCTAAATCATCTCATATATTATGAATATTTATATACAATACTTCACTTTCAAATTCAATTCACAGTAAAAATAATCTTATGATGTTTACATACCACTAGCTTACTTTTGGAATAGTTCATCTTCCCAAGATGAACTTATCATGAATAATTTGTGGATTACCATTATTTATAATGTTTTCTCTATCATAAACTAAGTATATAAGTGTTTCATTAGTACATAATGTCATTAACTCCAAATAGTGTAAATCCATACCGGTGATATCCATGAAAACTATGTAGTTTTTATTTTCAAAGTATTATCTTTCTGCAATTGAATATATAAACCTTAAATTTTTTTATTCTTCAATTATTTCCAATGATTCTGGTTTTGCATAATAATTAATTGAGTATTAAACACACAAAAAAACATCCATTCTAAAAAGTGAAATAATTTATCCCTATTTCCAATGGATATGTGAGATTATTTTTTTGTAATACTACACAAAAGTTCAACTATAATCATTTACTTGGAAATAAGTGGTTGTGTACTTCTCACTGTTTACTTAATAACCTCCCATTCTCAACCGTATAGAGAATAAAACTATCTCTTTTTAGTGTTTATATACTTACATGGTTTATTTTTTCAAATTCACATTTTATATGCATATTGTTTTTAATACTAAAACATTACAAAAAAATTATGAATATACCTAAAGAATAAGAAACTCATTTCTTCTTTAATGCAGTTCATTATGATTAAAATTCAACAAATTTAGTTCATGATAGGTGATGAAAATAGTCTTTTATTAAATAAATCCTTCCTTGATGGATTTTGGGAATTTTTTTATGTCACGCTTTCCATTGGACTTCTCTACTCCCTTTTTGACTTTTTTTCGTTTAATAAATGAAGATAAATAATTCTTTAACATTCTTATTGATTAGTGAACCTTACCTAGAAGGTAAATAATCATCATATCCATAGTGTTTGTTTTAAAATATCAAACAAAAAATATAAATGGGTGAAAATTAAATGAGAAAGTGATCTATTTGAATACAATGACCCATAATTCAGATTACACTTATCAAGTGTAATTATCAATATTTGTATATACGCTTCACTTTCTCCTCACAAGCTTCTTGAAGATAAGACTACATGAAATATATTCCTTGTACTACTGTAGAATCAAAAAAAACATACATCATATGTTGATGATAGATTTTTTATATAAACATTATATGCATCATAAAATAGTATCGTTTAATCATTTTCAACACATTTGCTTCATGATGTGACTTAACAGAAATTGGGAACATGAGCATCTTGAATTTCCAAGGGTGTTGTACTTTTCACAAGTGAATGTTATACTGTTCAGTAACTCATTTCAGTTTTGAAATATATATTTTACCATTAGAAATCATAGTATGTATTCTGGTATTACATTCCATTTTCAAAAAAAATTAATTCTAATATATTAATACTTTTATCTTGATTACCGGTTAGACATAAATATTTATTTAAATCAATAAATTCCCCACACTATATTATTGAACTCCAGTAACCCTATGTGATAAATTCATAATAAACTATTCCATTATTAATTGAGTGGAAATGGTCCTTAAACCATCCATCATAGTATGAAATATTTTTCTATGCCACTATATGGAGAGTTTCACCGTATTAATTTGACTATCCAACCCCATTAACACCTGGTTCCACAATATGTTGAGTGAAGTACTAGCTTATAAATTCAAAATCATGATTTACTGAAGGATTTAATATAAAGTTGAAACAATGTATATTTGGTTATTTATTTGATTAAAATTTTATTTAGGTTAACTCATCACTCTAATATGAACTCCATGAAAGAAATAGGGAACATAAAAATTAGCTGAAGGGAGCCCCGAACACTCGGTTTTGTTCAAATTTCAATGACGGATTATGTTCGTGACTTAATATTTTTTTAAGGGGTTTTATTATTTTTTTTGAAAAATTTAATCCATTTCTGTTAATCTGTTCATTATGTGCTGTCGAATTTACAATTAAATATTAATAGAAAACTAGGCATAACAACTTTATGTTTTTTATGGTTTATTATATTATGTGACTCCCATTGTCATATAAAAGCATAAAACAATAAATAATTTATATAGGAAATAAAAAATACCTCATTGGTCTTGATAATCTAATATTGGTTAATCCATTTAAACATAATGGATCAACCATGACCTAGGGGAATCATTCTGGAGTCAGGTCTTGAATCAAGATGCAACTCAACAATGGTCCTATGTGCCCACTTCTAATATATATTATTCTTTGACATAGTGTGGTCCACTACATACAAAATCCCCATCATAGTACAAAAATATACCCACACATGCATGGGTGTCTGAGGAGTGTGGTATATAGATAATTTGTTTTTTCTTGAAGCGTAGACCCTCAAACATATTAACACAAATAAATATGATATGAATACCATATTAAATTAAATAATTATTAGAAGCATCACAAACATGTCATAAATTAAAAATTAAATAAATAAACCAGACATACATAAGGTTGTTCAGTGCTCAAGACTATCCAAAAGTTAAAATAAAATTCATTATAATATAAAATTTCAATAAATTGATTTTTGAGGCTATTTAAATAAATTACATTAATTATATAAATTCTAATAGTTTATAAAAATAATTTATTTTTTTCCGGTCATTCATTAATATATTATTTATTCCAAAAATTTCATTATTTAATTTACGTTATTTATTCTAAAATTAAGTTATTTTATTGAGATTATGAAAAAAATAAGTATCTTTAAACAAAAAATTAAAATTTAATTAATAAAATTTAATACTAAAATTAAATTGAAAAATTAAATTATATTTTTATTATGGAAAAATTACTTGCACCCAAAACATTGCTCAGGCCCATTGTAGGTTGGGTCGTAACCCTATAGTCCTATATTTGGCCAGAAATATCCATGTTTAGGGGTTTTCTGATCCAGGAATTTCCATCTTTGCTCATTTATTATTGGGAAGACCCAAAAAGACCCAGTGTTGGGCAGATCAGGTTTATCAGAACATGATGTAGGGGAAACCTCACCAAGGTGGACTCTCATGTGGTACAACTGGTTAGTATGGATCTAGGTGAATAGAAGTTGAGGCCTTGTTTTCAGTGGGGATAGAATCTTTTGTCTGGATAGAGGGAGGTAGATGGGCTAAAGAAGGATTTTATTGGTCATAGTGGCCTCTGTCTAGAGGCATGATAACTGTAGTGGTCTTCCATGATGTGGGTGGCACCCAACTCAGATGAAGAGGAGCTAGGTCGGTGGCAGTGTTCCGGGTAGCATAGTGAGGGCATATACTGACGACGGGGATCCAGCAATGGGCTTGTTTCTTGAGGGTATGGGGTGATGACATCTGGAAGAGGGGTTGGTTCCAGGGAAAACCGATTAAGGGAAGGGTATGTGGTGGTTTGGATTCCATACATGTGCAGTGAGAAGTGATAGATAGTGTAGGGTTCATTCCCTTATTGTGGGAAGAAAAAATCATTCCCCATTTACTTTTTTTATAAAAATCATGAAGTACGATTTTGGATAATGGATACCCAATTTCTGTTTGGGGGAATCTTTTTAAAACATGGTGAATCAATAATAAAGTCCCACCTCCCCATTATTGATTCCATAGTTTCTTTAGAATATATTTTTTATATTAGTAGTATTGTTTTTTATATTTTAACCAATGATGGAAAAAAAGATTTAACGGATCAAATCTGGACACCGGATCCAGGGATCAAAATCCAACTGGTTGGAAACCTTGTAGTTAAACCAAAAAATATATATAAACATATATTATACTTCACATTTTAATATCTAAATAGTACCTCTATTGATCCATAAATTTGTTTTTAGATGACCATTAATTTTCCTTTTGAAATCAGATCAATGCATTGTCTATTCCATTAGGACTAAAATAATAACATATAATTATATTTATAAAAAATTATTTTAGGGCTCAGATAATCCAACAAACCTTCATATGATACCAATTAATGGTACCCGAGTGTGTAGAAAATGCCAGTGGGATGGTGATGCAAAAATTTTCTTTACCAGAGTAATGATACTTTTCCACCTCTACTAATCCAGTCCCAGATATGGTACATGGATCACCTGTAAATTAATATGAGCATAGAACATTAAAATAATGATAAATTGATTGAATTGAAGTGTTCTCATATGCCATAAATTTCTAAAAACCATTTAACAAAGGATCTGAATGTGAACTAATCAAGATCTTCCACACATTCTTCAAGAACCCATGAGCACATCATTCATAAAATTCAAGGCACTAGCATGAAGCTCTGATGATCCTTTTGACATCATGATGATCAACTTGATACCATGAATTTGATTTGAGTTGGTGTTATTGGATCATTTTCATAGTTAGATCATTTATCTCTATAGGATATAGGAGAAGGGAAAATATCAGAATTCATTCTGATGAATAATAAATTAAATGTGATTATCCTAAAATTATATAGTGGATATTCAAAATATCTTGTTAGGGTTCCTTAAACCCTATATATTTAAAATTTTATAAAAAAATTATAAAGAAATAAATTTTATTATCTAATTGTGTCATTAATGCAACTTATATTTTATCACAAACAAGTAATATATATATAATATTTTACGTCATAAAATTAATTCATTAACTCAACTCATAGTTCCCACTATTAAGAAACGAACCATGAATTTAAAATAATATTAATTCATATAATATTATTCCTTATTTTTACATAAACACTTGTATATAATTTTAATAAATAAATCCAACTCAATTATTCTATGATTGAATAGTAATTTATTTATTTATTTTTCGGTGGAAAATTAAAGTGAAAAATCTCAGACTCCATGGTGGGGCCCACAATTTCCTCAATATCTCTTCAACAGAATAGGTAATATTATTTAATAAACTATTTTTGTGACCCCCATGGACCTTATCTCGGTATCATTGAATAGTATTTAGAGACCAAGAGTAGAGTATAGAAACCCCTCAAGAACCCTGTAAAGATATTGAATAGTTGTAATAATGAAAAACATCATACGATCCACCATTTTTTAATATAATATCTTTGGTATGAAATATATCATAAATAAGAACAAAAACTTGTGTCATCATCCTCTATTCATTGATTATTTTTTGATCTAACAATATGGAATTACCATCAACTACCATGACCATGGATTTATGAAGTTACTACCATCCTAATCAACCAAGTCTGTGATATTACTTCATCAACTCATAAGTTAAGGATTATATCTCGATTATTCAATAGATTGTATACCATCAATGATACACCCAACATAACCTAGCTCACAATGAACTCGATATAATTTGTTTTTCCTTGTATAAAATTATTTGATCAAATGAATAAATTGATTATGTTCTCAACTATGGGGACCAATAAACATGTCTATAGATAGGAACTACTAATGACCCCACAAAAATGTGGTGTTCCTGTTGGAGAATCTTTCCTTGTGTTATCACCAACTAGGGATCACCAGCATGAAATATCATGAGAATAAGTCTCAATGTTTATGATAACCCATCACCTGATATTCACAAATCAACTGCTTGTAATCATTATGATAAATCTATATTGTTGGATGTAACTATAAGATGAACTTCATAGTATCTCAAGATTCTCATTATAGTTCAATAACTTCTATATGATTTTTCATAAGAAACATAATTTATAGAAAATAAAATTTAAACAGTTTATGCATAAATATCTACACATTAATGGTATTTTTACAAAATGCCTAACTCATTATACACATTGAATGGAAATCAGAGGAACTAATAATGTTGGGTCTGGGGAACCCACCAGTAAAACATTTATTCCTTCCACATTCACTATCTGAGACATAATTCTTGCTTTGTAAAAATTTATTTTAGGATTTTCTGTTATCTGTGTAAACAAATAATCATTCTTCTACAAAATAATTCCTTTAAAAATGCAAATAATGAACCATGGATTCTAGGTTGAGGTTGTGTGTCAGGTAATTTTACATGAGATGTCTCAACTGAAGTGACATGTATTCCATGACCCAGTTCGCCACATTAGAACGACTCCCTACTTGATGCAGGATGTATCATAAGAAACCAGGTAACTCGTACCATGTTCTGGTAGTATCAGGATTGGTGTTGAAGTAAACCAATAATTTTTCTCCCTAAAGAATTTCTCACATTATTTAACCCATTTAAATTTGAAAAAAATTAAAGTGAATATTATGACTATTGATACATTACATGAGAAATAATTTATAAAAATTCTTATAATAACCTATTATTAGTAATAAATAATGAAACTCAAAGATGATCCTGGGATACATCTAAGAAATCAGGGCTCCCACCTTCTCTAGGTCTATATATACTCCATCCTTTTTATATTATGTGTCCTAGGAAGTGATATTTATAAATCTAAAAGGGGAATTATATGAGTTTATAATAGCACTATTTCTATCTCTGGGTGATAAAAATGATATCATGATGTTTGGATGGTTTTTGTAGAGTATATGAGTACCCCAAGATTTAGCGATTGAATAACACGAAATATTAATCTGTATTTGGGTGTAAAACACAATTCGTGATGCAAATTAAAAAAGTGGGAGAATTTTACAACCGAACGACATTACCAGAGACTCAAACAAGACATATCTTCTACATAATTCTATACCAATATATATAAAGTCCTAATACATAAATGATGATAGAATTCCCTCAAATCAATCATTTTGAACACATGATATCCATGGATCTAGTCAATGATGTTTTCTATAAAAGGTAATGGATACCAGTTCAAGATTATAAGATGATTCATGTTTTGATAATACACATAAGGGTTTGTAGTCCCATACACATTGTTAGGTAATATCATGGAAAACAACAAAGGAGATATAGTTGGTCATATTAATCCATTAGTGTCGTAGTCCTCCAAAAATATATTGAGTTCCTGAAGTATAGTAGGTTCCATCCTATAATTTGGAATTGAACCAAGTTGATCACTTAGAACGATTTCAATAGTGAACTCTACCACCCAATCAAGAGGTAGCCTAGATAAATCATCAAGGAAGACATCCATAAAGAATTTCACTATACAAGGGAAATATACGTGTAGCATTACCATGTCATTTATAAATAGGATAGAATGTTGGGTGGTCCCTCAACACATCCCATGATACCCATGTCCTTATTGACGAGATGAGATTTTCCATTAACCCATGTGAATTTAAGAACCTCCCATGGTTGCTATGAAATAAAACACATTGGTGATAAAAATCCCCACAAGATCTATACATGACTAAAAATATCATCCCAAAAATTAGATCAAAAACCAATCATGTTGAGGTAAAAAAAGATTTCATATGAAGAGGTGACCAATTATCTCAATAGTGCATTCCATAAACCTGCATATACGATCAAAACAGATCCCCAATTGAGACACGAGAGTCATTAGACTATAGAAATAATATATTCTGAAGTGAAAACATTTCACCATAGGTTAATATCTGAATTAATTTGAATATATTGTGTTAAATATAGTATAAAACATTGTAGTATCTACTAAAATCATATAATGGATAGTAGAAGGATTGATAATCTGCTTCGCATGTACATGTTTTCTTTCATGTAACTATCATAGATTGTGGAATCAAGATGTGACTTGTGTACCTTGATCTAGAATCCTATGCTAATTTTGAATATCAGAATTTTAGTTCCCTCATCCACTACCACCCCATTTGCATGAAAGGATGGTATTACTCTAGCATACCACTTTTAGAGAAGATATTAATCCTTATTCTAATAGTGTAGCTAGTTTGGTTCCCCTACAAGTAGATATATATGGGATGTTCCAAAAAAATTGTTGATGATTCACTATCATATTATATTATCATAACTACACAAATTATATATTGAATTGGGGTTTCATGTGCCCCAGATTTCCATAATGATGAAATATCACATAGCTATCAGTGTGAGACACCAAACTACCTCTACGCCCAAGAGTATACTCACAACGTCACTTCCTACTATTGAATGGAGTAATTTATTTTCTAGGTATCGATCCTCCATATAATATGCCTTCATAAACACTAAAATTATGCATAGATATGAGGGCCTCATTAATTATCTATGAGACAGAAGACAACTATAATATATTTAATTGATATCAGATGGCATATAGGAGCCCATCCCCAGACTGTATCACTTTGTTTCATCAATATAAGGAGTCAATTTGATAAACTAGAGATCTGTGAAAAGATAAGAATAAGCCATCATAGAAATAAAACCATATTAGATGAGAATAAATTATTTATCCCATTCATATATCAATGTTTTTGGGAAAATCCTTCATAGAAGATCATCTAGATGTCCCTGAAGACTATACTCCTATGATAAACAACCTTGGAAGAAAATTCTCACCTCCACCTGGAAAAATCGAATATCATATAGGTTTCAAGACTGAACCACTGTCAAAGAGGCATATCGATGTGCTTGAATATAGATATCATTACTTTAAGCCATGATTCAATAGCCTGGGGGCCACCATCCCCTGAGAACGAAGGTGGATTCTGTCGATAAAAATCTTTCTTCAACTCTACCATAGTGGGGGTAGGTCATAGATCTACCTACATAGAATACATATATTGTAGGAAGATATATATAAAATGATCAGAAATTACAGTCATACAAATAATGGGATGACCCTTTTTTGGCACCACATGAGGTAATATCGAAGGATAAGTGCCCAACAAATCCAGAGCATAGTTGTTTACACCCTCCTAGTGTACAAATAAAGGTGTTCAATGGGAAATAATTATAAAATAAAAAAATAAACCTAATAATGTTTTTTTATTTCAGGAAAAATCACTGATAAGTGAATAATATATGTACAAGACAACTAATTCAATGATCTGTCTCTTTGTATCTAGTTCTTATATCTATGTACAGGTGATTTAGGGTATCTCAGGAAGTTTAAGAAGAGACATGCCCTATTAACCACTACTATGGTCTGGTCTGGGATATGTTCTCACATCCCATTGTAGTGGTTGAAGTATATGGAGTATCAATTGCAAGATATAGAATGAAAAACATTATTTTGCAATTGGTAGATTCATTTAATGATTACCATTTCATTTGAGAATTGAATTTATTTAGGTTTATACTCATTTAAATTTATATATTTGTTTTGTCCCAGTATGATGAGTAACCATTTATAGGTTATAAATGAATAAGCTTTATAAGTTAGAATTGGATCAACATGTAACTGTATCATGACCCTTACAACCAGTATTAGGATGTAACAATCCATATATGTTTATTTTATTTGATAAACCACCAATCCAAATTTATAAAATTACATTCTTTATAAATTTCAACTATTATTCTATTAATCAAATTGAACTAACATTTTGTCTCTTGTAACCCTGATGACATATCGCAAATATTCGATAATTGGTTAATTATGGTTCCAAAATGAATCTATATAGGGAAAAAATATTTATGTTGATGTAAAAACATTAATTAATAAAAATAGTTATTTCCTATTAGAAACATTACACATTGCACAAATTTAACACTTAAGGCATGAACATTACATGGAAATAAATGCATGTTATAATAAAAACATGACATGGAATATGCATGTCATGTAAATCCTAAAGTTCCAATAATGATGCGTGAGATGACATATATATTCATTACCATACAAAGGGTTAAACTAGAATCCACCATAAGAACAATAATAATGTTAAAAAACACACAACATTTGAATAATCCAATAGTGAAATAATTGAAATTATAATTGGAATAATTCAAGAACAACAATACCACCAAAGGTAGTTTTGATTTCCCTATATGTGGGTTATCTAATCCTAGAAAAATTCTTATTAACATGTTATGAAAAAACCTAATCTACTTTCTACCAACCAAAAAATAGTAAGGAAATAAATAAAACATTGTCTCCACTTAACGATGTCTTAGAACATGTTCACTCATAATTATCCTGAACTAGTGTGTTGCATGGCCTCAAGCCTGCCTCCCCACATTCTATAGGTTTTTCAGTGATGGTCTATAATGGTATAGTGGGGAGAGTATAACCTAATTATTAGTGCGGAGTTATGTAATATAATTAATTGATATATAGTTCAAATATATAATAATGATCTAGATAAAATGATTCAATCATCATGATAATTAAACTAGGTTATTTTATAATTATTAAAATCACATATAAAATCATTTTATATATCTGTGATATAAAAAATGATAATAATTCATACATAAAAGAAGGATTCCAATTCAATAAATTTAGAGAATAATATAAAAAAGACCAAGAACTATCCCATAGGAATCACGATAACATGGTCATTCATCTTCTACCATACTCATGTACTAACAAATAATAGGGCATCCATACATGGATTCATCCCTTTTACCCTACATGAATCCAAGATATTTATTCAACTACGAATATTTTACATGAATGGGGAGTGATTAAAACTCAATAGGCCACCAAATATAGTTTCTATTATAATAAATGCATTGTAGATGAAATGGGAATTGTCAAGGTATGACAAATTTAATGAAATAGTGTATGCTATAACCAAGTCAACAAAGTTTTCTAGAGGACACCCGCCAGATTCTACCTACATTGGCCTAAAAAGTAATGTGTCTAAAAAAATATTACCATATATATATTCAATTAAATGTATGTATGTATTTATACTTAATATATATGAACCCGAATATAAGATCATATATATATATAGATACACATAATAATAGTTAGGATCTGAGGTCTAACCATGGTTTCCATGAATAATCATAACATTATCATACATAGATAAGGGAATCTATCCAAACATTCTATTAGAGATATATATGGCATCATATTCTTCATCCCAATGAGTGATGTGAAATATTATTTCCCAAATCATCATGTAGACGGTGAGGAATCATGTATTCTAATAAAATAAACAATGTGAACCATCATGTCCTATTTTCCACATCAAGGGAGAATGAAGAGTCAATGTGCAACAATAGCCTTAACCATGCATCAAAAACCATCACACGTTCTTACAATGGAAATAATAAATCGTGCATTTAATTATTTTATATATGTTTAATGATAGATTTGTACCATTAAATATTTTCTTAGTAAAGTAAATGAGACCCAATTAATTCAATGTTCATGTGACATGGTTATAGTTGTCACTTTAAATTTAATTGTATTAACAAAAAACCACATAGATGGTTATTTGGTCCAAAAAACCATTTTCATGGTAATGGAATATATGAGCACCCTCATTGTGGAAAAACTAGTCAAGGTATATTACATCAGACAATGAAAAGGGAATATGGGAGAATTTTTATCATTGATAGAAATTTAAATTAAATTAAAACACATTTTATGGAAATACTTGAATTTTATTGTGTGAAACATCACAACATGTGTATTGAAATAACTAGACTTTTAGGGAAAAGTAATAGACTAAATACATTAGAGTGGTAGATGAATCAACCTCTTGTAATTCACTCTAATCCAATCTATAAGGTGAGAAATTATATGAATAGATGAATACTTAGAAAATGGGATATAATAGCTTGAAGGAACATGAGAATTGAAAAAATAAAGCCCTATAACATTTTACACCTAGAAGGATCATGGAAATTGAATGACATAAAATTATTTATCTCTTAGATAAGGAAAATAAAAGTAAGAAAATATCCAAACTAGGGAAAACGGGTTATGAGGTCAACATCACTTACAAGATGGAAATGCTCTCAGTAAAATTTGAATTCTATTTTTAGAAAACAATGGGCATTGATTTGATGGATCCTCCACCAATTTTTGATTAGCCTCCTGGATTATCTGCAATTAAAAGATTCAATCACTAATAAAAAATCAGTCCAAAAGTCATGATAAATGTTATTTTTGAAAATATTGATGTCAAATCAATGATTAAACAAATGTGAAAAGTAAAATAAGTAAAAAAAAAGAAACAAATAATGTTATTAGGGGGATCACACTATAAAAATAATTCTAGGAGAATACCAAGAGTGTATGTACTAGCACAATTCTGTGATCATTTAATGATCCCTAATTATTTTCAGAACATGTCGAGAACAACTAAGAAGTAAATTCCATGCTAGCATGTCCAAGAACACAACTATTGTGAGATAATTTGATAAAGAATAACTCATAATTTATTACTTCTTTGGAAGTATAATTTTTCAATTACATGAAATAACACTTCAATTTTGAAATACAATTTAATGAAAATAATGAAAAATTAAGAACAAGAAATTAGAAACAATTCAGGGATTGTTTGTACAGCTACAGAAAGAAAATCAAAAGAAACGCAGCTGAAACCTCATCATCGGAATGGTGAGCAGTCAAAAAACCTATGATATGATGTTTTAATGGTTTCCAATTTTATAAATACACACACACACACATATATATATATGCATTATATGGTCTTGTTTGGATCAATATACAATCATCCTTTGTGATATATGTTTTTCTGATTTGGGTTTTCAATGATTTTCATTATCATTACTTGGGGGACATTATGTATTCTTTAGGCATTCCTTATATAATATATGAAACACAAGTAGTCTCTTAAGATATATAGACACTACCAAAATCATGATTTAAAAGGTAGAAAGAATAAGGGAGGGGATAATGTGATAACCCCATTTTCTGGTACTTTGGTGTTATATTAGTTAATTTTATGATATGTGGAGTCTTGGTTGGGTATCATGAAGTGTTGGAGAATACCAAAAATGGATTATGAAGTTTTTGGTTCTCTAAGATTCAATGAGACACATGAAAAAATGTTATTTAATTGCCATAAACATTCCATTATGGTTATGATTCTATTGTTCTAGAATTAGTAGAAAAAAAGTAGTAGTAATTGACTTCCT
The DNA here is from genome assembly GCA_963277665.1 of Viscum album. Taxonomy (NCBI): domain Eukaryota; kingdom Viridiplantae; phylum Streptophyta; class Magnoliopsida; order Santalales; family Viscaceae; genus Viscum; species Viscum album. Next base: position 278,993,176 of record OY728161.1, on the reverse strand, counting down.
TAAAGCTTGAATATCCCATTAATAACACTTTCAGACTATTTTCAACCATAAAACCCATCATGTGTAGTACATCACTCTATAAAAAACACTAGTAAATAATTGTAAGAATCCTATAAGTCCTACCATATTCCTTATATTAAACATGTCCCTCACATAACACCTCATGAATTCCCATACTCGACCATCACTCCATCCCCTTCCCCCCACCGGCACCCCACCACTGCCCCTATCCTACCCCACACCAGTACCCACCCCCTACTATACCTCCATCCCACCACCACCACCCCCACCTGGCCCCACCCTACCCCCACCTTTACCCCCACCAGCACCCCACCCCCTACCCCCACCAGCACACCAACCCCATGTCCCCACCCAACCCCAAACTATCACCCCAACCCTAGACCCCCACCTGCACACCCCCCCACTGGCACACCCCCACTTTTCCCCTCAATGAACCCCTTACACCCACCCTGCCCCACATCATCCCCTCGGCCTCCACCCCCATGCCCCCACCAGAACCACAACCCCCCTTCCCTACACTAGCACCCCACCCCCTCCCCCCATTATCACCCCACCGCCTGCTCCCAACCATACCCCACTCCAGAACCTAACCCCCAACCTAAACCCCCCCTGCCCCCACCAGCGCCCCACACCCTGCCCCCTCCAACACCCCACCAGGACGCTGCCCCCTCTTAAAACCTCCTTAGTGTAAATTTAACATCCTCCCCACTTCTTAAATATCCCTCCCATTATGTAAATCCCAATAATTCTCTCAAACTACTCAAACTAAAAACCATTTTCCATCACACCCTTTCAAAACATTAAAACCCATATCATAACTTCCCCTTCCTTTAATATATTTCCCACAGATCTCCCCAATATTTTCAATACTAAACACAATGGAAAAAAATCAGCACCTATATGACTTGTGAAGGTCCCAACTAAACAAACCATGTCAAAAAATAATAGGGCACCTGCATCGTCTCTTGAACCATCCCATAGTGATTATAAATCAACATCATCAACTTCTAAATGAATTCAATCACTAAATTAATATTTTCCAAAGTGGGGATGTGACTCATCTATATTTACATCAATATTTGAGTTTTACTAAACCAATTAATCAGGAGAGATAATCTGGGTTAGTGATGGAAGTGGTCTAATAAAAAAAACATTGAACATGCGTATTATAAAAAAAGTAGAAAGAGAATATGGATGTTATGAAGGCTATGAACTTGAAATATATTCATCAATTTAGAGAAAAATTATGTCAATAATTAATATTAAAATATTTTTCTACTGTTGAGATGGATTTAGAGAAACACCAGCACTACCATTCCTTCACAACACCAGCCCCAACCCCACCCCACACCCACCCTGCACCCCCCACTGCCCCTTGTACAACACCATCATCCCCACATCCAAAACCCACCATTAACCCCACCCCATACACCCCTCCAACACCCCCCAGTACCCCCAATCTAAACAACACAAACACCTCCCCCCTCTAACCCACTACTCAACAACATCCCCCACCCCACATCCATCCTACACTCCCTCTACCCCCCTACACAACACCATCATCATCCCCACCTCCAACATTCCACAAACACCTTCCACCACCCAACTCTTCCCAAAACAACACCCCCACCCCCTTCAACACCTCCCCAGCACCCCCACCACCGACACCCTCCACCCCCATCACAACATCCCCACCCCCTACACCCTTGATTTTACCTTTCGATTTTCATATATAAATAGATTGAATCATAGAATATTTTTTATAATTTGATAATTGAAAATCAACATGAACACTATATGATTTTTTCTTTATTTTTATCATAATTGATGATTTCCAAATAGTCCAATATGAAAATATTGTATAGATAGATTTTGATATTTCATCACATATCATTATTAAAATGCAAAACAATATTGGATAATGAAATTACATAGCTTCATGATATTTTTATATTTTTAGAATATATCATGTATCATATTAATAGATCTAGAATTTTTAAAATAAACTTTTTACCTTTGAAAACGTTCACACTAATATTTTCAATAATAATTTCATCTGTCAATATCAATATCAGACTATCATTAATTCTTAAATACATTTGGACTCTAAAATATATTTTAATATAAATATAACAAATAATCATAACATATTATTCATGTTTTTCACTGCAACCATCTTTTTACATATATAATACCGATCATATAAAACACTTCCATATCCTAATAACATATCAATTAAATAATGAAAATGACAATCAGTCATATGTTATTGGGGTTACTCACAAGGAATCCCACTCTTCTAACCACCATTTACATTAGTTAAGACTACTTTTGTAACTCTAATGGTAGTCTACTCTTCTTATTTACCCATAATTAATGACTATATCTCATGGTTTCCTTCGGTTGGTATAATCTTATTCCAGTACCCAGTTTTGTATGTAATATATTGACATGCACAATCATGAAAAAGATAACCATAATAAAATGGGAAAAAACATATATATTTATGGAATGATTGGGGAATATTCCTACTCAGTTGGAAAAATATTTCATAGTATACTATTTCTTGGAAAATTAAAGTATAATATCAATTATATAACATTTATGTGAATTCAATAAAAATAAAAAAATATTTAAAACAACTAACATGTTTCCACAACTCTTTAGCATCTTTAGTACGACCACACTATGTTTCTCTATTGGATACTATTATATCCCAATTATAATTATACTGAAAAAAAATCATATTTTAGCATATAAAAAAATTCAGTTACATCCCATAAATTAAAATAATTTATGGAAGCTTATATATTTGAAAATAATTATATGACATCGAAGCATCATACAACAAAAAACCGTAACGTCGGAGGTGTTCTAGAATGGGTTAAACTACAGAAGAAATTTAAAAGATAAACAATTGTGGGGGAGGGACAAATAGTATATAGAGAAAAAAATTAGAAAATAATAGATAGTTGGACTTCATACCATTAGAGGTGCACCATAAGAGATATAGGGGACACATCGGAGTAGCGTCGACAATGTGGTACGATGGTTGCATCATGGGATGGTACGATTGAATATAATACATCTGAAATATTACTACTATATAGAAAACTTAAATCATAATAAAATAATTCAATATATGTATAAATAGACAAAAACATCGCAATACAATTCAATATTACAATAATGAAACATCATTCATTATAAAATAAATATATTAATTATAGAAAATACATTTTGCATCAATAGAACGTCTCAATACTAGTATATTTGGAATCGGGATAACCCTCATCTATATCTCCAATTGAAACACCATTACAACCTCTCACACCACTTACATCATCATCGGTATTGTCATCAACAAAGGTAGTAGAACCAAAACTAGCACCAGCACTGGGTCTGGCTCCGGTTCAAGCTCCGGATTTAGATCTATCTCTTGAAGAAGAAAATACATAAGAACAATGCATAAACATAAAACATGAATCAACCGATTCAGCTTCATTTGGTGGAAGTGTGGATGAAATGGTAGACATAACTTTCATCGTATTTTCAGTTATCACCTTTTCTAATTTGGGATTTGCTTATTTTATTGAGACATTCAATTGTTGCAATGTGAGCAAAACAAAACCAGAACATGATGAAATGATGTCAAAAGGCCAGTATCGAGATGGTACAATATTCATTCAAGGATGACAACACACTCTGCTCCGATGCGCATCTCATAATACCTAATGTAGATGATCATTCGTGCCCAAATATTCTGGTTCTTTTTCATCCAATTCCTCCAAATCATTCTATTTATAGATATATAACATAAATTATTATGATAAAATAATATAAGGAATTCAATTCAGTAAAAATAAATGAAATTGAAATATTCTTACAATGTCTTTCTCGGTGTTGGTATTTCTCACAATACCATCTTTATTTTTTCTTCTTGTATAAAAAAAAGTAAACTGAGGAATTCTCCCCATGATATTAAATTCCTTTTGGTAAAAAATATAAATTAATAAATATGGGATGTGATAAAAATTACAGTCAATCGAGATAAATATTTTAAATGCTAAATTACATGCACATGCTCATGATCTGAGACTGAAGCATGTCCATGAGTATAAACATGTTTCATTCCACTCTAATTTCTTTTATTTCTATATGATTTCTCCTATAAAAAAATAATTATATAATTTAATTAACATAAACTAATAATATAATTTATACATTAAAAATACTTTTGAAATAAATAAACTAATTTATATAGATATTTAACAAATACTTTAAGCCTTGGACTCTTCCAATAACCTATCATATATTTGTATTGTTATATTGGAAAATCATGAATCACTAGTACATCTTCAAGATCCATACCAGCTCAATTTTTCCAACCAATACATAAGTTATATATGTACGCTCCCCACATTTCACTAAAATCAATTAAGCTTATAGCCTTGAAATTTAGTCCACACGGAAAATTATATCGAATCTATAGTGGAATTGTTTTTTAATAAATATTAGTAATTAATATATATATATATATATATGGTGACTAATATTACTTACAGAAATATCTACTAAGACTTTGTGCTTTATTTTTTCTTCAACATCCCTCCAACTTATTGATTGAGCCAAAATGATGTTATTGTGTCTAGAAAGTGTTCCCATAATGCTTTTATATTACGTAACATTTTTTAATTACAGCACAGTCCACATTTTATTCAATAATGATTTGAATTTTCCGATTCCAAAAGTCGCTCATTTTTCTGTTGACTCATCGTCTGGTAGAGGTTTGATATAATCATGAAGAAAATAAAAATGGAAAATAATATATATGAATTTTTCATTAATCACTAACAGTAATGTTTAAACACCTACCAGCAGATATAAGATATACAGACCCCTAAAGTGTTGTGTCTATAGGGGGAGTATCCTCTGTGGTAGGTGAGATATCTATAGTAGGAGTAATTCTTATAGTATATGATTATAAGTGTACCGATGGAGGGAGAAATCATGTTGGACAACCTTGTAAAGAAGAGGGTGGATATAGATATGGATATGAAGATGGGATATATGGGGGCACAAAGACCTATAGAGTGGATAGTGGGAATAGAAAATGAGGGACGAGAGTCTGAGAACTACCACATAATGTGGGTGTAGGTATAAAATTATATGGAAAAGGTGGGTATGGATAGTATGGAGGAAGCATAATGGGGAGATTTACTCCTAATGAATAAAGATGCATAATAGTAGGCATATCTATAAAATCATTACCCCTACAAGACATTTATCCTTAGAGGTATAATCCGACCATCTCCTTGATAATGTATCCTAGAATAACATAGATGATAAAATAAATCAAATGATAACATGATATATAATATGAAAGACCATAATATTCAAAAATAAATTATACTAAAAGTGTTTCCTATAGGAGACATATGTCATTAATTTCTCTATATTCTTCTACTTTTTAGAGTATCATCATTATCAAACATTTTCACATAGAAATAAAAAAAAAATATTCTCAAAAAATAGAAATAATGAAAATGTTAAATAGTAAAATTTAATAATAAAAAAATGATATAAAATTTCATGTGTGATATTTTTGTTGATAATATATCATGAATTTTTTATGTTCAAAAATAAATATAGTTGTTCTTAAACATAAATTAGCAATGAGATTAATAGTTTTATATTCGATAAAAATATAAAATATGCTAGTTAATTTGATATCATGTAAGAAATTTTTAAAAAAACATACATTATTGTGGTAAAATCTGGTAAATACTTACAAATGTGTCAACACTATGTGTGATCTATGATAATTTCTTGTTCAAAATATGTTCTAACTACTAACTCATCTATGTCATCTAATATAACATTCGAATAAATACTGACAGGTTTAACAAAAACATCATTTTAATCCATGTAATCATCAAGGATTGGTATAGGAATGAGATCAACAATAAAACCCAATTACTGTTATAATGGGTCAGTTACATAAAAAACTTGTCCAGCTTGTGACAAATGAATATAAGTTTCATCGATATGAAGATGGAAGTTCAAATAAATTACTCTATATCTATATTTATCAATATGAATTCTTTGTTTTTTCATTGAATAAAAGAACTTTCATTTCATCATTGTCTCATGACCATGCACATTATAATCTAATAAAATAAATCGTTCAACAATGCAGTAATATGATATATTTTCTGATCAAGATTCTCTATCTGATGAACTCACATAACATTTTTTTGCGAAGCATATCATGAAATGGTTATGTTGTGATTCCATTTTTTCACAACTATTTATAAAAAATTTAAATCCATTGACAACCATTTCTTTACAATCACATACAACATCATTTAGTCCAAAGGAGAATCCTCTTTATTCATCTGATACATCGTTCGTGGTAAGAGTTAAAATCTAAAGGATACCAACATTTAATATTAAACAGAGACTTGTGATTATGTTATGAGAACAAAAAAGTAAATCTATTACCTTGGAATTTAACCACGAAACAAATTATTTTTCATGAAACAGTTCCTTCCACTTAAGAGATATAGGGTGATGACTCTTTTCCATAATTTCTAAATGTTCTCTACAGATATGAAAGATTTAGAATTTCAGACAATATGAATAAATCACACAATGAAAAAATAATATTTATTAGTTTACTTACTTGATATAATATTCATTCACACCAACGTTCAATAATACTATATGATAAACCATTTCCCACTCTTCCCTGATTAAAGTACACAACAAGTACAATCCAAATATCCCCTCTATTTGGGGTAGTGAAAGAAAATACAGTCTCAATTGGATCATATTTCACATCTTAAATTATCATTAGTCAATTATACCTCACAGTGATGTTATCCAAGTATGATGAATATAAATCTATTCATTCTCGTTCTAAATAGAATTTCATAGTAGAGCCTTCAAGTTGATATTTATTTATCACATAAAATTTCAATAAAAACATCATTATTTAGGTAGGATACATCCACAACCTCAAAACAGGACCACCAAAATGAATATCTTTTGGAAGATTCACAATTAAAAGTAATGTACATTTGAAAAATGACAGTGGGAAAATTTTCTCTATGTTGGAAAAAATAAGTCGTGCATCTCTCTCTAATTTCTGAACAATAATTCTACTCAGTCTATTGGCAGAATGGTCTCAATAAAAATGATGTAACTTAATAACAACACCTCTATCATTATGTGAAAAAATGGAAATTTGAAATGGGATCCAACAAATGTAAAAAGACATAGTAATCATGGTTTTTAAGAGATGTTTCTTTTACTTCTTGTGTATTTACCCTATTCCAAATGTTACATTAATAACCATATGGAACCATAAAATATTCAATGACCTGGATAAATTGATCCATCTCCACATTCTTCATCGAATAACAGGAAAATAATAATTTCCATTCATCTTGAACAATTAACTTTCAATGGAGTCTTCCTCTTATACCCCAATCCATCAAATCATGAAGAGACCACAAATAGAATTTTGAATTTCCATTGACTTATAAAATATTAGCAACTAACGCCTCATGATTTTTTTTCTTTTTATGCATTACATCTAAATAATGACATAACAAATTCTATTACTGGTACATCGACTCAAATCATATGATTTTATTTATCTAATTTCTATTGCAATTAAAATTAACATTATTTCTCTTTATAATATATCATTGAATTTCTCAGATAAGATAATTAAAATAATAATGTTCTTTAACAATACCATTCATAACATTCATTGAGGTGTCTCATCTGTCTTGACGACATTATAGAACTATCTCCAATTTTTCCGGTATGGATGATCCATCGTTAGAAATCACTGATGCCCTATAAAGCTGACAGTTCATTAAAACATAAATATTTTTGAATTTTTATTTTTCATACAAATAAGGATGGATAATTTCTATTTAGTACTCCAAAAAATATCATTCCATATATAGGGAAATCATTTATCGGCTATAATAAAGCTACACGTAACATAATGTACTCCTTCCTGAATGCATCGTACACTTGTGCACAAACAGTCCGAAGTTCCATTAACTCATATATTAATGGTTGAAAGTATATATCAATATCATTTCTTATATCAAAGGTTCAAGATATCTATATACTCATGATAGTAAATGGATTACTCATACACATACATGAATTAAATTTATAAATGTTAATAAATAAAGGCTAGGTACTGGGTGTAGAATGCATTTGGAGAAATGGGTTGAGACCTTCATAGGACAATCCCAATATAACATTTCATGGGTCAACTTCAATATCAGAATGTAACATATAAAATTTCTTCCAAGGAAACCCATCTGCATGATTTACTATTTCATTATTATCCTTATTTATTTCATCTTCATGTCATTACATATTCGATTCCATTTGTTCTAACATAAAATGTTTTTGAAGATTGGGTATTATTGGGAAGTTCCATATCACATTATCTAGTATAAAAGATGGAGTTATGTCTTTATTAGACTTTGACCTTGATGTGCCACACAATTTTCAGTTAATCAACTCTTCATTTGCCTTCCAGAATAGTCAAAAATCATCGGGGGAATGAATGAATCTTAATAGATTACAATCCAAATTTTTCAAAAAAAGATACAATGTAAACATTTTCTAGAATAAATGAATTATAAGGTAGTAAATCATTTATAAAATTATGGAAAGAGTCGACCACAGTAATACTAAATCCATACATTGTTTTCCCATAATATTATCGCATCAAAAAATCATGTTTTCTCATTTGTACACATGCCTCATATATTGGGGTATTTGCATATTCCATCAGCTTTCTAAAACTCTCTATATCATCATCTTGATTAAAATTTGAAAACTATGTTCCAATATTCATTTAATCTAGAACTGGTCTACATGAGGATTTGGCTTTAGATTCAAAAGGAAATCGATCTGTAATTATATTTTTCATACCAATCCATTCTCATAAATTGTATTCATTATCTTATTGATAATTTTCTCTATTGTGATAGCAGATATGGTAATTTTTTTGGAAACCATGTTTAGTTTTATGATAACTCACTTCCTAAAAATTTAACCATTTTATTACAACACAATCAAAATATAGGCATCAAATCAATCATCCATCAGAACCATTAGTGAATAGAAAGTATGAAATATATCATAACTCCTTCTAAAACTCATCAATGATCTGATCAACATTTTATATCCAATATCTATCAATTCTAGGGAATACAAACATAAATTATATAAATAATCTTCAAAATGAGTTAACATGATATGTATTATTTCATAAAATAATATGTAATCATAAATAACATGTTCATAAAAACAATAATAAAAAATATCCTAAAATTGTGGTTTTGGAAATTGAAAAATGTTTTAAATTATTAACAAATCACGATTATTCATACATATGTTCCATGAATTAGGATTTATTATAGTAAAAAGAGTTTATAGGAAATCTAAGTGATAATAATAATCAATTCCCAAAGGTGTTTATATGGATTCACAATGAGTGGTGATGTTTTGTATGAAATATACTATTATTTAATGAAATTTAGAGATATTTTGAAAATATAAACCATATCCTATACCATAGTGTGTTGAATGATGAAAATATACACTATTCTGTTAAAGGAAACCATTCTATTGTTGATTTTTAATCATGGAGTATAACACCACATCAGGGTTAAAGAGATTTACAAGTCTTTATCATATTTTATTATCATACCCAAAAACTAAAACAAACCAACCTAAATTTTTCACACTGAAAGGTGCATCCCAAACCCCTAAATTTTTTCTAGGATAAGGTAGGACCTATGAACTAATTTTTTTTTCAAGGTTAGCATAAACAATACACTAACTTTTAATAGAGGCACAACCATGATGTGTTGATTGATTACAACTCGATAAGACTTTACACCACAAATGAAATTCATCATAATGAGTATAGAATAGTTAAACCAATAAAATTTATTGATTATTATAATTACTATAGATAATTATATTTTTCCATTTACATGATAGATATATAACAATTTATTTTGGGCATTCCTGCAAGAGTAATGAATTAGAATAAGCTTTCAAACTTTAGAAGTACTTTTTTCTACAGAAATGAATGTCTGTCGAGTTCTACATGAATATTTTAGAATAATAATATGATAATATGATAATATAATAATATAATATTATGTTTCTCTATAAATATCGCAACAATATCATAAATATTACCAAAATATAATCACTTTTCCATGAATGACAATCACTATAAAAATTATCACCCATATCATTATTCATGTCTTATATAATTATAAAAAATTATAAAAATTAACTAATTTATATAATCATGTGAAACAAAGCCTTAAAAACAACTCAATAAAATAATTTAAAATATTTTAATAGTTTTTAGATTATAACATACGATAGATAAGAAATCATAAATAATGATATATAATATTCCTAGCAGTGATAAAAAAATCACCAAGGCTTAATGATCATCTCATGAAATAAATCTTTTCTATATTTCTTTAAGGTGTGTATAATCACAACAAGAACTAAATTATATTTCCAAATAGACTAGAATATTAATTTCATCACTAAGATTAAATCTTCACTTTTTGAATATAACAACATGCATTTTTTAGTATCTTCAATTATCTTCAAATCCTAACTTCCAATAACAAAATATAATTAGTTTCCATAGAAAGAGTTCATATATAAAATTTATATCCAAAACCCATGTAGTACATCAAAGTAACAAATTGAATATGTAAAACTATTTTTATTTAATATGTAAAGGTAATTTCTTATTACATAAATGTAAACTTATCCTCTCACATCACACATAAAAATAAACCAACAACATGTAATATTCAATACATGATAAGTAGAATTAATAACATAATATAAAGGGGAATTCTATAAATATGGTTGATATTAAATGGTAATAACTAGATAAGAAGGTTCTTTATGCAGTGAAAATCCTATCTTCTGGACGTTATGACTAAAATATCCAACTTATGAATTTTGTAAATATTAGAAATACTTATACTATTACAAAAAACACATTGAAAAATATTAATAATTCTTGGAGAGTAAATAGTGACATAATAATTCAATAATATTAAATAGATAAAAGAATAATAAACATATTAAAGAATGAATACCATAATAACAGATTAATTATGGGAATTATAATTAAATATAAAACATGAAATATTAGTTAATAATAGTTGACATAATACTACTTGATAAACCGGAGCCAAAAATATTTGAAAATAAACACAAACTTTTCCTTGTACTTCACCAGGAAACTGAAAACTCTTGAAAGATAATGAATACTATAGAGAATATTTAAAGAATCCAAAAATTAGGAACCATAAAACAAACAATTCCCAAAAACAAGTAAAATGGTCCATCCAACACACTAAATATAGGAGGGAAGACCATAGAAGGGTATAATGGATGGGAGGAATGCTTCAGATGAAAAATCGAATGGAGAAGGAATTCCCAAAGAATGGTATGGAGGACATGATTAATGCAAGAGGGATGGAAGAACTCCAATTGTAGAAGCAGTGCCATGACTGGAAAAGCTGTGTTGCGGATTAAATAACCATTGTAGGGGATGTAGGAACTGAAGTTGGTGAGGATGAATAAGAACCAAGTCGATCATGTCATGATCGACTGAATGATATGAAGAAGAGTATGGGTTTTAGGGAGAGTGGAAAGCGAGAGAAGAAATCCATGAAGAACAGAATGGATTTAAGTGAGGGATATAGAAAGAGAAGGGTTTCAAGAGTCTTAGAGGTGAGCAATAGAGGAAATATGCAAGGGAGGAGGAATTATCATGGCTATATTTCATAAAAAACTAGTGTTTTTAATAAGAATGGAAATTTATTAACCTATATCCACAGAAATGTTAAACCGTGGCAATAGATCTATGGATTTATGTCATTTTTCAAGTAGTGAATCTCTTAAAGTATGTGTAAAGATAGAAACAACTGTATCAAACATGGGTCTGCATCACCTGCAAGCGGATCAATATGCACTAGAAGAACATAAGGATATCTTTGGAGTACCTAAATATCATTCTAACATCATAGAAGTTATTATATAAGTGAAATTATTTGAAGAGGGGATAGATCAACTCAAAACTCAAGCAACACACATTCCACACCACAACCAACAAAGAGGTTGACCTATTGGAGAATATTTATGAATTGATCTAAAATGTCCAAAAATAATAAATACATGATCAACGGATCTAAAAAACATATCTGAATGATTCTTCTATAACTAATAGCAACAAATAAGTAGAAATAATTCACAATAATAGAGGAGTAATGCAACCTATCCAGATATCGACCTCAGAACGGGGGAACTCAAAAGCACATAGATCACATAAAAAAAACAGGAGGGATTTATATTGTTCGAGGTATAGGAAACACATTGAATAAAGAGGGAGTTACATGAGCACTAAATAAATCATACTGTGCATGAGGGGTTTATCATTGTAAATTTCTAGGAAGTGGTTACTGTACTTTTGATCAATGTATAATATTGTCTTTTTATTCCATGGGAATATATTTCATTTAAAATATTTCATTTTTTTCATTATGTGTTGAAACTAGTTAGGTATTTTTGAAAAAAAATTAGATTATTTGAAATTCATATAAATTGATTCATGCATGTATTGATTATGATATATTTATTCAACATATGTTGTAAAAATTGATGATTTTTTACAATTTCATCTTTAAATTGAATCCATTTTTTTAAAATCTTCCCATAGTTCCAATAACAGTGTGACAAACCATTACAATGTTTATGAATGGGATTAGAAAAATCCTTGGTTCCACTGGATTGTGATCAAATAATATTTGAATTTTGGGAACTCATACCAAAATAAAAATATTTTCAAAATGTTTAGAATATTTTAATAGTGTTTTTGGTGGTGTAATATAATTTTTAAAATACAAGAAAGGACATGTTAAAGGTCTTGTAAATGGCCTATATTTAGTAGTATATAATTGATATTTTTTATAGACATGGTAAATATCCTGGGGGGGAATAAGGTTATGTCAATATTATTCTAATGATAGTATCCAATGATCCTGACCTACTTCTAGTAAAAACATTTCTCGCCCATATAGTGAACATGAAGTTATAATGTAATTAAATATATAAAGAAGAGATTTTTTCATGGTTCATCTACACTTTTCATTTCTCAAGGACAATTAAATGGAAATGCGTGGATGAAATTTTTTTTATAAACACACTTCTTTTTTCATAAAAATTTATATTTTTCACATTTAACCTCTAGGTTTACAAACCTCAAAAAGTGGATAAATAATTATTAATAATAAAATAGAAATATCTCTCCACCTACAAGTAAATTCAAATTGATCTCCAAAAACTGAGAATTTTGGTTACACCATATATGATTAAACAATCAAATCCTTCAATATATATGTCATGGAATTCCCAATCCATCGATTGAAATAGACTCTTGTATAATATTTATACTCTCTTTTTCATTCCAATATTCTTTGGGGATCGATATTATTTTAATACAATCTATTCATTTTTATTATCTTATATAAATATTTGTCTTCAATTCTAAGAGACACTCTATGCTCCCCAAAAATTTATATTAAATTAAAATTGACTAGAATGAAAAAAATCCTAAAAATTAACTGGAAATTGAAATTCAATATTCCATTGTTATAGCCTAAAAAAATTCCTCAAATACTATATTACTGAATTATATATATACATTGTAATTTTCCTCAATTTTATCATGAAAACCATTCTCCTTGATTTATGTCATAATTCCCTCAAAATCTCAATATAAAACATTAAGGAATTCTAGAATCCTCATGATTTGATTACCTTCCTTATAGTTATATATCCTTCACTAATAATATTCATGGAACATAATTTTACATTCATGTAATATATAAATAATTGGAAAAAGGCTTTGACTAGAAATCCATGATGTGTTTCTATCTTCATAACACATAATCCATCTTCTGGGAAGATCCCTCAATATCAACTTCATCAACTTCATAGTGATAAATTATCCACTATTTAATGATTCGAATTACATCTATTGAAAGGGAAATGAATAATTTTATGGGGGGAATCCATCACATCATTAATAATTCCAAAAATAATCACATTAAAAAAATTATTATATTACATAATACTATTATGGTTGGGCCTCATGTTCCATGAAGTAACCATCCATATATCCACCAAAAATTAATTTTATGTGAAACCAAATATGGATTGACACATTGTGTTGCAACATGATCTATTAAAATTTAAGTGTTTCCGACCATGAAATACTATTAGATAACTTTGAATTATACATACATTATTATGTTATAACATGTAATTATCCTACATGTTGTAAAAATTATTTAATCCATAAAACATATTCTACGACATGAATCTCAATGTGGAATGAAACATAGTGTTTCAATTTGAAATATTTCTTAAATTGATAACATAGAAAATTCATTTTATCACTTATAATCGGCATGAAATCATGTTTTTATGAATACTTTATCTTCTTTATAGTACACTATATTAAATTTTTCAACAAACAAAACCCATAAATTCATCAAGATAATTGTTTTCTCTGAAATTATACCACATTGTATTTTCAAACATCCTTAAACAGAACCCCATATTAAATATCATTCCTTCATATATTGTAACAATGATTTTGTAATCATATTCTCTAAGCTCACATGAGTCAGGATCTCCATTATAAAAAATATTGAAATAGAAAAATTATCCAGGAAATAAATTCATTGATCATCAGAAAAATCCATCTTTTATCCTCATTATATTAACCACCACTTAGTCATGATTCACCAAAAAAATTGTTCCTCAATATAAATTAATATTATATCTCCTCAAAGAACCCAGTCCTCATCTCCTAGATAGAATGGGATAGATACCCATTTATAAACATGATTTTATTATTCTAGAAATATATTAATCATGGAAAACTTATCCCCATTTTTTAATCATCCCCAAGGGAACTTATATGAATGATTAAAAGTGTGGGTTTTCAAATCCATACTATTAATCAAAGATAACTATTATAAATTTATAGGAACAAGAAATACTTAGAGTATTTGGGGTCAATTCCACAAATCATATAATAGAATTATCAAATTTGTATTCTAAGATCCAACCAATTCATTTTAAATCCATACTTGTGTAGTGAATTTTTCATGATTTTGAAAACAGAGATTTGTGTTGAATTGAATATCCACATCATTAACATTATCTAACCCTATCTATACCAATGAAATACTTTATCACAATGTTCTTTTTTCCTTAAGTGACATATGAGATTATATATGAGATTGATAACACTCAAAATAACACACATTATTAATAAAAAATATTTCATGTGAACTCCAAATTCCAAAAAAATCTTTTTAATTTATCCATAAAAACAAAATATATTATTAATTATACATAATGAAATAATTTTAATCAATGCACATTGAAATGAAAAATTAATTTAGTATTAGTCTAGAAATACATAATCCTCCAATATATTAATAAATTACCAATTTTAACTTGTAATATTCTGCTTAACCGACCTAATATACATATGTAAATCCTAATAGATCCTATTGTGAACAAGATTTGTAAATTCTTCCAAAATAAACCATTTCATTTAAATACTATAACATTATAATCACTAAATTGAAGTGTCCTTATTTTTTATTTAATTTGTATCATGCAGTTTTACATGAAGAAAATTTGATGTTGGGTTGAATAATAATTAAGTACACTTGGATCATATGGATTTTACTATACACTGTCGCATCTATATTCTTAACATCATAATACTTTATAAATTTCATCCAAGTAACTATTGGTGTATCCAATACCATGAATATATCTATTTTCAATATTCTTAGCAACACCATTGAATATTTAATTTGTGAAATAAGGTTTCCATTCATTCCTTATGTCACCTTAAAACAACAAAATTGTGTTAACTAACTAATCATTAACATTTAATACTTGCACCACAAGAATTATAAAATATTTTTGTATTTGGCCTCATTCTATACTATAAATATTATTCCACCAAAATAAATGAGTTCCATTATTATTTGATCATTCATAATTTATATTTATAGATTGTGATAAAATCCACCTCAATTGAATCCATTTTAATAAAGTGTTTTTAATTCCTAAAACATTAATCCCTTCATACTTTCTTCAACCCATAAAAATATACGCTGAATTGGTAAAAATTATGTACATCTTCATAAAAGATATATTAATCTGGGTGTTTTTTATACCTCATCCCGCATATATCCAATTTGAAATACTTATTTTATATCCATTCGGGACACCATGAGTCCCTTTTATACTAAAATTCCAAAGAAATTTTGAATCATCGTAAGTCATAATACAAAAAGTAAATACCTCCTATACATCAATCACATCAATTTGGAAATTCCCCTTGTACACCCGCCTTTCCTTTTTCTAGATTACCTTTCCTTTTTCACATAGTTTGTTATAGATTTATCCATGGAATGATTTATCATGTTTTTTTAATTCAATTTGGTCATGATATTCATGGATAACATTGATACATTGGTCATGTCTATAATCCTAGTTATAAATATTTTTTACTTCTAGAGATTTAAATAATGTTTTTATAGAGTATTCAATCCTCTTTCTATACTAAATGTTTTCTATAAAGTGATACTCTACATATTTATCCCATCCCTCCTTGTTAAATTTTTTATAGATAATAATTAATATTTATTTTCATTATCATTGTTTTTTTCATAAAAATCATCCAAATATCCTTTTTCATCATAAAAAAACTAGTTTTTTCATTACTGTGTTCGAAAAATTTCTCATTATGCGTTGAATTTTTCCGACAACAATAAAATCTAGTTACTAATGATTTTTCCAATCCTTTTATTAAAAAA
The DNA here is from genome assembly GCA_963277665.1 of Viscum album. Taxonomy (NCBI): domain Eukaryota; kingdom Viridiplantae; phylum Streptophyta; class Magnoliopsida; order Santalales; family Viscaceae; genus Viscum; species Viscum album. The sequence goes on along the minus strand of OY728161.1, from coordinate 278,976,149 downwards.
CATGAATTCCAAACTCTTGGATGACTAGGAAAGAAATATAACTTATTCTCCATCATATATGTCCTTATTTTTTCTAATTAAAAAATAATTAAAATTATTTTCTAAATACAAATGTATTTGAATATTGAATTTTTCAAAATCAATATCTTGCACAATTTTTTCTATTCACCAAGAAAACAAATATTATTAATTTATATTTATCTAAATAATTAATACATCGAATAATTCTTTATTATATAATTTTTTCATGAGAATCATTTAGGAATTTTCTTTAAATGATCCATTTTCTTTTCTCAATGAATTTTTTTTAAAGAGTTTGTCTGTTTCAGAGACATAGTTCTTTATCCCATTCCTATAAAGATAATACTCAAAATTTTTTTTTGTAAATTTAATGCTATAATTAGTTAGAAATTATAAATTTTCCTTATGATATTCAACTATGATAATACTTGATAATTTTTAATACATTTGAACACTTCATATTTTTGGGAGATCACAAACAACTAAGATTTCAATCAGTAATCATCATTAAATAACATAGTTTATCTTTTCCATACAGGGAATTTTTTGATATTAGAACACACACATTTACATTCAGAAACTCAAAAAAAAAAATTAATTCATGTAATTTTAAATATATGTACTGTGAAGAATATTTCCACATGGAAAAGTATCACAGTGTAGGGTCATTCTTATGAATGTTTAGGGATATCCCAAGATCTTCATTCTTAATAAAATATTCCAAGCACTTTTTATCGAATGTGTACAAACCTTTTGTGTCATAAATTATTCTCATTTTCCTTGGTCAATAAAAAAAACTATTCTTATCCAGTAATTATATAGAAATTTCACACTATGTTATTACCATGAATCAGATTTTTACAATCTCTTCATTTGAAAATGAATGTGTTTTTTCTGGTGAAATTGATTATATACCTCCTGAAAAATAATTTAATTACACATAGAAATTTGTAACTATGGACTTCAACTACCAATATATTTGTGAACCTGAAATATTTAACTCTAATTTATGTTTTTTTATATCCAATAATATTCAGACGATCCTCATTGACAAATCACATGACGTGTTATTTTTCATACTAATTTCTCATGAAATGAACATTGTTTTCCATCGTAAGGGATGTACATCCACTACCATGGATTAAAACTATATTATAATAAATTTATTTCAAATATATATCTCTGAATTTTTCATTTTCATTAATTACATTAGTAATCCATCTATGGTTATTCACCTATTTGTGTATTTTATGTATTCGTTCATCATCCAAATATGATGGATTAATATAATATTATAATGTAATAAAAGGTTTTTTAATTTTTATCCCACTTGATGATTATTTCTATAAATTAAAATTTCTTTTTAAATGTTTCCTTTAATAAATTCCTTTATATTATTATAATCGATTCACCACTTTGTGTCTATAACGTTCACAATAAAAAAATAGATGTTATACAAACCATACTGAAAAAAGTTAGTATATTTTATTTTTTTTTTATTTTTATACCCAAATTTATTCTTTTATATGGAATACGTGTACAAATTATGTCATATCATTCAATAAAGTTAACCATAAAAGTCGAGATCTTTATTTTATTTTCTATATTTTTTCAGTTTCCTTTTAGTTCTTTTTTGAGTTACCCATATTTATATTCTTCTAATGTGTGGGTGCCCATGAATTTTCATCAACCACCAACAGTTTGTTTGTTAAATTAAAGTCCCACACATTAGTTTTTCAAATTTATAAGGAACTATATTACTTAGTAATACCTTAACGTCTCAATTGAATGGCAGTGTTTCACCTCTACCATATAGAGAGACTAAATATTCTTTTTTATCAATGTATTACCTACGGTGAATATCCTCTATTTATCATCAATAATTCACTATAAATTTTAAATTATCACATAAATATATACAAAATATTTTACTATATCCATAAATGAAATAGTTATACTATCAAGGATTCATGCTTGATCTTTACTTATGATTTTTTTGACCAATTTTTTGAGTATTCTATTTATCTATATTTTTCTATTCAATTTACAAATTTAAAATAGACTTGTTCTTTACAAAATACATTAAATAATAATTAAAATAAAAATTAAAAACATTGATAATCCTTGTTCTATCCCTCAAAATTTCAATTTCATTAATTTCATTTTCAATATCTACATTGAGGATTTGTCTTCCATAAGATTTAGTGCTTTCACCATAATTTTCATATGCTTATGGTTTTCCTATGACGTCCAAATATATTAATTCATTGAGGTAATTTTTATTATCATTTTGTTCCTACATTATCTCTTTTGAGATACAGTACCATTAAAAACTATTTTTTTCTTGAATAATTAATACAATGAGCCCCTATTTACCTTTATACTTATTGGTGATTTCATTAGGTGTTATTTACCTTTATCACCCTATTATATATTATTGAGACAATTTAAGGAATGGTATAAAACTATTCTACACCCAAATCAAGAAAGACGATGGTTTAATTTTTTTTCCTCATCATATTTAGAGGTTAGACGAAAGAAAAAACATAACCTCCATGAATTTTCTATCTATGGGACGATTTTTAACTATTAATTACTTGATTTGTTTAAATTTCTTTTTAAGGACCCGACCTTAAACATCACATAATCTTGAGTTTTAGTCAAGAGTATATTTTTTTAACATTGAGAATCATTTTAGGTTTATATTTTATTTTAATTAGGTAATCATTCATACATATCATCCCACATTCATAATGGTGTATACATCTAAATCAATATCCATTTTTTAAAAAATATTGAACTTTTAAAATATAACATGGATTGTTTTTTATAAAAAGTATTCATAACATCCTACTTGACTTCCTTATTTCTATTACACATCCTTATAATCTATGAATAACTTTTTAAACCTTTATATGATCACAAGAAGATTAGTAATATTCATAAAAAATAAAATTTTTGTCCATGAAAAATTTCATCCCAAGAAAATATTTCCATGAATTTATACTTTTGACACATAAAACATAAGCTCCTTAGCTTACCTCCATATATCACAAGATTAATTTAAAAATAAATTGAAAACATAAATCATAAATGTATCTTATGTAATAAATTATAAATCACTATTATAATAGATTTCATAACTATATAGGGAGTAACCTTCGTGGTTACATTTGGAATACCGACTATAGTGTATTCCCTTAATCTATTTGGAGAAACCCTACCGATTAACTCCATGTCATTACCCAATTAATTGGAGAACAATCACATGATCACCTCCCGAGATTTAACATGTAACCGACATACTCATAAACTATTCCAAATAAGATAACATAATCTTAACATGTAAAACACGCATAAAAAACAATATTTTCCCTTTGAAATCACATTTCATTTTAATACTGTCTTTTACTCATAAATAAAAACAAATAATTTTAAAATTAAATGTTATAATTGTAAAAAAAATAATCAAAATATTATATCACCATGAATTAAATCAATTAATTACTTGATTTATATTTAAAAAACATTTGTTTTTTATATTGTAAACATAATTGAAAGATTAAATTTAAAATTGGGTTTTAAAAAAAATTCCCTTACCTTAACTCCGAGACATCACGTAAAATAATTATAATAAAAAATAATAATAATATGTTAATTATTTTCTTTCTTTAGAAACTTTTAAAATTTTATTAATCCTTTTATATTACTTATAATCATGTTATAACAATTAAATAATTATTTATGTTTATGTTGTTCATTTTGTTGATATTCAGTACTTGAGTCCAAAATTAATTGTATATGTTTTCAATAGAAACAATGGTCCAAGTTTCATAACATATAATAATATTAATTAAATAATAATCACTTTTATATATTAATTATACATTTAAATCGAACCTTTTATGTATGGTTATGAAAAATGAACAATATTATACTCATGAAGACTGTATGTTGTATATATGCTTGAGTATTGTTTCTATTTTCAATGATCATTATGGAGTGAACATATGTATTATTTAGAATTAAAGAATGATCAAAATATTACTAATATCATATCAATAATTTAAATATAATTATATACATTAATAATTTGGCGTGGTGATTAAAAATGAATCACATCGCTTCATTGAGGTGATTGTTCACACATACACATGAAAAACGTTACCATTTTATGTGAATGTAATGTAAAAAATTAATTGATATATTATTCTATTATAATGATAAACATTTAATTAATTTAATATATAATTACTAATTTCATCAATATATGTAGTCATGAGATATGGTAATGTAAAATTAATTATATCGGTTGGTGGAGGTGATACTTCCCACGTACGCACAAGTGATTTTTCCAATTTTATTGAAGTGTAGATGAATCTAGGTGATGATATTAACATAATAACATATATGTAAATTTATAATATGTTATTTTTTATTTAAATATGGTTGAATAATATTTTATTGTAGCGGAAGAATAAATAAAAAAGAAACTCTTAAATAAAAATGATACCTCTTCTTTGGGAGATTTCCATTGATTTTCAACTACACAATACTAAGGAGGATGTTATGAATAAAATAAGATCTCAGTAATATAGAAAGGTATTATAGGAATGGATTTAGGTAGATATTCTAAAATAAAAAAAGGTTTTTAGGTGTAAATAAATAACAAATAGAAGTTCCCTTTTATAAGAGAACGGAGGGGCACTCTTTGAATTCTAAAAAGTATTAAATTAATATAAATTAATTTTATTTTCCAAATGGTTCCAAATTATGTTATGTAAAATAAAGGATGACTACGGGTCTAAATAAATTCATAAAATAAAAATTTTATAGTGTGTGATAATTTTTTAATCCTTATCTATGTTTAAACCTTATCTTATATGTTTATGTTTTACTGTGTTATCATGTAATTTACAATTTTAGGATTATATAATTACCATAACATGAAAAATGACAAATTAATAGGGAATTTTTTAAATTTAAGTACATATTCTTATTATTTATGTGATATTTATATTATTTATAAATTTTATTTAATTTTATAAATTATTTTTTATTTTAAAATATCAATATTCTATATTTTTACTCTATAAATTCCATAAAATTTTAAAAATATCGTATCCACTTGATATATTAGATAAAAATATATAAAATAATACAAAACATATAAAATTCATCCATATAATTACTTAACTATATCATTTATGTCAAATTATATTTATATTAATATTTTAAATATCATTTATTTAAGTCTTCAAATAATGACACAATTAATTTATCATCATTGTGTCCCTAATAAATTTAATTATTTCATTCCTAAATATTATAAATACATTACAATGATTTATTTAAACATTTCATCATTGTAAATACTTTTTGTTTGACAAATATATCTTTTATATAACCCCATATTAATAATATTTTTCTTGTTTAAAAAAGTGTCAAGAAATTAGCTTCCTTTTGAATAAAATACTATAAAATTATAAAAGTCCACAGAGTGGCTATATATGGCCATAAAGTCATCCCAAAAAAACAATTTCGAAAATAACACATAAAATAAAATTTTAACATGGTTTAGGAAGATTTTATAAGATTTTATAAAATTATTTTTACCTTTAATTACCTGCCTTACCCTTAATCGTGTTACTAAAAAATTATTAATCATACTATTCATCATATCCATAAATAAAATGGACTTATTTAGATAATTTTAATTATGTGATTCCAAATATATAACCCATTATTACCAATTAAAAATACATATGTGGTTAAGATTAATTTAAAATTAATCACTATGACAGATCGAGAAAATGGATTTTTAAAATAAAAACAATCAAAATTTCATTATGTTTTCATATCGATTTTCAATGTGAAATTGATTAAAATAACCTAATTTTTTTAAATGATAAATGAATTATTTAATTATACTTTAAAACCAATTAAAAAAATAATTTAAATATATAAATAAATTTGATGATAAAGTAGTTTTGAACTAATATTTTGTATGATTATATATTCATCAAAATACACATGTTCTCATAATAAACCAAAAAATAACCAAAAGTAATTCTTGACATTTATCTTTAAAATTTATGTTTAAATTTTCATAATAGATTTATAAAATTTTCGATCATTATATTTATAATTAATTTACCCACAAAATGTGGAAAAACTACCATTAAAAAATATTAGACATTTTGATGCTTAAAATTGGAATTATTCTTATTCTAAGCATACATAATTTAATGGATTAATGTAAAAAAACTAATAAACTAGTTTTATTAAAATATAGTTACCCATATTCATACTCTTAAATACAACATCTAGGTGATAACTAAAATCTAAAATTATAATATTAAAAATATATTATTTTTCAATATAACCCAGTCTTGCATCAAACACAAGATTTCTGAGAAACCAATTATTTAATTTGAGGTATGATATCTAACATAACATTCCATTTATGGTAAAATTAATATTTAATTCATTAATATTAATAAATATGAAAAGTTATTATTCTGTAATTACGTGGGATGTTACAAGCTTCCCCCATTTTCGAAATTGTGTCCTCATAATTTTATTCCCTTATGAAATAAGTATCCACATTTTTTACTCATAATGTTTTTAGATTCCCATGTTTCCTCTTCAAAAAGATGTTTTTATTGCATAACATTAACCTAATGAATCACTTTTTTCCATAACACCATCTCTCTACATTCAAGAACCTAAACTAGACATTCATGGTAATAAATATTCTCTTCCAGTTAAATAAATTCTAGACACAAAACATAAGATGGTTCCCGCATATACTTTTTTAATATTAACACGTGAAAAACATTGTGTACCTATACCAGGGATAAAATATGAGGAAACGAAAATTAGTAGAAAACTAATCCCACATTCCCATGGATTTCATTGGTAAAATAAACAAATGGACTCAACATCCCCTTCTTACTGATACACATCACACTTTTCCATTGAGGAACTTTATGAATGCCATGATTTCCAACTTCGAAAAAAGATCCTTCCTCTAGTTATCAACAAAACTTTTCTATATTTTCTATTCTTCCCCCATGGGTCTATGCATAAACTAAACTTTATTTTCCATTTCCTCTTCCAATTTTGGACCGATCTACATCTTATCCCTAACATCATCTAATAAATCTAGAGTTCCACAATAGTTTCCATATAATGACTTAAATGGTGTTGTCAATATAATGGAATGAAAAATGTTACTGTAAGAAAATGAAACAAAATAAATATGTTGTCCCCAACTTCCTTCATAATCCATTGAATAAGAATTCAACATATACTCCATGTTCTAAATTATTCTATTTGACTACCCATTTGATTGAGGATGAAAAGATATTCTAAAATTTAATCCAGCACCCAATGACATCTGAAGGCCTTTCTAAATGTTAGAAGTGATATAGAGATCATGATGAAGTATAATGGAGATATGAACTCCATAAACCATGACTATCTATTTCAGTTACATCGGATAAAGTTTATTTATATATAGATAGATTCAAATAAAAAGAAAATGAGAATATTATTCAATTTCTTAATAATAACACTAATCAGTTTATTACCTCAATAATTCATAGTAATCCTATTATGAAATAAATAGATATATTATTCCATTTTCATTATTGAATTGGAAAAGGATGAATCCACCATTTATTAATTGTCATTATGATTTAACCAATTAACCTATCAAGAATATCAGGGTAAATTCAGCAATATCTCTTTTCATTCCTTCCTAATAGAAATACTTTTGAAGGTCTCTATACATCTTTGTGCTACCAGGATGAATTAAAAACCATGAACTTTGACCTACACAAAACAATAATTTCTTTAGCAGTGAATTATAAGAAACACATAAAATCTTCCCAAATCTCAAAACACAATTATTATCCATATTAAATTCACAAAACATGACTTTTTAAACCAATTATACCTTTTTCTTAAATCATGGTCTTTATTTTATGCATTCACAATTCAATACAATAGAGATGATTACACTGGAAACTAATGAGTATTTTACCACACTATGTGACCTGTTTAATGTATTTGAAATTTTAATAATGAGAATGTTGTTTTAGGTCATATATCATTGACCATATGTTTTAAAATTATGACCCAAACATGGATTGTTTCCCAAGAATGTTCCACCATTTTTCATATAGTAGATTGGGAATTTTGATTCAAAATGTTGTGGTTTATAAATATAAAAAATGAAATTTTGGAATATAGGAGGTCTATCTTTGGTATGATGTCACCACTAGTTAAAAACAAAATTTGTGGGAGAATTCAGGCAATGAAAATTAGGATGTGTTATTGTATTTTCAAATAGTATATCCCTTGGTATTAAACCCCATTATGAGATTGTCTTATGAAAATACAAAGGGGGAATGTTAATTCATATTCATAAAAGAAATATCGTAGGAATTCATAAATTGTATTACTGATGGTCAAATGGATTTTTTGAAGATTTAGATTTGTCAAGATGATGGTGGGTGGTTTTTCTAAGGGATGTTGTATGAGAATGAATATAGAATTTGTACTGGAATTGTCCGTGAATAGGGATCCACTCCCATATGAATTTTTCTTGTGTGAAGAGGGTATATTTTCTTAAATGGGAAATGTTAGGTGGATGTCCCATTTCTGATGGGGGTTGAATCATTTTACATTTTAATGTTGTGTGAAAAAAACATTGAATGTGTCACTTCCTGACTTATAACGAGGAATTTATTGTGTAGTTTAGTGTCTTATGACTAGGATGTTATGCTATATAGTTAAATATCTTATAGAAATGACCTGATTCTTTTTAGTTTAATTTCATTCATCAATGACATTATGGGATACAATTTATGATTATTATATTTATACCAAAGGTTAATAATTTTCCAATTCCATGGTAATCAATCTGGGAATGTTTCATTTCTTTTTTGTGTGGGGAGAGGAATTTTGTAAAATATATTTTAGAGATCTCTAGATCTAACAATTTTTATGAGGAAAATGTATTATGATAATATATGGGGTCTCTCTATAATATGAATTTATCATTACTGGGAAAATTGTTTGGTGGGATAATTTTTGAAAAGACAATAGAGGTGTGTTACTGCATAGTAAAATAGCGGAATACTTTGGACAGAAAGCCATTAATATTTTTGGGAGACTTACAAAGAGCCAAATGGGGTGTGATACAACATTTTCAGGAAAAGGACTTATCCATAATTAAAAAAATTATATTTCCAATGGATGAAAGAAGCTTAGGTAGAATCATATTTCCCCAGACACGGATTTTGGTTTAGTGGAAGGAATGTTCCTGAATTCAGAAAAAGAATTTCAAGTCAATATAACATTAGAATAGGGAAATAAATTTCCTATGAAGGTATAACCATAATATGGGAAATATGGTTCTTATACATTTTGTTCATATGACTAAGACCATATCATTTTAGAAATTATTAGTGATATATGGAATACCAATCCATGTTCAATTCGATATAAATTATAAATAATGGAGGAAAATTTAAAATATAGTCTTGGGGATTATCAGATTGTGAGAAGGGATATGATAAAATTATATAAGGGATGATCATGCACTGAATTCAAATTGTGTGTTCCAACATAATGTCCCTAGAGATTATAAGGATAAAATTGGCTTTCCTAGAGGGTGAAGTTAATGCTGGTTGAAAAACCTACTTTGATGTCTAATTTATGAAAATAAAACTATGTTGTGTTACTAAATAGTCAAATAGTGTCATTCTATGGCTGATTGACATACTTTGTGGGAAACCTTGTGTATCGATAACTATGTATTGCTACTATATAAACAGTCAAAGGAGTCCCCAAGTATCAGAAATTATATCACCAGAAGCTGGAGAATGATTATAAATATAAAAACATGTCCGGGAATATGAATATGGAACGTGGAAGGGATATACCAAATAATAAAGGATGTCTTTTGACCAAAATTTTCCATGATGTTTAATGTCTATTGCATATATATGAAACATATGTAGAAGGGGGAAAACGTTTTTCCTTAGTGGAACCCCTAATTAGTGGACCCGAATTATGGGGTTCATTGTAGAAATTTGATTATACATGGTAGATGGGGTATTTTGGGCCCCATTTCTAGGATTAGGGCATGATTCCTACATTTCACCATATATCATAATGGAATAAGAATCAATCCATACATATTTCTTATTATACCATTTTGATTAAATTCATCTGGCCATGCCACCATCCATTCATTTAACTTTATATGTTAATGGAAAAGGTTAATATACATGAAAAAAAGGAATATTTTGGTTAGACTAGGTTATAGTACCCAAGTATCCATACATATTTTTTCGAAGAAACATTCATAACAAACATAATTTTAAAAAGGATTCCCCATACTGATAGAATTCATGTGTTGAGAAGGGGGTTTTGAATACGAGCTCATGCATGCGGTTAGACACTCTAACTCATACATAAGTGTGTTCAATTATACTGTTTCACTATGGTCAAGGATTTATGATTCAGATGTCACTATGTATCATATTGGAATTAGAATCAATCCACACATAGTTCCTGTTGAAATCCAGAAATTTATTGTCATGCAATAAAGACATTCATTGTGTCTTATAATGTCCTTTTCATAGGCCCATGATAACCAAATACGAATAGATATTCCTTACTGATACAGGGAACTCTTTTACAAAAAACTCATAAGCCCATGTAATATATGATCAGTGGGAGAAACAAGGAGTTTAAATGGTTTCTTCCACCACACGAAGTCAATTCCTATGAATTAATGACAAGGGATTTTTTATTTTATGGTAGTTTTATAATGAGACATGATCCAGGCATCATTATATATCTCAATATGATGCAAATCCTTGAAATATTCTATTTGTAAGTCTCATTCATATATTGTAAAAGAGGACTTTTGTTTTTTAGTTATTGATATACCATAGATTAGAGATTCTGGAGTTACTATATATCACATTAGAATGAGAATCACGGAAAATGTAGCTCTTGAAATGATCCAATAGAGAGTATGACTCAAATTAATGGTGCTATGATTTTTTTATTTGTTGAGTCTAGATCATGATTTGATATCTAAGTGTCACTAAATATCCCATTATAATGTGAATCAAGACACATATAGTTCATGAATCGATTATTCAATTTATTATCTTGAAACAAGGAAATTGGAAGTGTAGTTTATTTTATTGTCGTAAGGATGTGGGTCACCTAACATGGAAAAAAAATTATAGCTAAACCAAGGAATTGGAAACATGTGTCACTTGTATATTTTTTGGATCATTAATCAAAAAACATAGAGTTCATGATGTAATTTTCCCCCACATCGATCAGGTTTTGACGTAGGGAAAGGGGGATTTTAATATTTCCCAGAATGATGGCTTGTACCAAGACTTGACATATATGTTTCACTATGTATCACTTTGATATGATAATCAAGACATGTATAGTTATAAAAAATATCCTTGTGAAGGTCTAATTCATACAAAAGGAATGATTGATTTTTTTATACCACAGTTGGACCTGGGATGAGATCTCTGGGTGTCGCTATTTTTCAAATTGGAATGAGAATCATGATACATGTAGATATTGAATAATGTTGTACTAGGGGCACTTACAGAGAATATTGTGATCCACTCAAAAAAGGATCGAATTTTTTTACACTTTTACATAATGATAAAATGATGTTAACTATTCAATTTAACATCATATAGTCAGTATGATATGATATGTAGTTTTGAGTATTACAACATTCACTATATATAGGGTTGTTTAGTTTAACATACTACCTCTAGGATGAGTTTCATTCCATATTAGGTTATGTGATAGATAACAACAATTTAGTTTATTATCTTGTAGCTGAGACAATTTTTATGTGAATACAAGAAATATTGGTTCAGTAACAATGTACTAGTTAAGGTCACAACGTTGTTCCCACCCTTCAAAATCAAGTAATATTTTCCAATAGAGTGTACCTATTTTATGGGGTAAGGTCCCTACCACTTTGGTTCAACCATTATGGGGTTATTTCCAAGTATATTTGGAATCATAAGAACAAATACTAGTTCTACATAGAAGAATGAACTTTAGATGATCTTCTTATGGAATGATTATGCAATTGGATTTTGATAGAATTCCATGTGATGCATGGTGTGAAATATTTTCTCATCAAGGCACTTCAATTCATCGATTTGTTTATGGATTTTTCATTTATAGATAGATAATATTAGATGGGAACAAAGAGTGATGGAATCTAGAAATTGATGGGAATGAATACCTATGTTCAATAAAAAAAATAATACTAGGATGCCTGAATTTGTGTGTGGGTTGTTTTCTGGTTATCCCGTAAGTTGTGAAAGTGATTAATAGGACAAGAAAATTTTCCAATATCAATCATAATCTAGAGTATGTTTGATTGTGTCTTTTTGATGGTGACTATCTTTCCATTGGTTGTAGCATGATAGTGGGATGAATGGTTGGATTTTATATTGTACTCCTTATACTACTTTGCCACAAAATCAAAACATAAATTGGTGACGTTATCCATCAATATTCTTTGAGGAACACCAAATATGGATATTATTATGGCCTTCATGAAGATGATGATGCTCTAGGGCTTAATTTCATTGAGTGGAATTGCCTCATCCAATTTGGAGAACATGTTGGTAGCAATTAATATGTATATGAAGTAAATAGCTACAGTTAGAGGGTGTGGTCCCAAAATATCTACTCCATATATGGAATAATCCCTGGATTATTTGACTATAGGTAGAAACTTTAGGGGTTCATGGATGAAGTTGGCATGGATATTGATGGAATGAAATTTCATGGTTAATTATGTGCAATCCTATTTCATGGTGGCTCACTAGTAACCAATCCTAAAACATTAATGGTAAATCTTGATCCCTGTATTGAGGGAACTGCAGGCTCTAGTGTGCACATAATTTATGATAGTAGTGGTCTCTTATCAATCAATATGTTTGAGAAGGAATCCATCAAATACTTGTCTATAAGGGACTTTTTGGTGATATTGGCAATCATATAAAGTGAATTTGGTTTCTCACTAACATATGTTCTCTTTCCAAACTAAATCTAATAATAGTAATCGATTTTAAAGGTAGTACAAGATTGATATCATCCACTTGGTTGTAGGACCATATGGTTTAGGGACATGACTTACTCCATTAATCTCTTCCATTATGACTTCAAAAGAAGGTGATATCATTTAGTGATATGCAACGTTGATGATAATTTCATCTAGGTTTGGTTATGCCAAAACCATAACTACATTTTCCATTGAATCTTCCTTAGAATTATTCAATCATGGTATGTGAGTTAGTATAGGTTTTTATGGAACCTCTTCCATTAACCGTCAAACATAGACATAAAGATGTTTTAGATATTATTTTTCTACAGAATCATCCCAACTGGTATTTATGATTACTAACTCTAAGTATCCTTTCACCTATAGGTGGCCCATTGGTATTGGGAGCGCTTTTTCTAGGACTATAATGTGGTCTTGATATTATTATTCATTAATTTTTCAACTTTTTGATAATTATAAGAAGTAAGGTAAAAAAACTTTACTTGGGAAATGGGAATCACCACAAACCTATATTTATTTACTATAAGATCTTCAATTATCTTCCATAGTATCCTCTTCGATGCACCATCGAAATAAATTTACATTGTTTGGGGGATTCCATGAATATAGAATATCTTAACATCTGGAAATTTATTTTTTAATGATGTTGATTCCTTAATCAGGAATTATTCATTGAAATTATCAAAGGAATGACCATTCACTTCATTTTTAGGTATGAAATGTTGGTCAAATTACTACAGTATAACCTCCCACAATTCCAAATGTAATTTCTATATAAAATGGTTGAGAATATATTTGAACAAGTTATTGCGAGATAAAAATTGTACATTAGGGTGCTATAGGTAGTGACTGATTTCCATACCATGAAGATTTATTCTAGGAAGCTCTTATCCATATCTAAATAACAAGTCTCAATGTTGATCATGGTTCAACTGAGATAATTTTATTTGTTTTCTTTCTTGGCATATTTTTTTTCAAATATGGTTCCAAATAATTTCTCCAAGTCCATCTCATATAGAATAAGTGGGTTTCGATCAAAGATTTTCATTAATAATGGGGGGATGAAGATTTATTTATTGAGGTTTAAATATCCCTCCTGAAAATCACTTGTCCACTTATATGTGGCCCCCTTCATCATTATTTTTTTCAAGGGAAAAACATGCTTTCATGGTTAGCTGTGAAGCATCAAATATATGCATAATGTCCCGTAATTACTGTCAAATTTTAATGTTTTTCAGGAGGTGACATATTAAGGATACATATTTTTTTGTGGTCATCTTTGATTCCATGATGTTTATGATGAAGACTGGAAACCTTCTTGAGGATACCCTGAAAGAATATTTTAATGGGTTCATCAACAATTTTTATTGTCATAGATTCTGAAAGTTGGTTTCAAGATCAAATTCATGTCATAAACACATTATTTTCAAAATAAAATTCAGAGAAACATAACAATGAAGGATTTGAATATGCGGTTCATGGAACTTTGGTATGTGGAAATGGTGTTCTTCAAGAAAATTAGTATTACCCAAAAGTAGAATACACCATTGGGTGCCCAAAAGGGGTGACTAATTCATCTAGCCAGTGATCCCAATTTGAACGTACCCTGAATAGAAACCCATGAAGGAGAGAAATTGATAACCATTCATCATTTCAATCTCATGTTCTATGATTGCAAATAGGATGTAATCTTTCAAAAAATTCTATTCGAGTCCTCTAATGTAAATGAAATATATGATTTTACCATTCTTCTTCTTTACTGGGAAAATATTGGATATCTATTTCTATTTCTGAACTTTCCAGAAGAATTCAAATTTAATTTTTAAGGAATTAGTTTGGTGTGTGTATCTGGATTAATGTTTTTATCCCTATTGGACTTCTATAAAATCCATGTGTTGGGTGAATGCCTCAGGATCCTAGCATATAATCTCATTGTAATTACAAGAATGAACATCGTGGTGTTTCCATAGGACGGATTTATAAAACCTTTTTCACTTAAAAAATCATGGTCGTACTAATAAAATTGAGTTCTGGATCTTCCTCTTTAATCAGATTTATGTCCATGAGTTCTTCAAAAATGGTGGAGAAAACTACCTTAAATATTTGAGGGGTGTCCCTATGGTCATAGTACTCTTCCCCTCCCTCATTATTTACCTATTAACCATTTTCATTGGAATTATATGATGAAGAAATTTTCTCAGAGTTATGGAAGGAGTCAATATCCGGACATTCATATGAAAAGAAAACTCTTTTTGGCTCGATTGATGTCTTGATAATTTTTTGTAGATATTATGGAGAAATAATGGAATAAAAATATGAATCATCATTATTTCAAATTAAAAAGTTATCTCTATCCTTCCAAGATGAGAAAAGAGTGAATTTTTCTTAATCTAATGGGATTAAATAACAAAATTTTCATCTAGCCATTTATTACATATCGGAGAGTCAACATTTTCCTCTTATATTTCATTACTACAAAAATAGATGATTGATTCTATAGGGATGAAGGATTTACTATTCACTAATGACATTATAGATGTTGTGGGATTTGGGCTCTATTTTGGACCCAAATATGTTATTTGGTTGATGTTCATCATGTACTCTACACTATGATGGTTGAAAGGGTTAGCTGGAATCATCTCTAGACCATTTGAGGCATTGATTCAATAAATGACGTTTGTCACAAATAGTTTCCCATTCCTATGGTAGAATCCTGTGTAAAATTATTAAGAATAATTGTATTTTAATGTGTATCTATCACAATGAAATCTACCAATTTTTCCATTGTTATAATATTTGAGTAATTGGTGGTATGGTGAGTGTATAACCACATGCTGATTTAGCCAATTTCTTTCCATCAGAAAATTGAAGGTCGTATCTTGCCAGATAACCATGGATTCTATGTTGGAAACGATATCTCTGAAATGAGTCTTGAATTTTATTACTCTATAGGTCTTTTTATTTCTCTTTTCATAATAACATAGCATTTTATTATAGGGGGATAAGTGAGAATCATTGAAACCCAGTTAGAAATGTATCTAAACTAGAATGGGGTTGACTCATGAGTTGTTGTCAATAAAGGCTCATCAGATTTTAATGTCCTTTACCCTTCAAGATATATATAACTGTCTGAAATGTTCTTATATAATGGAACCCATGTCATAGTCAATGAATGACATGATCATGTGGAATTCCTCGTGACCTTTCTTAGAATAATATACTAGTGTAGAAGCATCAATGACATTAAATTTCTAATGGGTTGGAAAGGCCTCTAGGAGTTCTTATTGAAGAAATTTTGATAAATTCATGGATTTCAAGATTTACAGCTTAGCTGACACCAGGTATAGTTCATTTAAATCATCATACTTTTGGTCTAAAGGTATGTTCTTACCAAAATGTATATCCTATTTTTTGGGGTGCTTTACGAAATTAATTACTTAATGTAGATGGGACAACCCATGGAATCGGCACTGAACGGCTTATACCCGTTGTGTATTAGGTCGAATATGATTATATACACACTGATGCTAATTAGGTGATTATTTAACCTATAACTGATCTTATAGGATGATCATGTCATGAAGACCCTAGAATGTTGTTGCGGGTACATACTTTTCTTTATTGATCCTACTATAAGGATCTCCCATGAGATTCATCCTTGTAAATAATACTAGCAGGGGCACAGTAAGAGTTGTGAATCCTAGAATTACTATGTCATTCACATATATTGTCAACTCTGATGGAAACATTTCCTAGTACCCCAATAAATTGTAGGGTATTTGGGTTTATAATATTTTTCATCATCTGCAAATGGATTTGTTATGTGATTAAAATTAACTGAATCAAAGATCAACTCTTCATCTAATGAAAACTTCATCTAGCGAGATGACCCATTTTGTACAATTTGGTAGTGTGGTGCCCATGTTTTTGGGAATGTATAAATGATTTTCACTAAATTTAATTAAAATGTTTCTATTAGAACATGTTAATCTTCCTACGATTTCATTTTTCTCTTCCAACCATGTCAGTTTTAGGATGATTGGACATCAAAGGGTCGCAACACTGAAGGGGTTTAAGTTTTCATAGAGGAAGATATAAAGGGAATAGTTGGATGTTTCAACTATCCTTAGAGAATATGAAATTATATTCCTTGAACAACTTAATACACTTTCACATAACATTTTTCCATTGAATTTACTCCCCTATATCCTTGGTAGAAACACATTCTTCCTGAGAAGGTGGCTTGGACAACATTAATTTCCCAGAGTCTACCATCTTTTGAAGGATATGATTTAAAACAAAACACTCAGGGATGTTGTGCCCTAGTATTTTATTGAATGGGATACAATTCTAGAGATCTTCATCACCATTATTGTTGGGGTTTTTGGTCTTTGGTAACTATATCATGTTTTTTCCTATACCGAGATAAATTATCTAGGAACATGGTCACTTTTAAAAGAATATAACTTGTTATGAGTCTCCCCAAACTACTTCTTCACTACCCTTTTTTATCATCTTAACATGGTTGGTGTTGTTTCTAATTCTTAGGATGTGGAACAACATGATATGGCCTAGGCTTTGGAGGGGTAGTAAGAACATGGGCCTACTTAAGTGTAACAATGACTACAAATTTTTTCCATATTACCTTTGCATGAGATAATTGAATTACCAGAGACATAGATTTGGTATGTGTGATGGAGCCTTCCACTCTTCTAGAAATCACGGAAAGGTCTTAGAACCATCATGTGTATTTCATAGGGATAAGTAGTGTGCACAAATCGTCATGAATATTCTCTGTACAGATGAAAAAAAAGTGTTCTTAAAGGAGTGGTAAGTGTATGATGTATTAAAATCATTTACACCGAGAAAAAAAATTTGATACCCTTTCATTCTTTCTCTTTATTTTCAGTTTGAGTGTTCGTGGAGTATTTTCTTCTATAAAGAAGAGCGTTAATAAAATGTAGACTTCTTATAGAGGTCTTCCCACCCTATAATTTACTAATTTGACATTCCAGTGTACCATATAATGGTAGGTCCATACATTGATTTCCTGAAGCACCTATTCTTTATTGCCACTTTTTATTCAGGAGTCCCCATCATGGGATCATAGAGAGGAATGAAATGTTTGAAGTTATACATTGGGACCCAAGATCCACAAGTAATTAGATATATAGGGTTCCATATGTTTAGTGGGGGAAGAGCTGTGTCTAACCAATGAAGGTAAGGTTTTTTTAGATTTTCATAGTGCACGCCATACCTCTATGGATTCCAATAGATCCAATAGTGACAAAATAGTGTTCATGAACCCTCTTGGAATCTTTGGCTATGAATTATCAGTTGGTAGGGAAATCAGTGGTGGCATTTCATGTATCATTCTTAGGTAGCCTGTAGGGCTAGGACTGTATGTATTTTCCTAGTCCAGTTTCTATTGTGCACCCAATGGAGGGAACTCATGATCAACTACTATGAGATCCTAATATATTAGCATTTGGTATCACAAGTACAGAAGTTGTTCCATATCCTCTTCACCCATTGTAGAGAACCGTCTTTTCTGAGGTATTCTAATTGGGAGTGTGATTTAAGGATATTCCAAAAAATCATATCTTATATGAAGGATGCATTTTATTAGTTCAACAATGAGTATATTCAATTATTTCATCCCTACATATTTTTTAGAAAATATTTCATCATGTTTTATGGGGTGGAACCTTTTTAGGGAGATAGTGATGAATTAATATATCTTTTTAATTTTCTTTTTTGGGTTCTCTCTAAGGAGGTAATGGTTGCGTGATTCAGGGAATAACCTGATTCAAGGAAATTCATTGGTTTCGGGTACACATACCTCCCTCAGTCATTTTATTTTATACCACACTATAATTCGAAACATCCTCCACCATCTCCTCCTTCAAATTGGATTCAATTCTTGTAGGGTCTACAAGGGTAGTGTTAACAGCATGCACTAATGTGTAGTTCTTTATAGGAACCATATTATTATCGTGGAGAGATTTTATTTTTCTATGACTTACAAGGGTCCTTATAAATTACTCCACTAATTACCATTGATATATTTGGAAGATGGTAAGTTTAAGGGAATCTCCAAACAACTTAGTTGTGTATATTCCTAAAAGTGATGTCAAATCATGGTATGGGAAAAATTAAGAGGATTTGTTCGGAGATATTCTTCCTAATTGGGAGAAAACTGACTTAACATGAGGAATACGTTTATGAGGTGAAAAATATCACATAATTGAAGAATTGGGATATTCTCATTCATCTTTTACAGTTCTTCAGTCCTAGTTTACTAACCTCAAAGGATGTACTAAAAAATACCCCAACCCTGTTGGCTAGGGTGCTCCAGAACTACCATGCCTACTACTGCCATTGAGTACCTTATGATTTTACATAGATATTTTGATCATGGGATGACTGATTCAATTTTTAAACACCTAAATCATCCTCTTCGAAATATCATTAAACTTTTTCCAAAAAAGATTACTATATTCCATCTCACATCCCCTATCAGGGAGTCTTTCTCAATATTTCTTGATCGCAGATGCAGAAGTATCTCAATATCCTTCACTCTCTTTTCCCAAAGTTGGTGGAGTTATATGAGGCCTTATTTTTTTGAGCAGGTCATCAATTTTTAATATATTATTATTTTGTAATCTGGAATGAATCAATGAAATTTTATTATTCTACCATTGGTATAATTTTCATGGCTGGGGATCACGATTGAATGAATTACTCTATGTTTACCCCATATTCTAATATGAACACTTGAGGGGATTCCATGATTAGATGTTTCATTCTTATTAACATGTTTACGAATTATCCTTATATAGATATTTGATGTTTCTTTAACATTGGATATTGTGTGTTCAATAGATCCAATAAGATAATTAAGCATTACATACCTTCAATTACCTTTAGCTAGATTTCAAACTTGTCATAGCATAATAATTTTTTTCTCAAGTGATAAAGAGTGTTCCATAGATTTATGAATATGGAATTAACACAATCATCCATCAAAACCTATGGAACTCTATACTGAGTGGTGGTTAAAGGCTATATTATGATTGGTATATCATATTCATCCAACACTTTCCTTGTGTTCATCATGTAATATTTGTCATTTTTTCAAAGTCTCAACAACATGTAATTACTAGAGTGGATGATGTCCTGATTATTTATCACAAAGAAGAAGATTATTAATGATTTACTCTATCATATTGGATGGTGGATGACCCAAGGGGTGTTTTGAGAATGATCATTTCCTCTAAAAGTCTTTTAAAAGAGAAGGAATTTTACTAATCAATGAAAAGACATAATGCATGAATGACCTTGTTTTCCCAAGTTCCTAAAGGTAGGAGAGAATTATCATCATAAAATTTACAAGGGGAATAAATTTTAAAAATAATTAAACACTTCTATGTAGATAACATTCACAATGAATTTCATCTTGAGGAGGACAACCATGGTGTATCATAGTATAAGGAAGACTCCGTTATTATTTGATCTAGGTCCATGGAGAGTGTTTTCATGACTCATGTTAGGATATTATATATTTAGACAAATTAGATTAAAGTTTTGAATCAAACCATAATGGTAATGTGTCCAAGGAGGACATTTTGATCTTATTAATGATCCTATAATTTGGTTATTGGAGAGTAAGATTTTGAGATATCGTACATAAGAATCTAAGGGTTCAAGAACTCTAGTATTATGTAGAGTAGGATTAAAGATTGTATCTTAAATTTTCATATTAATATAGTGATTTTTTTGAATTCCTTATTTAGAGTGATTGGCTCAACTTGTAGGGGGAATTGGGCTTCTGGTATAGAAACATTCTTGAATTTCTCCCTAGTTGCTGCCAGAATTTTCTGGTAGGCTTCTGGAATTTTGGTAGGGGTTTGTTCCTCCCACAGAGTGGCCATTTGAATCAACTGATTACCACCTATTAGAGTAATTGTATGTAGTTAATATACTTTCTTGTATTTCATGAAGGTGTTTTCCTCACAAATCTCTTAGATAAGATAAATGGTTTTTGTTTTCTCTAGGTTGACATAATAATAATCCATCCCATTTTTTGGGATGGAGTAGTGTGTAAATCCCTTTATTAATACCATTGTATTTGTTTTTATGTCTTGATGGGTCTGTAGGATGTGGGTAACAATTTATATCTTCTCTTTGAAAATTTTCAGGATATGGTTTCTAGATTAAACAATAGGAATGTAGATATGTTCCCATTCTGCTTTTAGAGAAGGGCTAATTTCAGGCTCATGTCTTCCATTTCCGTCTAGTGGATACTGAAGGTACATTAGTGTGGGGGAGGATATTTGGGTATAACCACTATTTTTCACTAGTAAAACATAAATTCCTTCTCTGGGAGCTTCTATAGAAGGCTTCTATATGTATTGATAAGTGAGGTAATGTGTGTGTTCCTACTCTCTCTTTGTGGCCAAATTTGACATAGTCTTATTCAGAAACTACCAAATGCATATGCTAGTAGGATTGATTTGTGTGAGTAACTATATATTCCTGGTCACTGTGTGCCATCAAATATGAACCTCAGGCTTCCTTTCAACATTCTAGGAGAGTTGAAAGACCTTATAAATTAGGGAGGGTATTTGTATGTTCTCACTCAAAATATTCCATCAAATTTGATTTCTAGGATTCTTTGAAGGGTACTGTGGTGTGGATATATGCCTTGTTTCCCAATTTCTGCCCTGGAGGGACATCCTGTATAACTGGGTTTGTATAACTATGTCCTAACATCTGAGGAAGAAACCATCAACTTGTTGAGGGTTTACTACCGCATGATGATGGTGACAGTGAATGCTAAAAGGATCCATTTAGAAGTACACCTGTGTCTTCTGGATGAGGCCATTTATGGAATCTTGATCTATGTCCCTAAGCTAATGGAGGGAATATTTATTTCATTATATGGATAATCTCCCAAAATAGTTGAAGATTATAGTTCGTTTCATCTGCAACTGGGCCACAGATCGTCACTGATTAGACAACTACTGGGGAATTGTGAGCTAGAGGGCATGCCAGACCGCTTCCATTGTCAGGATTATACCATTCAAGAAATAATCCAAAAATAGTATGTTCAATACAATGAATTTCTGATTCTGAGTTGGGGAAGTCATAATGTGCTTGGAAAGCCAACATTAATTGTAGTAAGGGTATAAACATATGAAATTTGGTGTGATGCCAATTAGTTTAAAGGGAGATCCTATTCAATGTTCCTGGAATATAAATAGAAATTAAAAATAATAAATCCTAATAAAAGTAGCATCTTTTTTAATCAAAAACATAATTATTAGTTGTATTTATTTCCCCTATTTCATTTTGATAGTGAAATAGACCTGATAGATGGGTGACACCAACATCTTGGTTAAGGATTCACTTTTGGTTTTTAATTTCAGTTTCCAATAAAAATTAGTAACGTGATGATTGATAATAGGGGGTTTAATTTTGTAAAATCATTTATATAGATCTCGCTATTTTTATTGGTTTCAAACATGATTTGTTCTTGGAATCAGAAATACAAAGAAAATATATATCTATGCTAACTTGAGGGCCTACATTCATAGGGCATTTCTTGTTGGGAGATTTGAAAATTTACAATTATGAACTCACATTGATCAAGGGGATGAGAGGTCGGGGTAACAACACCATTTTGGGGGGAACTATTTCATACATTGGGACAGTCTTATAGATTTATGAGATGTTTTTGAATACTTCAATAATTTCCATGTATGAAATAGGTCAACCTTGAATTAAAAACTAATTAATTTCATTTTCATAACTTAGAATTATATATAGGTATCCTAGAATCTTCATTAATAGGGATATCTATATGTATATGATGTTCTCCCTTAATGGTATCCTCTTATGTATTGATTAAATATTCCTTTTCTGTTTCCATGATGATCCTGGTTTTTACCCACACAGTCGGGAGCTATAGAGTGTATCATTATCTATGGAGACATGAGTTGTTTTCATGTCTGGATCGGACCCGTTAAAGGGGATACCTCCATATAATTTTGAATGGAATCAGAACCCACAATTTTCTTTGACGCTTAATGGGGCACATCATATGGTAATGTGACATGGGCCAAACCATGTAGTGTAATATTATATTTCAAGGATGTACAGGTGAATGGTTCCTAGTCAAGTTTCAGTTTGAGAAATATACTGAAGCAGAGTCGGGAACACATAATGGATATGGATTCCTAGGTTGAATAAGACAATTGGGAATGTGTTACAGCGAAGATTTGGTTAGTTTTGTGTTGTTGGGTTTGTATATCAAATTGGATTCCAACATATCCCATTTTTATGGGAATCAAATATAAACTAGTTCTATTGTGAGGACCTACACCTATGGAGGCCCTATTAATGTTTTTATGGTAGGGGATTATGGCTCATTAAGAGGATTATGTTTTGGATTATTCATGAAAGGGATTCTCAAACGGATTGAGAGATTTGGTTGGGTATTGTTCATATAAAGTATGAAAATGTCGTTTAGGTGGTTTGGGTGAGAATTAGGCTTTATGAGGGTTCTTTTTAGATGATTATAGTGATATGGATGGGGAATATACAAAATAAGTGAGAAATAGATTGATTTGGGGCTGACATTTGGAATGATGTCCATAGGTTTGATTTTTGGGATTATTCTTGAGGAGGATCCCATTGATTTTTAATCAAGCGTAAATCATGACTACCAATATCCTTTAATGACACATGATTCATGCTCAGTGTGAGAAACAAGAGAATGAGATATACATGGAAGACCATACAATTTTTTTTTCTGATGATGGATGAATATTAGAGACCAAAGGGAAATAGAAAGGTCTTTGTATATACCCATATATACTTTTATTTTAGTAAAAAGGTTAGTCACATCTTATGATCTATCTATCTATGACCTTGGAAGCTAAAGATGAGAAATATTTCTTCCTCTTATAGAAATATTAGGGGATTAATCTAGCCGGGATTTCATAAAATTGGATTTTGGGGAATATAAGAGGATCTAATTCCATGTCTCTCCTCTTGGAATCAATAACCTCAAGTCTCAGAGACAATGATTTAAGAACATGGTTTTGACCATCATACCAAAGAAAAAAGGGATCGGTGCCACCACCCCTATGGTATGGGCTCTCATGACCAAAGGAATTCATAATCACATACACCCCGGTAACCCTATAAACCAGGTAGGTAGAGTGAGGGACACATCTGAAAGATGGAATTCATAACCAAATGGTATACATCAGGATGTGCCTCTCTCAATTGGTTTTTAAGTCTAGAGTCTTAGTTGGAGGTATCAATTTGGTCCCTCTATTATAAGATAGAAATGAGAAGAGAGGATCAACCATTGGTGTCTTTATAGAGGTTTTATGAAGTGTATCATGTAGGGTAGAGACTGGGTGAGCCAAGGGAGTCTTGTGCAGGGTAGGCCTTCATGAACTGTAAGCTTTACACATGTAGGCCTGCATGAGCTAAATGTGTTTTTGGAAACATTACACCTAGAAAATAGCACTTGGCTGGGGATTTAATCAATGATTATAGGGTTTCCTCATGTGTTCCCATAAGTATCTTTCACAGGTCCCTTTTTTGGGAAGGGATCCTCTCACTAGTGTTTGTAAACCATGGTGGAATGTTTCATTGTGCATTTGTTCTGTATTTCCGACCCATGGAGGACATTGGACCCAATACCCCATTAATTATCTCTTATTCAGGTTTTAGAAGGATATATAGAAGGATTATGATTGTAGGGTGAATTACTAGGGTGATCATAGAATCAAGATTTGTTTAGGATATATCATCTATGAAAATGGAGATCCCTAAGGTCCTATTTATAGGGAAATATGGGACTCTAAGTGATGTTTTTCTCCCATGCATGTTTATCATCAAGGCAGATATGAAGGTCTGTCTTATTGGCTCATGTGTAGGTACCTTGTATGCTGAATTTTTTCTTTGGGACCTAAGTGGAATACCATTTTAGAAATTTTACATCCCTATATTTCATCACTCATATTATTTTCATCTCTTTAAGGTAGTTTATATTATCACCTTTTTATCCATGTGACAAAATAGATTGTCAAAAGTGTCCTCTATCCCTCTTATAACGTTCACCCCTTTTCTTATCCTTTATAAACATATAAAACAAATTGGTTAGCAGAATCCCTACCCAAATAACATCTTTAATTCCATCAAATAATCCCTAAATCCAAATATTGTTAATTATGAAACCCATTTATGGTTTTTTCGAATACAAAAATATGTTGTCTAATGAAAAGGTAATATACATAATTGATAGTTTCATCATATTTCTACTTCTACCACTTTAAAATCATATTGAAACAAGGTGATATAATAACCTTAGTATCTTTCATATACATAGATTTTTTATTTTAATTTTATGACAAAAAACCATCTCCTCCTCCCTAAAATAGGAAAGTAATTTGTCAATCATGTGTTCAAGGGACTACCTCCCAACTAATCTACATAATCTGGTTTCCATCACTAATTATCATAGAATGATATAATTATATATTTTATGTTTATATATGATATTTATGATAAATATATACATAAATAATTATAATTTCATATATACATTCTTACATTCTATTCCATAAAGAATGTGATAACAATGTTTGTGGATAAGATGGACTACAACCTTATAAAGAGATTTAATTAATTTTTTCACTAATGATTTACATCGAACTAAAAAAGATTAATTTAATGAATATATGTTATATATGTGACATGATATCGATTCTTGAAAAATTATATACAATCCAATTACTTACCCTTTCACCCGCTATGTAAACTACAATGTCTCCCATGCTTACATAAAACCAACCACCTCCACGAAGCGATGTGATTCATTCACCATGTTCAAAATTTTATAATTACTATAAATATATATTTAATGAAAAAACTTATATTATTAAAATTAATATAATTTTGTAGATTATTGAAATGTAACCTATGTTCTTGATATGAGACATTCACCACAAAATGTTCAGATGAAAACAAGGAAGTTAACACCCAAAATAATAGTAATAAATAAATAATATTGAAAAACTATTATATTTTATAAAAAGAAAATATATGATACTATAAATATAAAAATAATTCTGGTATAATATAATAACATATTTAAAACCACTATACAAATGGTTAAAGATATCTCAACTAAAGGGTATAATTAGATAAGGGTTTTCTTAAATCAATTTCAATTCATTGGATTATTTGACTACTTTTTTGATTATATTATTCCAAAAATATGTGTAAAATTTATTTTGATATATTTATTTCTCATTTCCTCTTTTAATTATGTGGATATACATTTTTAACCCAAAATCACCCAAACAATTAACTCTTACATCAATGATATGGACTTTGTAAGGGTGTTGTCCCAAGCAACATAATTTGAGACATAATTTATTTTATGCCACTAATTATTTTTTAATATTTTATATAATTTCCATTTAAAAAAATATAATAAATCCTTACAACATCATTTTATTTTATATTATAATTTATAAATTTTTTAATTGGAAGTTATGATTTAAAATCTACCATAGCGGTGTAAGTTTATCTTAAAATTTCATTCTAATCGGGATTATTAATGATTGAACATTCATTAAATGAATTTTGAACATTTCTAAAAAAATTATTTTAGTGTCTTCTAATATGGTAAATCCTGATTTTTTTCATGTAATAATACCATTTTTACTATCTTTATTAAGTAGGATTATGAATAAAATGATGTTATTATAATTCAACTTCATTTATCTCTTCAATAAAAAATCAATCCTGTTTTAAATCTATGTGTTCTTAAAATGTTTTATTATTATTATTTAATGTTATTTTTAATGTTAATTTTATTTTTTTTAAATGAAAGTAATCTATATGAATTTTTTGAATATGATACTTTTTTACTTATATTACAGAAATTGGAACGCTATATTTTTTCCTTAATGTATTATCTATGAATTAAACTCTTCTTATTCATAAACACATGTTGTTTTAAATATTAATTTTAATGTTTCAAAGGGAATCTTACAAAATACTTTTTTAATGTTTTATAATGTTTTAGATTTTATTTAAGTGTTGTCAAAATGGAAAATAGTTTTTCTTCATGAAATGTTCAATTTAATATTTCAAAAATATTTTCCATCTAAGATGACATCCTTTGATGTTACTCAAATTGAATAGGTTATTTTCCTCATGATGTTTTTTAAAAGTAATTTCCTTAATTAATAAAAACTATGATGTTATGTATTAATTCAAAATTTTGTATATATTTATCTCACATATATACCTATTTTATTCTCTATTTCTTTTACGTGGTAATACATGTCATATAATCATTTTTGAAATTCTTTAATTAAAAATTTTAAAATTAATATGATATGAATAATGATTAAAACCCCATTTTATTTCCATGGGCGATTCATATGTTATTCTATATGATTGATTTCATTTATGTGGAACACATAGGTCATGAACATGTAATGATGGGTTCACCCATATATTACTCTAATGCATTCGGAAAATATTTATTCTCATGAGGTGTCATGATGGGATTAGGGAGAAATCCTATTCCATTATGAGGTTTTCTCCACCATGTGATATGTCTAGCCATCCATTCTTGAAACATGTTTATATCATGTTATATTTTATTTCTACATTTCTTATGAAATCATGATCTTATGATACCATGTTCTTTTTGATATTCTTTCATTAATTTATTCATCATCCTTCTATTATATCATATTGTGTTATACCTTATGAATCACATCTTATGCCTTCTTTATTAGTTTTTTCCGTTACTATGATTTCTAGCTCCCCCATTTCATTATGTATTCCCTAGGATATCCCATTTTTTTCTTGTAGATCAAATGATTTTTAGGATATCACTTTGAATAAAAAAATAATGTTTCCACATTTAAGATTTCTTTTATAGAATACAAACTAGTCTTCCAAATACAATAAACCTTTATGTTAAATTTCTTGTATTAATGGATTAGTATGTTTTAAATCATATAATAAAATTTGTAAAAGAAATGGGTCTCAAAAGGTTCCATTCCTATCCACTAATTGGTATAATCACATCTTATAGGTTAAGTGGGATTCTAGTATAGGGAGAGTTGTAATAGTTTTCTTGAATTTTGGGAAGATCTCATTCCATATTCCATTAATTCCATTTTTTAATTTAGATTATCATTTTGTGGGTTATCTTCCTTTAGATATAGAAAAATATCCCAAAGTATTCCCAGACAATATTTCTTGGTTGAAGAACTAAAGGGAGGTAGAGTTATGTTTTAAAATACTTATCAAAACGATCCAAATATCATTAAAATCATATCAGATGGGCCCTACCAAGTAGAAAGAGTTAAAAGGTATTTAAAGGGTATTGAAGGAAATGTATTTACTTAGTAGAGTTTGTCAATATGGGCATAACTAGTTCTCCTTTTAATGAAAATGAATAAAATCCTATGACTTTTAATATATTATGTTCCATTCGGAATAAATTCCCATTTCCTTGGATTAAAAATCATGTTGTTTAGTTTAAGGTATCCCAATAGTTTTCAAATATATATTTGAGATTAATATACCACCAGTTCAGGGTTTTATAAGCAAACACCCATAAGAAATATTTTAGGTGTAGGTAATGTAACTTTTAGAACTTGGTTATGACATTCTCCCTTACAAATTATCTTATGGTATTTATGGATTTTTTGAATCCAATATTTCATCAATATCTATATGTATTCATTGTGATGTTATTGAATAATATCATAATGTTGTTAAAAACAATGGAGGACCCTGAAGACTATTTAACCATTTCCTTGGGAACCATAAAATAGCATAATATTTTTTCCAAACAATCTAAATGATTATTTTGAGTTAATATTGTGTGATTTTTTAATGCATATGATATTAGAGAAATGAATATTGATATGCCCTAGAAAAGTACATGCAGTAATTCCTCAAAAGGAGACCAAAAATGTATTCTAGTTAAGGAAATTATTGGGGTTATTCATGAATTATGAAAATGTCATTAAACGCTTTTCTTTATTAGATTCACCATTGACATATTATACATAAAAGGGGTGAAGTTTGAGTAGGATGAAAAGTTACATATGTCTTTAAATGAGCGAAAAGTGTTGTTTTATTCCACCATTATTCCAATTCTACCTAATCCATGTTTGCCCTAAGCTATGTATTATGATCATTTAATATCATATTTTGGGTGGGTGTTAATTATGTTAGGATATTTTGGGTGACATGGATATCACTTGTTATGTACCCATAAGGCGAATTACCCCACTCATGACCTCGAGTTAAAAATCATTATACATTATATAAAAACATATCACTACAATATTTTTTGGGTAAAGTTTACGGTATAATCAAATCAAAAACAATTTGATGTACATTTTCATATAGAAGGACTTAAAACATAATGAGAGACAATGATTGGTGTATCTATTGTCATTTTATTTTGATATAGATTATCTATGTAATGGGGAACATAGTGGTTTATACTTTAAGCATGAATCCACCAACCCATACACTAATGGAATCATAAGATTTATGGATCCTAAATGATATTCATTCAAAAATGATTTGGAATGTGGAAGTGGAAAATGATCATGTTTTCATGACTTCTTTTAATGTCAGATCATCCTTTGATAACCATATTTTACATGATATAGATGAAAACCCCTATTTTCAATACATTAGAATACATTAAAATGGGAGATATACTAACTTTGATTTATATTAGTATCTATATGGTGATATTATTTTACAAAGTTGGTTTTTCATCCCCCCAATATTGATGGGAGATTTGGAAGAGGGTGGGCATAAGAAATATTGGGATATTCATCCATGGGATACAATTATTTCTATGATGTCAAATTCTGGTATTTTATTTTCAAGATGAGGTAGGAAGTAACTGATTTTATGTCATAGTACCTTAAATATTAGAGGATAAAAATAAATAATAAGAGGGAAAATAGTTTATCGGATCCACTTTATATTCTAATATGAATGTGGGATGTGATCTTTATTGATGTCATGATCTATATACCTCAAAAATCTAAGTTATAAAATTTTTATATAGGTGGTTATTGTTCTACTGAATGATTAATCACAAATAAATCCAATTAAAGAGTAAATTAATGTAGAGGTGATGAAACACCAACATGTTTGTGTGACTCTAAATCATTATAGAGATTCTTTATCCATAATTCCTAAATTTGATTATCCCGTCACTTATTTTTTTAGAAGATCCATCAAAAGGTGATTGGTTAATTTTTGAAAACGAGAAAGGTGTATCAACTTTGGTTAAATGGTCACAATACGTGGCACATTTAGATTATTTAGGATATTATTTATGTTTGTATGCTTGATTTTAATGGTTCCTCAGTGAATCTTATGTCATTGGTAGGTCTTTTTATAATAATAATTATCAATATTATATCTAGTTGGATACTTTAGAATCATTTTATTGGTTACCATTAAAATTACTTATATGTTTGATATATTTGTTTGAGAGATCCTTATTGGGGAAGAGCCTTGTTCAATAGATGAAAAGTAAGGTGTCGTTGACTAAAAGGGATTGGAGACAAATAATAATCAATATAAAGATTATTTTGATCATCACCATCATCCATTGAAAATTGAATTTGGTTAAAGGGTGTTATGTAGGGTTTAACTGTAGTTGGGGCACATTTATTTGGAAAATTGATGCATGCTAATAATATGTTACTTTCAGATATTTGAGTTTATGGAATTCATTGGGATGGTGGCATAATTATTGTACATATATCCTTATATGAATTATATCATTTGGAGGGTTTCATGTCTCTTAGTTAGGAATGTATTATCTAAACCCTTTCCACGTTATTGTAAGGGTGTATTTGGATATAGATCCTACCACCAATGTATTTGAATAACATATTCATATCTTGGATTTTTAAAATATAGTGTATTATGTTAAATAGATAACCTTAGTTCATGTTTTATGGTATTTTTATAAAAAATGAGATGTGGGGAAATGGAGAATGGGTGAGGGAGAAATGAACCCACCTTTTCTTAGGTTTGAAATACAAAGGAATTTATAGGAGAATAATGGGCCATGTGGGTTAAAATTTTCTCACAATTCATGTCATTGTTATGTATTTATTTTGTGTTTTCATTTATTTATTTAATTTAATTTGGAGGATTCAGGAGTCATTTATAGAAAATGATGATTTTATTAATAATAATAGATCAAGTATCATGGTTAGAAAATGTTTCCTAACTACATATCCAACAATGTTAGACGGGGAAATAGGCTATCAATACTATTTTGAAATGTAACCACATTGGTTGACAAATTTTTTGGATCATAATGGTAGTATTTAATGTAGTTTTTTATAGGGGAGAGATTTGCACGATCAAAACATAGTTTTCCTAATCGTGCAACCAAACTATGTGAAAATCCCAAAATTCATTAAGAAATTTACTATTTTACCATATCCATATAATCTATATCTCACTTTCATTGACCAACCCCCTCAAAAATTTGATCAAATTTTCTCTCATATCCTTTTTTATTTCATTTTATCTATGTGTTTCACTTTATGGAAATAATTTATTTATCATTGTATTCTTTCCTTTCTTCCACCACTAGCCTAATCTATATTTTTAGTTTTTTTAAACACATAATGTCCATGGGATCCAGACCTAGGGAGGTTAAGGAAATTTATTATGAATATATGTGCTTTTATGGATTCCTTTATATCAATTTTAGTGGGTTTTAATGAAGTTGGTTGTATCATATAATATTTTAAGAATGTGTCTCTACGTAATTCAAAATTTCCGTGGAATAACTTAGGTTAATTAATTTTAATTGGTTTAATTGATACATTATAATTAATATTAATTATTAAGGTATGTTGAGTGATTATCAGCATATGATAGTGGAAGTGGAATTTTCAAATATATTTCCATAAAAAGTAGTTTTAGGATATAAATGTGTTTGATAAATGTTTTCAAAGGGTTTATTCACTCAAAGGTGATTTAAATAGAAGATTTTAAAAGTGGATTGCCTCTTATATATGGATTATATATTTTATTAATCTTCGGAGCATTATTATATTTATATTGGTTATGGTTTAATTATTTGATGCACATGTGAGACCTTGTGTGAGTTAGTAAACTAGACTAAAGAAACCCTAGTATAGATTGTTCCATTATAACAATTGAGATTCAATTATATTATATTGGAATTTTATTCTAATGGAATAATAATTCAATATAAATTTCAATATTAAAGAAACATAAAATCAAATTGAATAAAAGTGAACATCATTTTTCATTCCAATATGTCCTAAATAACCTAAGATGAATTTTGGATATTTTTCCCAAAAAAATAACTTTTTATGAAAAATGAAAATGTAAAATTTATTTAAATTAGATTTCTTTTTTTTATATAATTATAACACTTCAAATATTTATTCAAAATTTTGTAGAAATGTTGAAAAATATATTTTATTGAAATGATGAAATATTTTTCAGAAAAATAATTTAATTGGTAAAATTCATTTCTATATTTAAAATAGTTTATTAATAACTAATAATAAGTTATTTTAATTAATGTTATTGACAATATACATAATAAATAAATTTATAATCAATCTAATGGTTGTTACTAATAAAAATATAATAATATACTCATTTTCATGTTAAAAAAATATTTTCTCTAAAAAACAATTTCTTTTCATTTTTCATTAATTTATTTAAAAAAATATTATTCTATTTTAAAGAATTTAATTTGTTAAAATTTATTCTGAAATAAGAATCATTATTTCCATAAAAACATATAATGATAATTTAATTTTAGATCGTAATGAATAGTAACCATAGTAAATTTTATTCAATATAATTTAGGGTAAAACGTGTTAAATGGCTTTGAATTAGAAGATAACACATAAAGATAAAAAACATGATGAAATATAATTTATTGGTTTTTTTATTCCTTAAACATATTGTATTACTTTTTACAATATGGGTTTCAATGAAAAAAACATTCAAGTAGAAAACAATTTATAACCCTAACAAATTTTGAGGGTGAAACTCATTTTAAGGGGGGTAGAATGTAACACCCCGATGTTTTATGAGAGATATTATTTTTAATTTATATAATGTCTGGTGTTACACATAATTTCAAGTTCTTTTGAATAAATTCAAAACAGAGTATAGATTTTGTTCAATATAAAAATGAAATAATATTAGATTATGTTATACGCAACTCTAAAGGCATCTTTCACTACACGCAACACTGAATTTTCTTACGTTACAATTAAGAGCGACCTTCCTCGATAGCTTGCGTTGTACGCGATACAGAGTTTTCACTAAACAATGATACATTATTATTTAATGGGATATAAAATACCTATTATGAATATTATTTAACACATTTTTAATTTTATATCATTTAAATTATTTCTACATATTTTCTAGAACACAATATGAGAAAAAAGTGAATTTTTCAGATAAAAGAAGTATTTTTCAAAAAATGCAGCTTTCCAGCCTTTTGATGGCACACCAATTTTAAATCTAGTTTTTGAATTGTTTATAAGATAAATTTGACTAATTAATCTTATTCTATAGAATAATGATATAAATATTTACATTGGATATTTTTTTGATATTTTTCTGATAAGTTTCATATTTTGATGAATAGTAAAAATAGACTAAATTTTAATTAAAAGCATCTTTTTTCATCAAGATTATTTATATGGTTAAATTATAATAATGAATTTTTTTAAAGTATAAATCGAATATATATTTACCATTTAAAATAATTCATTTCATTAACATTATTTTTATATTCAATTCATAGATAAAAACATTTCAAACTTTTTCAATGTATTAACTTTTAAAACATGTTTTTTCATTTCAACAACGAGATTAGTTTTAAATTTATTACTACATCATATGTGTTCTGAATTTATAAAAATGGATTCTATATTTTGAATCAGTAGGTCCAAAATATATTAATTGGATACTTTTATTTTTCGGCATTATGAATTATAACTACGGTAAATTTCATTTACCACAGTTAAAGGTAAATGAGGTAATTAATGTTTAAAATCATATTATAAAATTAACCTAACTATTGTATTAATATAATTGGATGACTATATTTATCCCCATTACATACTTGGGTCTAAATTATATCTTTTAGAACCCACTTAGATAAGATTAAGACATTTAATTTATTTTATTTAAAGAAAAGAGAAATATGTCTCATTCAAACATTAATAATTAAAATTATTTTTAATATAAGGTTATATAGAATATAAATTCGATTATAAATACTCATTTGAAATGTAAAATTGTTTTATTTATCATGTAAATTTATTTTTATTTTTTAATAAATACATAATTACCTAAATATCTTATACATTAGTGATGGAGAAAGTATTTTTTTAGTGTAAAATCAATAATATAGTTTTTTAAAAAATAATAATACCCATAAAAATGACCAAAAAAATGAAAAAAACCTTATTGGATGAGTATATATAAACCATAACCATCCAAGGGTCTACCTTTTGAACATTTGGTATCTTATAAAATAGATTATGATTCTTATATTATTTTTTTTAAATAATGTCAAAATTGTCACCTTCATAATTTAATAAATATAACATTTTAAATGTTAGGTTTTTATCACATAAAATAGACTAAAAGTATTCTAAAGAAATATACTATATTTTTATTCATCATAGTATCTTATTTTTAATTTTTATGCAACAAATATGTATATTAAATAATTTTACAAAAATATGGTTGTAATTATTTTTTTAAGAGGAATATCAAATAAATTGTTTTCAAAATATTTTAAAAAAATATTAAATTAATTAAGAAATGTTATTCACGAATTTTTTATATGAATATGAAATTTAATGAATCTATTAAATATTTTTTTTGAATCAATCTTCTATGCGGATTTTATTTAAATTCAAATAAAAGAATAGTGTCAAAATTGACACTATTGATATTTTGTAAAATTAACATATTATTAAATTGTTTGAAAATAATAAAAACATTTTAAAAATTAAAAATTAAAAATTAAAAATTATATTATGTAATATTTTATTATATATCCGATTATGGACAATTCACAACACATAAGTATTTATAACCATTTAAAATTTATAATATTATTACCATAAATAAAATTAAATAAATTAAATAAGGATAAATCAAATGGATAAGGTTTAAAATAATATGAAAACATGTATAAATTTTATTGGTTGATGAGATTAAGACCCTATATCATCTCATCGTCAAATTTTAGTCAATTTGGACGTTTTTATGTGGCTTTTGAGTTTATTATAAATAAATATTTTTGAGGTTTCCAAAAGTGCTCCTCTTCTCTTTTATATAAGGGCACCTCCTCCCTCTCCTATAAACTGCATTTTATTCCTTAAAACACTGCCAAACCGTGTCCATTTACATTATAAACGCTCCTATAAACATACTAGTGGTCATGTTTTTCTTTAAAGACCAACTTTAGAGCCATAAGGGGACGTTTTGAAGAGGCACATTGAAGAAAAGGTAATATCCTTTACCAACTCTTTCAAAGTTCATTCTTCTTATACTTCCTATATATGAATCGTTGCATTAATATGTAAAAAATCCAGTATCAAATGTGTAATTATATTTTATTATGAATATTAAACAACCATATTACATCTTCTCTCCATCTTATGAAAAATGAAATCACAATGCATGTGTACATACGACATACCGTCTTCATGCCATGGTGTAATATATTTTTCATCACCAATGTACATGGATGGGTATAATGATCGTAGAAATAAATATATGTGATTATTTTAATATGATATTTATTATGAAACATTATAAACCATAAACATCACTACAATTCCACAATCCTGAGAATGATATCGTCAGTCATGCGTACGTACGACCTACCATCTCCACAATATGATGTGATCCGTTCTACATGATATTCATTAAAGAATGATTATATAAATTATTTGAACGAGAAAATATGGTATATATTATACTAATACAATTCTTTAAATGACATAACTGTAATCTAAAAAGAGTAATACGAATTATTTTGAGAAAACATGCATAAGAACATAAATCAGTTAACACCCGAATAACGAGTGACAATTAACTATTACTAATAAAAAGATAAGAATATGACCATATTTGATATCATAAAAATGAATATTATTATTGAATAATTCAATGAAGTTATTTAAATCATTATATAGGTGGTTCAGATACATAAAATGCATATCAGACCTAAGGTAATGGATAACTTTTTCAAATCTAGTATTATCTAAGATTGTTTATTCTTAAGTATCAACTGGGTATATATTTTTCATCCATGTCCATGTTTTCGAAAAATATTGTCATAAAATGTGTAATATTATTATATGTATATTTAAATTCATTTTTATCCATTTTTACATTTACCAGCTGGTTCAGAAGGAATCTTTCTTTTGTTTACTATAGTAGGAAATTTTTGACTTATCCAGAAAATGTACGAAGAGAAAGTTTTTTATCATATTTGGCATGAATGGATTTTTATGCTTTCATGGAGAATTACTTCAATGAATATTCATTTATATGTTTTCATGTTTATTTAAAATTAATTTTTTTTCTTTTAAAATTGCATGGCATTTTGAGAAATGAAATTTTTTTGAAGAAGAAAGGATATTTTCCTTAAGAACAGAGCTGAAGTGGTTTATCAAAATTATTTTCTATATAAGATGATTCTATTTAAATAAGGTTATGTTTCTATCCCTATAATTTCAATTATTTGACTATGTAAATGATGTAATGGTATTTTATATGCATTACGTTATGATGGCATGATCTTTAAGAATCCCATTTTATTACATGGACTATGCTATGATGTATGATTTATGTTTTTTTGGAACACATAAGAATGGTTTCATTATGAGATGTGTGGGACCTATATCCCCCTAAAATTAATAGGTTAAAGATTTATATCTCATGATATTGACATGGATGGAACATTTAATCCGGTTCGATGATACGAGAATAGAACGACGAGTGAACTCGGTTCAGAAATAGACTTTTTCCGCTATGATGGTGTTAGAAATGAGACATGACTAAAATGAAATGAATTTAAATGAAATGTGGGAATGACACAAATTTTCATGTCCTATGTTATGGTTATTGGGATTACACATCACTTCTATGATTTCTCCCATGACATGAAATTATGATCTATTATGCATGATAATACTTTCAAATGTTAGGTTCTTATGAATATGATATGACTGATATTTTCATTATTTAACCTTACTGATCACTTGAGCTCCATCATTATTATGTTTTATTTCCCAAGGTTAGGAATAATGGAATTAAATATGATACGAAAAAAATTATTCTAGTTATGATGAAATAAAAAAGGAGACAAAGTAGATGTTTTATGAACCTGTTGTTTATATTCCCCAGTTTCTGAAGACATTATACCTATACAGTCCTATCATGGTTTTCTTATATGTTGTAATAGATATAAATCAATTTTGATGTAATAATAGTATATGTAATGTATGGGTTGTTATATGGTGGGTACCACATTTGGGTGGTGGTTGTAATATATCAAAATGTATACGTCCTCCCACTGCTCTCTTATCTTCTCTTCCACATCTACTACCTGGAAGATTCACTAGTCCTTATAACATTATATTTTGAAAACATTTTACACATCCAATTCTTTGAGACTAACCATGGTTTCACAATTACCACTACTGACATTCATTATCTTTATCTAATCAGCCCAAAACAATTCAAACAAAATGTTCCTATCTGAAACACAAACATAAGTATGAATTCCCAGAGGGATAATGATGGTCTGGATGTCCTTAAACACATCTCTCTTGGAGGTCTGATCCCTGATGTGCTGGTCGTATCATATTCATTGAGTACCTAGAATGGTCGGCACGCCGCAATTAATTCTCATATACCAATATGTCATCCTGCTGAAGCGGTACAAGCTCTTAAGAACACATAACTGTTAGCTTTTTTATGGAGAGATACCCCTTATCTGAGAACGGTTCTTAAACTCTGCCAACAGAAAAGTCACCCCATTATAGGAAAATGGTAATCTGAACACTTCCATCACCATGAGGAGCTACATAAAAGGCTCACTTCCAGAACCATCATCTGATCTAATGGAGTCCTAGATTGATGTAAAATTAGTCACCAACTCAATCTAATTCTTAGCCTCTTGTGAGTCAGGATCGTCTCGAAACCTGGGGGGTATCTGTCGTGGAAACTTCTGTAAGAAATTGAGCCAATATTTCTCCTCTAATGGTAGTTTCGGTAGAAACTACTAACCAATAGGCGGTGGTATTTCTGGGACATTGCCTGAAGGTACCATCTTGGGAAATGACCCCTTTACCAAAGCCTCATAACTCTATGGATCATCCTCATGGTCACGCACAAGAATCCTGGTTGGCTAGCTGTGTGGAGGCATATTGAAATAGAATCAAGATGAACGATTGTCAATAAGTCATACATGGTGAACTAAATACAATGTGGTAATGAGAGAAAAAAACATTTCAAATCAACATGAAATCAGTGTTTTTATGTAATGAGTCTGGAAAAAAAGAATTCAGGGCATTGGTGTATAGTTTTGTCGGCCGCTGCACCTACATTGGACTCCCCAAATAGAAAGACGAACTCAAGACACTAAACCGTATTTCCCCCATCGAAAATAGAGACTCTCAGTTCTTTTGGAAGAACTGACCACCCACAGATACCACTTTTTCATGACCCATCCCCTAAGGCCCATGTCGTTAATATCTCTAGATATCCTTCCATAGGCTAGGGGCTGGGGACTAGCACCAGAAAGGAATATAAAAAAAGGGAAGAAATTGCCTTTAAATCATTACACAGACAGACAGATAAGCTTCAAAATGCTAACCAAGAAGGAAGAAAAAGTAATACAACCACCCCAATGTACCACCACCGAGAGTAAAGTGTGTAAAATGAGAGTAAAGGGGCCTGAATATAAGACCAACTGGAAGGAAAGTACTACAATAGTAGTAAAAGCTCTAGATTTCTTCCACCAAGGATACCACTAGAAGGGTTGGTACAACTCTATGTCAGAAGTTACTGTGGCACACTAAATCTACCGATCACCTCCGAGCACCGTCTATTCCTAGTTCCCAAAAGTCTAGTCAATGTTTTCCATCATCTGCCGAAGACACAACAGGTGCGGGTGAAGACCATAGAGGGGTGAGTATAACAATACTCAGTAGGGACCCTGAGACCCCCGAAGGTCTCTCAGTAAAACATGAATAAGAACACCACAATGTAAATACCACAAATGTAATACCACCAAGGAATATCTCGAACAAAAAACACAATGTAAAAGTCATATAACACACCATGTATAACTTATGTACAGAAGTAATAATGATTAGTCGTCATGCTTGACCATCTTATTTTGTCGAGAGGCTCTAATGCCAATCCACATAGGGAATTTAGGTGCCCTCCCACACTGGATCTCATGGTGCAGACCCATATAGGATCTCTAAGACCTCACCCACATATGATATCTAGGTGTTAACCCAAACATGATCACTTGGTACTGAACCACATAGGATTTCTATCAATTCTTCATGTCACAACCATCCACTTGATTTCTACATATAGAACGGTTGAGTTCTGAATGTTATAATCCTCAACCCATCAGTCATATATCAGCCACCACAAAGTACAACATAGAATTAACCAAACGAACCGTCTTGTCATAAGGGTTCCAAAGCAATAGACAATGCATAAACCAGACACCCGGTTTGTATGTTATTGGCTTTTAAGTAAAAGTGTTTTTGTTGGATTTGAGTCCGATACAACCACGATAGACTCCAATTTCCACCAAAACACAACTGGAGTATATCATAAGGAACGATCTATTTCAAGGGTTCCAATGCCACTGAAATTGTGACAATCGGAAACGAATATTGAACGATATGGATGTTTTAGTAAACAGGGGGTCAGTGGTGTCTGGCCCTGGTCTGACACGGTTGAACCGACTTGACCATCCCATCCCAGGGATCCCTAAATACTCAATTTCAATTAGATGGAATCGACCTGGCCCAATTTATATCGAGGTGGGTCTGCTCCAGCCTACCCAGTTGGCATGCCCAATGGGCCTCTCTGGACCCGACCAATTGGACCGAGGGACTAGCTCGCCGAGTAACCCAGCGACCCGGCCTCTTCCGGCCCGGCCCGAAGGGAACAGGTATGGCCTACTAGAGTCGGTCAGGAATGCCAAAACATGTCTTGACCATTGGGAGCGGGATCGGCCGGCTAGCACGAGGCCCTAAAACAATGTCTACCGGTGGTACACCGTCTTGTTGAGATGTGGCAGCCGTGATGCGACTGACACTTGTTCGGACTGCCGAAGCGGGGCATTCCCTATCCACTATCAATAAACCATTGCTTGTCAGCCACCATATAGGTCAAACGTGGGTCATCCCTCATTGTGATACTCAAGGCCGTGTCTCCTCACCGCTGCAGTGTGCCACCACACTCCACCCGCGGCTGTGGCCGCTTTTCGGGGGTGCCTTGGACGGGAAACTGGAGTCACTATGGTAGTCCATTTTTGGTGTTGGTAGTTCTTACAACCTTTGTACGATGAAATCATCACTGTAATGCCTTCTAATTTTCCTTGTTGACAATTTGACTAGTCAACTCAGAAGAATAAAACAAGAACATCTATGATAGAGGGATGAATCCCTATTCATGTTAGAAAACACCCTCTATGTTAGATTTTAGTCATAGAAATATTAATGACGATATCTAAAAATCTTAAAAAACCCCAAATCAAACCCCCTCCCAATATCGACCCACTTGAAAAATCAATTCTCAGATCAACCTATTAGTTTGTTGATCTGTGTTCATTGTAAATTCTCAAGAACAAGGAAGATATCATCAAATTCATAGAATGCATTAACCCCTACCTTGAGACGTGGGATCTGCTGATGATGAAGGATTTGATTCACATTGTCATTAATACATGGTTGTTGGCATTCATCACTGATTTCCAATATCTGGATTAGATCTTCCAATGTTCGTCGCTTCGTTCTTTTTTTCTTCATTGGAGACGGATTCTATCGGTGGGTTGTTAGAGTTTTCCCAAAATTTGTTTATTCACAAACAAAAACACATTGGATTATTAAAAGAAATAAAAAGTATAGTGACATTCCACCAATTTTTATGCTCATTAAATGGGCCACATATAATAACCCACATTTTATGAGCCATAGAGGTAACCATGTATTCATTTCAAACAAGTCACTATGGACCCCCCAATAATGGGACTCATCACAACCTCTTCACTACACAACAGCATCACTGCCTCGTTGCTCCACTATAGCGTCACCATCCTCCAGTCAATGGTGATAAATAAAATGAAATAATTCTTTTAATTCTTTTATTGTTTTTCTCAAAATGTCATAAAAATAAAGTTTCCTATCAGATCTTTCCAGCCATAGTTAAGCCATTTATAGGAAAATCTCGACATTCCTAGTTCAATGGTAACCTCTAATTTTCAGTCCATGCAATGGTTCAAAAGTTAGAAATACACGCCCACATGTTTACTGACCGTACCTTAAAAAAGGTAAAAAATTAACATTCACCCTTGACCCATGCCGATCATGGTTAGGCTCCACCTAATGGGATCATGACCTCAAGAGATCAACAGTACTCTCAAATATCCAATCTGAGTAACCATTTAGGAGTTATAAGGACTTAATAATAAAAAAATTATTACATAATTATTTTACTTATGGCCAAAAAATAACATCCACTGTTGGCATGCACCACCTAATGATAGGATCTTCTTATGGAAAGAAAACCATAATAAGCATACTGGTTGTCTCAAAAGTTTAATCTGAGTCACCATTCAT
This sequence comes from Viscum album, assembly GCA_963277665.1. Lineage (NCBI taxonomy): Eukaryota > Viridiplantae > Streptophyta > Magnoliopsida > Santalales > Viscaceae > Viscum > Viscum album. Next base: position 278,933,963 of record OY728161.1, on the reverse strand, counting down.
GAGTTATAAACAATGGAAAAATAACATAATTTTATTTAATTATTTTATTTACATTTATGCAACTTTTGGGTTTTTTTTCACCAGAGGCCTACATAGACTAAACATATGTCGTACATAGGGTGAAACCGCCATCTTAAATGCAAAGATGCCTTCATATTTCTGATCTGGAAAAATCATTAAGAGTGATAATTTTTTTTAGGAAAATCACTCACGACTGCTATTTAAAGATAAAATTTTTACGACGGATCATTCCGGGGACTTTAGGCCTTGGAATCGCACATCGGCTCAGAGTGTGGTATGAAAATAGCTCCAATTAACAACAACTATAATTTGGGAATTTCTAGACATTACAAAAATTAATAGTATTTTATTAGTTAATGTGTTCACCATGTTGATACAAGAAAATATTATCATTTGGAAAAAAAATGAAACATATGACCCAGATCATTGCCAAGTGTGTCAAAAATCACTAGATAACATTTTTACATAGACACATAATTTTACCATCTGAGAAAATTTATTGTTTTGATGATGAAATTGATAAAAAATCTCAAAACAACCTCAGTATATACATGATTTTTCCCAGAACTATTCATATTCCTTTGATGATTGATTCTGTAAAGATAATGTAATAAAAATTTTGTTTGACTTCATAGTTCCATTTTTCCCTAAAAAATAATCCAAAAATTATTTATCATTAATATTATATAAGAGAAAAGTGATAAAAAAGAGTATAAAATTAAAAACTTTAAAGTATTTCCTAGTTCCAAAATTTTCACAAAAAATGATAAATTTTAGTATTTAAATTATATAAAAATTTAAACATGTATTTTGGTAATAAAACTATTTATGATTTTAGTTTATTAATGTAATTATTTATAAATTTTCTATTTTTTTCATATATGAAAAAATTTATTTAAAATCATCATTAAATACTATAAACAAACATATTCATTATAAATTAATAATAAAATTAATAATATTATATAAAGTAATAAAATAAATTATAAATTTAATAAAAATTATAAATAATAGAATTTATAATCATTAGGTAATGACAAATGTCAAATTTGTCTCAATAATGTCCAATTTTGACATTACATAGGACCTAATAATTTATGACCTATTTCATTTTCACTTTTCATGTAATTTATAATAATTTATATTATTTCAAAGTAATTTATAAAAAATTATAATAGTTTAAAATATTTTTAATCATTTTTACAATTATTATATACATATTTTTTTTATAAATTTATAATTTTTTATTAATTTTTAAAAATATGTAATAAATTATACTATTTCATATCAACTTATTGTAAACTATATATGTTTACAATTTTATTAGTAATTTTTTATAATTTCATCTATTTTATATGAAATTATATTAATTGTTTTTAATTTTTTACTCATCTATTCGAATTTTTGTTAATTTTTATCAATTTATATGAAATTATATCAATTTATAATAGTTTATATACTTTATAATAATTCATAGTACTTGAATACAACATTATGATAATATATATTAGTTCATTGAAAATTTCCACTATTTATTGGTAATTATCAGTAATATTTATTAATTTTCACAAATTATCCCAAATTATCACAAATTATCATTAAATATAACTAATTATCACTAATTATCAACAATTAATCACTAATTATCACTAATTATCACTAATTATCACTAATTATCACTAATTATCACTAATTATCACTAATTATTTCCAATTATCAATAATTATCGCTAATTATCACTAATTATCACTAATTATCACAAATTATCACTTCTTATCTCTATTATCACTTATTAGTTGTAATTCCAAATAATTATTACTAATAACCACTTATTATCAATAGTATTTATAAATTTTTATAATTGTTTTTATTTTTATAATATTTTTTACTAATATTTACTATTTATTTCTAATTATTACTAATTATTACTAATTATTTCTAATTCATAAAAACTATTATCAATTATAACTAATTATTACTTATTTTAAGTAATTATTACAACTTTTTACAAATTATTACTAATTAGTACTAATTATTAATAATTATTTCTCTTTATAGTTAATTATTGATAATGATTTTTAATTTTTAATAATTAATACTAATGATTGATAATTATTTGTAATTATAACTACCTATTAATAATTATGAAAAATTATACCTAATATCCATTAATTATCAATAATTATTTCAAATTATTACTAATTACCACTAATGTGTACTAATTATTTCTATATGTTATAAATTATTACTAATTATTTCCAATTACAACTAATTATTACCAATTATTACTAATTACAACAAATTATTACTGATTATTACTAATTATTAATAATTACAACAAATTATTACTCATTATTACTAATTACCACTATGTACCATAAATAATTACCAATTATCAATAATTAATACCAATTACTATTAAATAATTATAACGACCCGACCCATGTTAGGGCCTGAGCCGCAATTACCACTAGCCCACCACCATGGGCGAGTGGGTGGAAATAAGTGTCAAAGGAATAACTAACTTAGGGAATCTTGGTCGAAATGCATGTACACATGCAGACAACGAAAAAGTACAGAGGGGAGGAAGGAAAAGATGCAACATGGTAACAATGTAAACATAGAATTCATAAAACTCTAGGAACAATAAAATTTTTGTAGGGTAAACTAAGAATTTTAGGGGAAAAGTAGATGTCCCACAAGAAATATCTCCCAACATGACAGAATTGGAAAAATATACTTCTGAACGAGTGTCCATCTCTTGAACCAAAGCTATGACCATTGTACGCAGTCCAAGCACCCAATTTACCTAAGCTCCTCTAAAGCCATAGTCGACCTGTCCTTTATCTATATAGGACAATAATTGTGCGGAAAAATCCAATGCAAGGGTGAGTATGTAAATACACAATATGATGCCCTGAAAGCTGAAGTGGGAGCAAGAATAGATACAAAAGGAAAATAATATAGTAGAAAAGAAAATGGCGCAGTGAATGAGTACATACCAACCCAACTAAGAGTGAAAGTAAGATCATCCATGCACAAGGGGATAAACATGGTGAGTAGATGAACAACCCATTTAGTGTTCACCATCAATATCAGGAGACTAAACTCATCTAATCATGAGAACCTAGATAGATAAAGCATATGGAATACCCCACACATCATCACCTATTTTGGTAGGAGAGTGACCAAATCCATGGAGTGGATATAAAAGGATATAAATATAAACAAATATATATATATATATATGTATAAATATAAATATATATATATATATATATATATATATTCCCAGTCTAAATAAGGCCAAACAAGAGAGTAAGGGATCTTTATCTCATTTCTCATCCCTAGAAGAAGAGTATAAAATAATTCCAAAAGTCCATCAATGATTCCCAACATCTCACACATCCTCCTAGAGGTATCTATAAAAGTAAATACATACGTCATCACTACAAACCACAATCAAGGGGCACATCTCTAGGAAGATGACTCATTCCCTAGTAAAACTAGAGGGTTTCACTCTAGTGCATTGATGACCCGCTGCCTAGATCTACTAAAGGGTACCACTCATAAGGCATCAAGGACCCACAACCTTGATCAACTAGAGGGTACCAGTCCAAAGTTGTTAACGACCCACTACCAAGATTATCTGTTGGGTACCACTCAGAAGACTTTGAGGACCCATTGCATAACTCAACTGGAGGGTACCACTTAGATGGCACTGAAGAAACATAACTTAGCTGAACTAGAGGGTAATAATTAGAATAATTTGAGGATCCATTTCCCAAATCATCTAGAGGATACCACATAGAAGACGTCGAGGAACCACTTCCCACATCATTTAGGGGGTATCACTCAGAAGGCATCAAGGTCCCATTCCTAACTCAACTAGAGTGCACCACTCCAAAGGTGACTCTGGTGATCCATAGTGATCACTTATATAATTGTGCATCACCTCGGTAGAGTGAATTTCCTAGAATGTTACAAATCATGTCTCCAAATCTACAACTAATGGCATCATCACGTTCTATATGAAAACCCCTCAGGATAGGCTACCTATGAGAAAAAATCCAAGTTCAAAAAAAGGAGATAAAAAGCATTCATGTTATTTAAAATGAACCAAGGGATACATGATGTGTGAGGGGAATCACATGATGAGTGGTTATGATCCACATCATGAATTTTTCCATGGATAGTACACAAATCCCCATCCATGTAGCAGAACATGCCATGATGATGGAATAAATTGTTTGTCTCTCTAGTACAGGACCTGGTCGTGTATCCATTGTCATGCCTATGTACCTAGACCCGATGCTTTTGTAATCTGTACATGGTGTGCTAACATAAATGGGTGAACATCCATGTATTGTGTCTATGTGGTCCATAAAATAGCTAAGCCACATGGAGAAGGCAGTACACAATGTGTTGGTGAAGTCCACACCATTTCTTCCATATAGGGTTCTAAAGACCTATCTGGTACCACTAAGGGGTATACAACCTGTGTGTTCATCACACTACAAAAAGTGTACTATGAATTTTATTATAGAATTCCAGATCAGGATTTCACGCCATGAAATAAGCTCTTTCACTTAATATACAATAGAAATATCATCCAAATTTCATGAATGGGACCAGAATTCAAGGACTTTGGTACTCCTAGACTGGGAAGCTGCCACTGATTGTTCACCAAGGGATTTTTCATTAGACCTACAAACACCAAAAATACATTCAATGATTTATTGATCAAAAAATCTCCATAAAAGACATCAAAAACTGAAATTAATTCTCGATATGTGTTATTTTCATCGATTTCTGCATTGATCATCAACCCGTCTCAAATCCGGGGGATGATCGGGCTTAGTAACACCTAAGTATTGTTTATATCAGACCTTAGGGTAAATTGGCGATGAAGTCAAAGAAGCATTGGAGACTGTGGGGATAGTTGTTCCAGTCACGATCTAGGAGGAGGAGATTTGAGAGGTCCACACATAACCAATAGCTATATATCCTGGTGTGGGGAATATTTATAGATACCTTCTATGAAATGTTTTGTGGTCAGACATGAGAAAAAACATAGCGGAGTTCATCTCTAGGTGCCTCACTTGGAAGTATGTGAAGGCTGAGCACCAATTTCTGCAAGGTTTGTTGTATCCTCTTGAGATCCGGTAGTGGAAGAGGGAAATTATATCTATGTAATTTTTTAGAGGGATTTCACACACATCAGTGGTCCATGACTCCAGACTGGTGTCATTTACTAACTCATCAAGGATGAACACTTCATTCATAGTAGGGATTAGAGTTTGGAGGAAATTTTTATGTCATTTGTACATACAATATGTCATTTTCCATCATGGGTTTTAAATGACAGTTGTCTCTGATCAAAATTCATGGTTTATTTCAAGATTATGGAGAGTCTCACATGATCCATTCAATACCAAGATAAGGATGATTACAACCTCTCACTCTCAGAATAATGGGAATACTGAGTTCAGTATCTAGGTGTTGGAGGATATGTTGAGGGCTTGCATGTTGGACTTCAGTTAGAGATGGTAGGATCACCTTCCCATGGTAGAGTTATCAAAAAACATCTACTACAACTCTTCAATAAAAATTGATCCTTTTAAGGACTTATATTGGATATCCTATTTGTCACACTTGGGGTGGATTGAGATTAGTGAGATATCTCTTGTGGGCCCAGATATGGTTCATCTGACAATAGAGAATGTCCAAATCAACTGTTAGTGGATGAGGATGGACAAGAGTATATAGAAGTATTATTAATATCACCATTATAAGCCCTTGGAGTTCAAGTAGAGAGACAATTTTATTCTGAGAATGATTGGAATCCATCATTTACATGGTTTGACATGATTCATCAATGGAGGACTAAGGAGAGAATCATGGGTGATTTCTAGGATTACGAGGTTAAACGTGGAAACCTATCCCTAAATATATATTCTTAAATTCATATATTTCACTAAAATTAATTAATTTACTAATTTAATAATTCATTAATTCCCTTAATTTATTTCCAACATGCGAGGAGTATGAGCATCCAGAAATAAACCATCTGATGTTTCACCTTGGGTAAACACCATATTTTGACCTAAACTATGGTCTCAAATTTCTGATCCGATCAATTTTTTAAAGAGTTATCCTTTATTTTATTAAAAAGTTTCATTTGAGATACATAAATTAAAATCAATATTTTTATCAAATTAATTTCAAGAACATTGGGCCTCAATATCACACCCATTTCATTTCTTATCCAAGGAAATATATATAAATATTTCAAATCCATACAAGGAAAAAATTAGGTCTTTATATATTTCCCTCCACCAATCTTTTCACCCCCACCCAAACTAAGAAAACAACTCATGATAAAGGAACCACACTTGGATCTCTCAATATTGTAACTATTATTGGCATTTCTATTCTAGAACAACATAAAAACCAATTGGATGTTTCATCGATGTAGGGTACACTCCTTACAATCATTGATCACCATGGGGTTCTCTAAAAATGTGGATCCATCCTCGATGTCTAGCTCAACCATTCATTAATGTGCATGGTTTCATGTATATATCACTTCATATACTACATGTGGAAGTCATCATGAACCATCTCTAGCTGTGTGGGAACAATGTTTTAGAAATAAACCTCTCTAGTATTATTCATGATCTAGAACGGCATGATGAACATTGAGGATAACTTGCTTCCCCAGAAAAACCTCTGAAATCCTCACCATGGGAGACTCTTAGAAAAACATTATCTCTATAATTGAACTTCAATGGATTATAATGGTAATATTCATAATTCTTATGTCTATAGTTGGCCATACTCATCCTATAAGAGATGATTTTGACTTTCTCTATTGTCATATGAACCATCTTTGGGCCAACAAGAGATATCTCACTAATCTATATCCAGCACAAGGGTGACCTATAGGGTCTCCTATATAAGTCATAAAAAGGCTAAATTTTCATAGTAGAGGGGTAGTTGTTGTTGTTTGATAACTCAACCATGGGAATGTGATCCTACCAGCACCAGCTATAGTCCAACACGCAAGCCCTCCACATATCCTCCAACACCTAGACAGTGAACTAAGTCTTCCCATTGGTATGAGGGTGAGAGGTTGTAAACAAACTCATCTAAGTATTTAATGGATCCTGTAGGAATCTCCATAAACCTAAGATAAACCTTGAATCATAATCAGTTACAATTTTCAAGGAAATACCATGAAATGAAATGATCTCCCGTATGTACAACTGACCCAAAATTTCCACCAAACTCTACTCCTTGATATGAAGGAATTCTTCCCCCTTGATGAGTTAGTAACTATCACCAAGCTGGAGTCATTGAAATTTTATGTGTGAGGAATCGATATGAAAAATTCAATGGATATTATTTCCCGCTTACACTCGAGGATATCAAGGGGTTACAAAAAACCTTACAGTAAATGGTGCACAAAATTCACATACTGCCAAGTGACGCACCGAGATATTAACTTAGCTACGTTTTATCTGAAGTATGACCACCAAAACTAACACTGAAGGTATCTATAAATATTCCCTACATCATGATGTATAGTTATTGGTTATGTGTGCAATTTTGACATCAACTTCTCTTAGATCGTGACTAGAACCACTATCCCCCCTCAAAGAAGATGAATTGATTACCTCCATCAAAATATACCTTTAGTGAGTCTGTTGTGGATTTACATTCATAATAAAATCACTTTGTAAATACATCCCAAGTGAGACTCTATCACTTGCTCGAGAAGTGAAGAATTCAACACTATCCACTAAAAAAGTTGTACCCTCATGCTTCCCTATGGTTAGCTATAGGGAATCCAACTGATACAAAGCCTTTAGAAATAAGAAATCGTATAAATTCATCCTAAGGGAGTATTCAAAAATGTTTTCATTAAATATAGTATAAAATATATCAATGTCATATTTTTGGATGGACAATAACATTTTTCACTATCATAGGTTCTTGTTTTTCTATGTGAAGACATAATCAAGACTCTGGTTGTATGAGTAAACCATGAAGTGATCACCCATAATGTTATTCCCCCACAATGTCAGGAATAATACTACCAATATCATTTATAGGATGTGATTCATATAGTTCTTCTTATGGGGTCTCATCTACCTCACCTTGTATAAAATTACTACTAGTCACTACATCAACACACAACCACGAATAGTGCTCTTCAGACAATGCAATACACTCTGAACTCAACAAATTCCTCTGGTAGTATCAACACTAGACCACTAGTCATCATGAGCCTCAACACCTCAAATTTTTTCTATCACTACTTAGACTATGTAAACAGATGTCGTTTCCATGTGACTACAGTTAAAGGGGTTGGGATTCTAGAGAAGTATTCCACAAAACTCTTCTAGTACCCATCAAATCCAATAATAATTTGAACCACTGATACAACATTGTTTGTCTCCCAAGAAAGAACCACATCAATATTTTCTGGTACCATTGATAAACCATTATCATAAATGAATTGACCAATAATATGAAAATAATGAATCCAGAACATTCACTTATAGATAATTCGATAAAGTTGGTTCTCTCAAATATAATGTAGGAAAATCATCAAGGGATCTACATACTCCTCATATGATGTAGAGTAGATAAGTATGCAATCAATGATGAAAAAACAAGTCAAATTATGGATGGAATACAGGGTTCATCAAATCCATAAATATGACATCATCATAAGTCACAACAATGGGCACCACTATAAACTCATAATGTCTTTAATGACATTGGAATAAAAACATTGGATTATCATCCTTATTAACCATCAACTTGTGGTATCTAGAAGCGCGATCAATTTTTGTGAACTATCTCACAACTCAAAACTCGTTAAAAAGGTATTCAATCCTCGAAAAAGGTTACTTGATCTTCATTGTGGCATGATTCAGGAAATGATAATCCTTGCAAAGACATAACCTAGAGTCCACCTTTTTCATAAACAACACCAGAGCTTCCTAGGGGGACATACTGGATCTGATTATGAATTTCACTCGAAGGTCCTCCAACTACAACCACATCTCCCTTATCTCAGTAGGGGGAATGAACTATACCAAAAAGGATACCACAGGAGTCCTAGGATGTATGTTGATGAAAAAATCCACCTCCCACATCAGATTTAGTCCCAAAATGTATTTAGGGAATACATACATATAATACTATATGAATAAATAATCCCAGATGCCTAAAGATCCAATTACACCAAGAGACATAATGTCTAACCTGTGGGTGATGGGATACAAATTTCTGCTCATAGAACCCAATTTCCTTGCCATGATATCTCTCTCACTATAAAGGGACAATCTCATCCAATCAGCAACTATGAATCTAGCATATCTATAGTGACATTTGATCTCGTATTGTACAATGGATAGTCAATCCATACCCAATATCATGTTATAGGGTTCCATCATGATGAATGAAAGGTGTCAAGTGAACCTCTCTCTTCCATAAGATTGCCTACACTGCCTGTAGGTGAAAGATACCAATAAAGCATTTATTTTAAGAACCTTAAGAAAAATATGTTCTGCTAATTCCTTTACTAGGAAATATAGCACTTGTACCAGTATTATAGATATAAGCTATTACATAGAACATATTTCTACTAGTACTAATGAAAAATTAGATGAAACTTAGATCAAACCACTTATCATATAGTTTGTTGTGGGATCATGATCCTCCAAAACATGTAGATATCTACAGACTCAACCACCATATCCTTGAGTCTGATGTTATCCATAGGGTGATAGTGGTGGAAATAACTCATACTAGCTACACCCACCATATCTCATTTTACCCCTCAGCTAGCTTTTCCCCTATGGGGACCACCCCAACCTTGCCTGTGAGATCCCTCAAAACGACAGTACCTCTACCACAGATGTCCACCACCTGACTTCCTATGCTTCTCACCACATCTATTCATACAGTATTATGCTATGTAACATCTCCACTCACTAGTAAATCACCTCACCACACTAGGCTATCATGGATCTCTTCAATTCCTCTAACCATGGGTCTGAGTATGATCACAGAAAGCTATTCGACGTCGAGATATTAGCTAATGGTGTTTACTTTATGATGCAGATGACCCATAAGTGTGGTTCCCACAACTAGATCTTTCTATCTAGTCTCCCACTGACAAAAATATCTCTTTAATTATTTACGACATCAACAACCTATAGTATGTGGGGATTCATTAGGGTAAAATGGTGGCTCAAATTTCACTATATTTTCATTTCTCAACTTCCTATCTTGGAGGTAGAAAAATTAGATCATGTCAAGAGATTAACACATAAGTTTTATGAACCTCATTGGGAACTCAATAACCATCATCCCATCCAAATGAAACTCAAGAAGCTCCAAAATCCCGACTGAGCGTATGTAGGAGATATGTTACTTCCCATGGAACAACTTCCATAAGTCAGGACATTAGAGTTCCAACTCATCATGCATCTATATAATAAGGCTCCAGAAATGCCCACATGCCCCTTGTAAAATGATAGATTTTAGAGGAACCACAAAATCCATCGGGTTCTGAACAAGATTGATGATATGGACCACATACTCAAGGCAATCCTCTCCTTCTTGAGGATATGGATCTCCTTGTAATTTTAGTTTCCTTTGGCACTAAAACTCAAGGATTACACTAAGAATTCACATTTCCTCAAACTTCTATTCAAGAATGGTCTATTTCTAAAAAAGTGGGGGTTATACCATCTTTCCACATAGAGGAAGGGGTTATAGGATGGTCCTAGAACTGAGGAATTTTCCCTCATAGGATCATCGTCATGAACCTAAGTTGGTATCCTGAATGGTTTTTGTCATAAAGGAATCATAAATGTTTTCATGGAGTACCACATTTATATGATAATTTATATAAATATATAAAATGGGGAGATTAATCAAGAATGAATTTCAAAGAATAAATCCCATATGATGCATGTACCATTAATCTTTGTAACAAATGTCTCGGCTTACTAAGTCGACAAATAGGTTGTTAGGGTCCTGGTGAATGGATATATTAGTTGCCACACCATAACTGGAATCCCTAGATTGAGATATTCTCTCGAGACACATTTAAATTATTTCCATACACCCTACCAAATCCAATTATAAGTATACATATGAAAAATGTCCCAATGAATGAAATTTCTCTGATACCAATCTTTCAGGACCCGACCCTTGTTGGGGCTCAGGCCGCAACTACCCCAATCCTGCCTCCACAGGAGAGGGGGTGAGGACAAGAACTGAAGGAATAAAAAACTAAAGGGGGACTTTAAAAAAATACTCCTATACACTCACACATCCAACTAAATGAAACAATGCATCGGGGTAGAAGGAAGAGATGAAACACTGAAATAATGTATATTAAGAATGAATGAACCACCATAAAATAAAATTTTTAATTGAGTAAACAGATAAATAAAAAGAAAAAATACACACCCAACCAGTCATATGTCACAATGTGATAGAAATTTGAATTAAAATAGCTAAAAGATATTATAGTTCTTGAAACCAAGATATGACATTGTACACAGTCTAAGCACCATGTATCCCAAAGCACCATTGAATTCATGGTCGACCCATCTGTTTTCTTCATAAGACACGAATTTTTCAATAAAAGACCATGTCGTGGTGGGTTTATACATACCCATTAGGATGCCCTGAAATATACATGTGTAGATATAAGAGATACAAAAGTAATGAATGATAGTAGTAAGAAAAAGTTATAATGAAAGAGTACAACTTTACCCTACCAAGTGTGAATGTAAGCTCGTCTAGTCCAATTGGAAAAAACACAATGAATAGATAAACTACACATCGAGTCTTTGCTACATATTGTATGAGATTAGACTCATCCAACTAGGATAACCAACACATGAAAATTTTGTAACATACCCAATGTATATTTTCCTCTCTTGTAAAGAGTGTAACATAATATAAGGTGTGGATATTAAAGGATATATATTTTCTCAATAAAAATAATCCCAAATGAGATATTGAGGGGATATCTATATCATATCACACCCCAAGAAGTGGAGTAGAAAAAAAAAATCCAAATGTCCATCAAAGATCTCTATAATCTCACACATCTGCCCAAATGTATTCGTACATGTCATGCCAAGCCTCATCACAGTTCCGCAGAGTCAAGGGGCACATCTCTTGGTAGAGGAACCTTTCCTTGATACTATATGAGGGTTCCACTCTAGTGTAATCGGGGAACCACTTCCCAACTCAACTGGAGGGTACCACATAGAATGAATTGAGGACTAAATAAACAACATAAATGGGGGGTACCACTCAGAAGGTGTCGAGGAACCATTGCCTAGCTTGACTGTTGGGTACCACTTGGAAGACGTTGATGAACTTCTTCCCATATCAATAAGAGGGTAACACATAGATGATATCAATGAACCACATCACAACCTAACTAGGGGGTACCAATCAGAGTACTTTGAGGACCCACTGCCAAGATCTACTAGAGGGTACCACTTGGAAGATTCCAATGACCCACTACCCAACTCTATTGGAGGGTACAACTTGGAAGGCATCGAGGACCCACTTCCAAGCTCAGTTTGGGGTACCAATCGAAAGATTGTTTGGTGATACTTTCTAATCACATTATTATTTGGGAATCACATCCAAAGAGTTCCACATCCATAACATTCCACATTCTATATCCAAGTCTTCAACCGAGGGAGTCATCAGGTTCTATGTAGAGAAACACTCTAGATAGGCTAGTCATAGGCCAAAATCTTTGTTCAACCAAAAGAGATATGGACGAGCAAAGTTCCAGGAATGGAAACAAGGGATATAAGTAATGTGAGGGGACTCAAATGATGTGTGGACCCACACCAAATCTGGTTTGTTTCCCTAGCCTATACCCAACTCTCTTTCCATGTATTAGTACACACCGTGCTAGTGGACTACACATCGTGTCCATGCAAAATGGGATCGAGTAGTGTCTATGAGGTTGTGTCTGTGTACATGGACACTATGTCTGTGTACATTATACAGGGCATGACATCATATATGGGTTTTCGCCTATGTAATATGTACATGTGGTCCATCACATGTATAACCCAAATAGAGATGGTGGTACACGACGTGTTGGTAAAGTTCATGTTGTACCATCCTTACGGGTTACCAAAACCCTCTCTACCACTACTGAGGGGGATATATGTTGTTTTTTCATCAAACTGCACAATGAATAGTTTGTTTTTTTCCATAATTCTATATTCATCTTTCACACCATGAATCATGCTCCTCCTTTTTAGATCTGGTTTCAATCTCATTTGAAATTCAGGAATCTGACATAAAATCGAGGTATCCAGCCATGACACTATAGGAAACGGTCACCAATGGTTCATCGGGGTATTTTCCATTCAACCCACACAAATCGCACCATCTATCCATGATTCCATAATCTCAAAACACCTAAAATTACATCTACAACTCACCAAAAGTCCATGTCTGTCCTCTTTTCCTCGATCAGTGCCATGATTGTCAATCCATTGCAAATCTGATGGGTTGATAAGGCTTGGAACCACTTGAAAATTGTCAAACTGGGACCATGAGGTCCAATAAATGAGGAAATTTAATAATCTAGGGTGAAAATATAAGAAAAAATTATAAATGTTCTATACCAAGCTTTCTGGTCCAATGAATAATAAATTTGGATTTCAAATTAGTAAAAAACACAACACAATTTATTCTATATTCAATATTTCTTGAAAAAACATCAAAAAAGATGTATATCAAAGAAAAAAATGATCTACTCAAATATTTAATCAAAGGGCATAAAACACCAAATGATGATTCTGACCATTATTAGGGATTATTCATTGTTGAAGAATGTTTCTACCAACAATTGAGAAATGTCAATGTGATCTCTTTTTCCTAATTTGATCATATATACAACTTCTTCCTAGTATAACAAGATTCGCAAATAGGGGATGGATGAGATCATTATGGGTGAATTCGGGGATTAAGAGGTAATCCTTGAAAACCTTTCTATAATAATATATTTATAAATCCATCTTTTGTGATAAAGTAAAATAAAAAACCAATTTAATAAATAATTATATTACATAATTCACCACCAATGAGGGATGCATCTGAACACCCTGCACCAACCCATTTTATGTCACACCGTAGGTAAACATCGTGTTACAGACTCAACTGTAGTCTTTGATTTCTGATCCAATCAATCATTTATTTGTTTTCCCTAATTTATTTGAAAATATATGAGTGAAAAATATAAAATATAATTAATATTTTTATAAATTTAATTTTAGACACACCGGGATTCAGAATCACACACTGTCTAAACAACTAGCTCTACATATAAATGGAAAAAATTCAAAATTATTATAAGAAAAAATATGGACCTCTTCATAAATAATAATAAATACGTATTTGTAACCATTTTTACTAATTAGTACTAATTATAACTAAGTATAACTAATTATTACTGATTATTACTAATTATTACTAATTATAAAAAATTACTATTAATTATTGTAATATTTATAGTAACTATTACTATGTTCCACTAATTATTACTAAGTACCACTGATTATTATTAAGAATGAACAATTATTTGTAATTAGTTGTTGTTACTAGTAATTGCTACTAAATACAAGTAATTATTACTAATTACCACTAATTACCACCAATAATTACTAATTATTACTAATTATTACTAATTACAAATAATTTTAACTAATTTACAAAAAATTAAATTTTGTATTTACTAATTATTATGAAGTACCACTAATTTTTTCTAATATTTTCTAATTATTAAATTTTTTTCCTAATTACCACTACTTATTAATAGTTTTGACTAATTCTAACTAATTACCACTAATTGTTACTAATTATTAATAATCATTACTAATTATTACTAATTTCATATAAATAATAAAAATTAATTTCAAATAATTAAATCTAATTACTTCTAATTACAAATATTTATTAAAAATAAATATGAAAATATATAATTAAAAGAAACAGTCATACTTGAAACAAAATACTAAATAATACATGTATGAAATTAAAATTAAAAAAAAGTCACTGCTAATTTAAAATAATAATTACTAAAATAAAATAATCTTGTTTAACAAAAAAATTTAAAAAATTCATTAAAACTAAATTTTTTGTTTGATGGAAAGGAAATTCATTTTTCCCTATAAAATTAATGTTTTCTAATATTTGAGGAGAATAATAATAGAGGAGTTAAAATGAGAAAATGAAGAGTAGAAGAGAGTGAAAAAAATTCATGTGCGGTGTATATAAAGGTTAGATAATTTTCATCCAGTATATTTTCAATGTGATACCCATCAAAATTATTAATTCTTATATTGGGATATGTCAGAAATAGCTCTAGACATAAAAAATCTTGTTGACTGTATAATTTTTTTTGTGTGATGGGACCCGCTGCAAAAACTCTTCTGTTGATAGTTTATTAATGAAGGGATTTAATTCCCATAAAAATAACTAACAATGATCGAAGGTATTTGTGATAAGAACCATCAATGATACCGTTCTTCTGATATATTTTCTTCTATGGGATGTAAATATCGTCTCAAATATCATTATTACTGAACGGTATTTGTGATAGGTAATATCAAAGAAACTCTTCTTCCGATATATTTTCTTCTATAGGATGTAAATACCATATAAAATAACAATACAAATGGAAGGTATTTACAATGAGAATGTAATTCTATAACAAATACCTTTCCTGAGGTATGGTACATACCCCTGGCCAAATGTATTTGTGATTGGAATTTTTTCGATCACAAATAGTTATTTTGTAATGAATATATATGACGGGATTTTTTCCCTATCACAAGTATCCAATTGCAAATTATAATTTTCCCATAGTGCATGTAAAGTATTACTGAAAGATAAATCACATTACTTTGCATGGTGGAGGTCAACTATACACACGAGCGACAATATCATATATCCTGTGAAATTTAAAGTAAATAATGAATTTATGATATAATGAATTCAAAAGTGAATTTAGTTATTAAATAAAATATATATATTTATATCCTTCATCATTCCAAACAGTGATTGGTGGTATGAGAAACACAGATGACTTTGATTCACAAGGTAGTAGTCCACCATTCACATGAACAATGATTTCAGAACACATTTAATGTATGTGTGGATGGTTATAGGAAATTAACTTAACATAAAAAATATCATTATATGAAACATACTATGGGTAGAATAACATGATGGTTTAATAGTAAATTAATTAGGTGTAATGAATAAAATATAAATTCTCATGGAAAAATGTAGCCTCTTCCTCCGGTATCCTCATTAGGTTTAGAAAATATAATTCCTAGAATGGATTAATGCACAAAATAAGTATTATTGTATGAGAGGATGAAATTTGGAATGTGTTTTTTGTACATATTTTCTATACTTAAAGTGTCTTAATGTGTGAATAATAGAGGATAGGGGTAGCATTTTATAATTAAAGTGTTTGCAACACTTATAATTTTTTGAAAATATTAAATCATACCAACTATTATTTTATGAATAATGCATAATAAATGGTCCATTATTGAACCTATATAAGATATGGTCAAACTATGGGAATACAATGTGTGTAGTAAAATTTGATAAGTCATTCTTAACCATTATGTTCTTTGATTGACCCCCGGTAAATAATTTTTTTCATTAACAATGGAAATTATTTTTAATTATTTTAACAATTCATTTTGGTCAAAACTTGAATTGGACTTATTAGAAATAATTAATAAAAACTATTTAAAATATTAAATCCATTTTCTAAATTTTAATTTATATTAGTGTCAATCGTTAATTTAAAATTAATCATGCTGACTCGATGAGAATGTAGAGTTTTAAAGTGAAATATTCAAAAGTTTATTGTGGTTTTATAAAAAAACTAATATGAAAATTTATCTAATGAAATAAATTTTATGAACTGTTATCAAATAATACCAATTATAGTTTATAAAACAACAATATGATAATTATTATTTTAACTTTTTAAACAAAATTTAGATTTCAATTAAAATTCTTTATTTTTAACTATTGATCAAAAAATAAAATATTTTAGAAAAATAAAAAAGTCACCAAATGTTAAATTGATATTAGTATTTAAGAAATGAATTTTATTTTTTCAAATTTTTTCTCTAAAAGTGGTAAAAATTAATTTTAAATTATGCCCATAATGCTTGATAGAACCATCCCTTATAAAAAATACATTTTTCAAAAAATTGTTCATTTTATTTAAAATGGCTATTTTTTATTTTTAATTAGTAGATAACAATAATTTTCACAATTTATTTAAACATATTCATAACCACAATTCTAACATTAATGTGAAAATTTTCAAATTAAATTATAATATAAATAGTATATTTTTATTCCGTAAAATATAGTCTTTCATGTAATGAAATCCTTTGAAAAAATCTTTGTTTCATTTGTCACAACCTAATATTAGTGTTGAGTGTAATGAATGACGTTGAAGAGATTGTATTTATTTAAAAATAAATATATCACAATTACTTGGGGAGTTTTATTTTATTCCAAGATTGGAGTTTCATATCACATAAGCTATTGAATATAATTTAATTGTTTAGAATTTAGGGATTTTACACATAGGATAACTCTCCTAAGAGAATTGGTCTCAATTTTTTAATCATATAATTATATAGTATCATGTTTCATCAGGATAAATAATTAATTTTCTAGTTTTTATATCATCAATGGAAATCAAGTAAATATTATTTCATCTAAGGACAATGGAAAAAATGAATGTTTCAACATAGAAGAATGAAAAGATGTTAATTCCATAATGTGATAAATACAGAATGAAGAATAATCGTCAATGGATACTAAAAATGTGGGTTAAATATGGCTCATGAATTGAAGGGAAAAAAGAATCTTCTCTTATCTTGTGCTTCAACTATAGGGATATGGGGTATATATCAAACCAAAATGCCATGTGTTAGGGTAATGTACTACAAATGATTCAAAGGGGGTATTCCAAAATTATGAAATTACTAATGATGAGTTTGATTTCCACAAAGGTGTTGTGGAAAGTACTATGATCATAAAACAGAACATTAGCTAATGCTTTTTTTTTCTTTTTTTTATTCAAACTTTTTTATGTCTTCTATGTTTTCCTCAAACAGTAAATCATCCCCTAAAATCCTAATAAGGAATTTGTGAATCAATTCCTAGTGAAAATACTTTTGAAATATGGATATATCAGTTAATTGAAATTATGATATATATAAATAATTTTCATTGAAAACATGGTTATTATACAAATGTTTTATTTTAATATAATCTTACGTATGAATTATAATTCAATATAGAATACAAAAATTTATTTATTGGAGAAGGATACAATTATTCACTAAGGATATTTGGAATCCCTTTCCTTAAATGGGGAGACATAATCATCATAATCATGTTCATATTGACCTACATTAATTCACCTTAATAAAATTATAGGAGAAAATGAGTATACACAACCTATATAATAGAAATGTAACATTATAATAAATGATTCACAGATAGTGAAAAATAAATTTTTGATTTTCATGATGATTTAATATAAAATAAACACAACAATGATGTAATTTACTAGAATTTAAAAGTAGGAGTGTTTTTAAATTATGATTAATTTTCCCTCAATTTTTTCCTTGAGGTGATTCCAATGGGTTAATGTTTGTTAGAGTAATTTTTTTTGATGATGAATGTTTAGTCATGTAACATGTTATCCTGAATGGCCATTAATAATGTAGTTATACAGGTGGTGACATGGCCTCTAGCATGCCTCTCTATATGCCAGAGGATGTAGAGTACAAATGTGGGTGTAAGGAGGTGATAAGGGAGAGACTATACCCTAATTGTCAAAGTATCATGGTGGTATAATAGAAAATAAATAACTAGAAATAATGAAAGTATTAATAAATAATTGAAAATTCAATATAATAATAATAATAATCAATTTAATAAATAAAATGATATATGATTCTAATATACTACAGAATCATCCATATTAGATGATAATATATAATCTAATTAAAGACATCCAACCGATAGTGATACTGTGAAATACAATAATAATTAAAATAATTAAATGAAATTCCCCATGGACGATCTACACGAGCATCCCAAGCCATAACTATATCTTCTGCCCTTGACTCCCATGTTTATTCTAACCAACAAAACAAATCAACCAAGGTCCTGAAAATATTTGGTCGACTCGGGTACCCTAGTGTAATGAAGTCCCGAGAAGTGTGTGAGTTAATAATCCCATTAGGATCCCACCCTTGATTTTTATGATATAATCCCTTCCAAGAAATATAATATAAAGACTTGATTAGTTATATGTAGAATGAAAAATATGCAGTGTTTAATAAGGAAACAACTACCCACCCAGGTTCTTAAGGGAAACTTGAAAGCTATATCTTCTTTGGGATCATATTTGGAACAAGTTAATGAAATTTACACATATGTATATAGTAAATATATAAAAAAAGTATAGTTATATTATTCATCCACCTATATGAACCAAGTATATGCTAGCTTAAGTGGCCATATACCTAGAATACATATTGCTAGATGATCTAAGGCGTAACTCAGACATCTATAACTAGTCTAAACATGCCTAAAATCTCAAGCAAAAGGGTACGTTCCTTATATTCCAATAGAGTGAGAGTCCTCATGAAACAATACTAGATATAGTTATTGAACCTCTTTAAAATCACTCTAATCATGGTGAATGGTACATTAATCCCAACAACCATATAATTTCACTTGTGCAAGACATCATGCCCAACACCCAATGTAAGGGAGCATAATACATACATCCTATATAGAACCGTTACTATTATTTCATAACCTACATAAAGGAAGAATATAATTCTAAAAGTCATGTGGAAATACATCTCATCACTATATTTTATCAAAATCATATATATAATAAAGGAATAATCATTTTTTATTACACAAAACATGTGAAAATACATTTCATACAATAAATTAAGTAATCCCTTGTCAAAATGGCATATCAATTCAATTATGGCGTGAAATTATAATTTAATAAACATTGTGTCATTCCAACCCTTTTAGAATTCATCATCATTTAAACAATTTAATATAATTTTTTCACTTAATGAATAAAATATAAATCATTCGATGAAACTAATCAATAGTGAAAAATAAATTAAACAATTATAATCATCTCATTTAAATAAAAATAACCACCTATCATTATGTATACAACATGAAACTATCTATTTAGTTAAGTAAACACTAGAAAATCACATTATTAGGATCATGAGGCACTTAGGAGGTTACACAGTCAAGAGGAAAAATTCCTATCTAGGAAATTCTCTTAATAAGCTGAGTGAAACACTTATGAGGGGTGCTTTGGTTTGGAGAACATTTTCACATAATAAAGGAGATTAATTTTATAACTTCAAAAATATCCATGTCAATTCATGACATATAGAAATCCATAAAATAAAAGCATACAAGAAGAACCAAATAAATAAGGTCTATAATGTTTCCAAACACTAGTCATAAAATTGTATTTTGGAAGACATCACACCTCATTTAGGGGATTTATTATAAAATCCTAAAATAGTTCGTAAAAAATTCATTTAATCAATTAATCATCACAATTCAATTCACTAAATATGCATTAAAATGACTACTAACATGGAAAACGAATATATAGAACAACATGACACTTTGAACATACCCATATCAATTTTGGAAATTTCCTATATAAGGATGTTCTGTTAGTTGTCCATGCTGAATGCATAGAAGAGTTTCCAAACATTTAATCAATTAACTAAAAATTTCCAAATAATGTAGGAACACCCAATGTGTCTCCATGATCGAGGTTGACATTCACTATATACTAAAATGGGACCATATAGTGTATATCATGATGAAACAATCAATTTGATATGACGAAACCAACTATAAGGTATTTCACAAAAAAAATCCAACATCCGACAAAACATAACGAGTTAAAAATTGATGAATTTTTTGGAATAAGTCCAAGAACACCTAATTTATTCATAGCATGTATGAATCATCCAATATTGAGGTCTGATTCCAACTATTTTGGAAGAAATATATTAAAGAGAACTTCACCAAGTAAATAGGGGAAATGATCTCATACAAAAATAGCATAGAATATGCAATGAATAACCTGAAATAGATTAGATAGGATTAGAAATAATATTGACACAGATCAATGGAGATTGATAGAACATGATTCTGAAACTGAACAACAGAGATCATAACATTACTATGTTATGAATTTGTGAGCTCTATTTGGAATAGGGTGGATTTCTCATGCAGGTTACATTGGAAGATTAAAGGGTAGAATGAAAATAAAAGATCATTATGTGAATTGTGGTCATTTTTTTCATTTTAAAATTAAAAACATGGTGCATGGTTTGGGGACTCTTTTTATAAGGACCTGACCTTAAACGTTACATAATCTTGAATTAAATGAATAATTCACATTGAGGATGTTTTCAGGTTTAGAGTTTTAGTGAATTAGGCATAAAAATTACATTACAACTTGAATATTATATGTAGAAACTACTACTCAGTATCCATTTTTTCATAAAATAAAAACCCTTAAAAAGAAACATGTCTAGTTCCATGTTTTAGATAGAATGAATTTTCCTTGATCCCTTCAATGACCCTATTCATCTTTATGTCCTGTGGAAAAAATTTCAAAAACATGAGCTGGGCATAAAAATATTAGTAAGGGTTATAAAATAAGGAAGGAAAACATTATCCCATTAATAAATAAAAATAAATGAAACCATACTTTTCAATCATAAAATACCATACGAAATCATAATATTTATGAATAACACACAAAATTCAAAAATAATAAAGGTTACTTATGGAATCCATATCAAACATGCATTGTATCTATCACAACTATGTATGGATTTACACTTGGAATACCCGTCACAGTATATTCCCTAAATCTATTAGGAGAAACATCACGTTTACCTCTGTCATGTTACCCAATGCATTGGAGAGCTATCTCGGGATCACCCTCCCTAGGTTTATCACGGAACCACCCGTATACGTAAACAATGACCAATAACCATAACATAATCATGACATATGACACATGTATAAAGGAAAGATAACATTTCCACATTCCAATATTTCAAATCAAGATACTGAAATAAACAATGTTTTATCAAATCATTTTCAATACAATTTATAAATAGATTTTTGAATGAAAGTGTCCCATACCACTTTGAAGAATTTTAATGAATTATCATTTGAAAATATTAATGTCCATATAAATAAATCCCAAAACCCATTTTGAAAACACGAAAATTAATGAGGAATATTTAGACGAATAAATCTTTAAAACATTTAAAATGATATTTTAGTTAAAGTGATTTTAACAAAAAAAGAGACTATTGAATACAAATAATTGAAGAATAACATTTAATCAGAATTTTATAATATCATGAGAAGAAATTTAATCATGATATAATATATCAAATAACATTATATAAACCACATAAGTGTTAATTGGTGCATAACAACAATGAAGTCTCAGTGGAAATGTAAATTGGGATGAAATCCCTTATAAAGATGGTTTCATTCATTTAAGGATAAATCAATCACAAAAGTATGTGTGAGAAATATAAATACAACAAATTTAAGTAGATATTAAGTGTAAAACAATCAGATCTCATTCACAAATATTTATAGGATGACAAATTCATGAAGTACAGGTTGTACCCAAAGAATTGAAATTGGGTTAACAAGTTCCCTTGTAAAAATTCGATAGCCCTACGACGTCGCTTTAAAATTCATAAAATATATTGATGGGATAAAAAGGGTTACTAATCACATGGACATAATTTTTACATCAATAAGGATATATAATAACATATCCCAACATAATAATATGTAAATTAAAAGACACAACAAAAAGAAGTCTTTTAAATAGAGGAGGGTGAAAGGTTCCCTTAACGATTTTGTAACATTCGAAACATAAAACCCATGAAAGAAGGATCTTAAAATGAAGATGTAAATACCCATAAATTGTTGTATATTACAAAATTAATACAATCTTGGGTAGTACATACACCACACAAAAGTAAATAGTGGCAAATATAGCATGAATCTCTCGGGAATAAAAAGTGATATTAAATCCCCTTACCACGTTGTAATCAATTGAGTCGTATGACCAAAAGTTAACAACCACCAAAATAATAACATAATACCATTAATATAGATAGAATAATGATAATATATATCATATTTCAGTACACAATATTCCACATGAAATGAATAATTTTCAAAAAATTGAAATTTCACGGAATTAAAAGTGAGACAAGAAATCCCTTACCACGTGTCCAACTTGACTCGATCATTCTTTAATATCCTAAATAATAAAATAAAGTTAATTTATGATTTCTTAAGAACATTTTTTAAGTTTATCATTCCTTTTATATCACATACTAACATGTTATAAACATTATGTAATCATTTAAGTTAATAACGTTCATTTTGTCTATATTTTGTACCTGAGTCAGAAATTGGCAACTTATATTTACAAGCTGTCCACGTGGTAAATAGTACATTATATAAAGAATGAAATTTATTATTTAGATATCAAATATAACATATATTTATAGTATATATATATATTTTTAATAGTACATATCATTTGGAGGTACGAAATGAAATGAACCATTCATGGAGACGGAAAGCCGTATGTACACAGGGACAATACTTTCATTTAAATTTCTTATTTTAATGGAATTAAAAAATAATTATAAATAGGTATATTATAATTCTATTATAAAAGCATATATAATTTAATTAAATCCATCCTTAATACATCCCACTTAAGGCATTAACGATTCATCTCCCTTTGAGGGGGCGGTAGTCCACACTTCCTCAAATTAAAGTATCGTGTTTAAACATAATGGAAACCATAATGGTATGATACAGATGGAAAATATAGAAGCATAAAGAAAACATAAAAATCATATATATCATATATAAATACAGTTCTGTCATAATGTTTACCATGAGAGGTGGTTCTAGATATTTGAACAATCATCGTTTCTTGAGGCGTTAGTTTTCTATCTAAAGAAACATAATGTTCTTCACCATTTAGATGGATGTGTTTGTAAGTTTAGTTCAAATAATTCCCATAAAAACAACCTATTATATTTAGTATACCTCTTTTGTTACAAAATAAAGGAATAAAAAGATTTTAGGGGTTGGATAAGTAAAATAATAGAAAACAATTTAAGAGAAACTATTACCTTTAATTTTGGTAACTCTCTTTGGTTTGAACAAAGGGACCTGTTAAAGTTCCTTATGCCTAAGGTAAGGCTTCTAGGAGGAGTATAGGAATATAGGGAGATTAATTGGGTAGAAGATGGATGATCTAAAAGGCTTGGGAGGTGTATGGAATTGGTGAGAAGTGGTCTCGTTTTATAAGGGGGAGGAGGGGCTCTTTAAGAAAGTGTGATAATATTATTTTATTATATGAGGATATTTGGTTTATAACAGTCTAAAAATCAAGTCTAAGATTAAATGACTCATAGTATAAATAATATCATCAGATATGAATTTTACAGGTTTTGGATGTTATTTTAATATCTATAATCTAATTTATTTAAATCTTTTATTAATGTGGTTAATACAACATCATTATTGTCTCATGAATGATTTAATTTATGAGATGTATAAAATTATAAACAAAATACCCCGATGTAGGAATTATTTTTATATTTCCAATGAATATTTTTAGTCGAAAATATAGTTTATATAAAACCATATAAAAATTAATTTACTAAAAGATGTTTGTTTATGTCATTTTTTCCATTACATTAAATTAATTAATCTAAAGAGACATTATCTTTCATATGTTTCTCCATGGGGCCCCAAAATAGACAAAATGTTTCCAATGGTTGGCCATTAGTCATCTAATAAGGTTAGGAAATGTGTTATGGTAATTTTGAATTATTACAATATTCTTTTTACCTTGAATTACCCTATTTACCTTTAACCACGGTAAATAAAAGTCAAAAGTGACTCTTCACCAACTATGATTTTCATCTTATTGAACTAAATTTTACTTCCTGATAACAACCATGTATGTTTTATTTTCGAAATTCAAATCACAGAAGCATTAAAATTTCATTTAAATGAAAAAGACAGTTTTTTAACTACTACTAAGTGATTTCACTATTCATAAAAAATTGATGTTTTTCAGAAAAATACCAAAAAATTAGCCTAAGAATTATTGGATATCCCTAGTTCAAAAATTATGTTTATCTTTCTTCATTAAAAACATAGAAGCGGCATTAATTAATTTAAAATTAATTCTCGTTGTTAAAATAAATAGCGTGTTTTTAAGAAACAATAACAAACAAAATATTGACACTTGTTTATGTCCAATTTCAAAGTGAAATTAATTATAATGACCTAAATTGGATTAAATGGTAAAAATATATTCTAATTAATCCTTAAAACTGATTAAATGTATTATCTAACCATGTAAATAAATTACATTAAAACATAGTTTTGAATTAAAATACAATATTTTTCAGTATTCATTAGAAAATGAACATTATTGGAAAAATTCCAAAAATTTACACAAAGTAAATTTTGATGTCCCCATTCTAAAGAAGTATTTTATTTCGTCAAATAGAATGTTTTAAAGTGATAAAAATTTTATTTAAAGAGTGTTCTCCATTAAAAAATGGTATATCGGCCTTTTAATGTAAATTATGCTTAAAATTAGATTCATTCACATTTTTAGCCTGTAAATTTTATTGGATAAATGTAAATACATTTAACAAACATGTATAATCATATTTAAGTTAGTTTTTTTCATAGTTTCCAATAAAATGGATAAAAGATAACTACCATAATAATATTATATTATTAGTGTGCAACGTAAGATTTCAAAGAAACCTGTTGTTTCGTATCGGGTACGCTATCAAACATAGAAACCCCTTTTAATAAAACTAATATTTAATTCAAAAATATTAGTAAATATAAAAAATTTCTTATTATTTATTTACCTGGGATGTTACATCCTTCCTCCCTATTGGGAATTGTGTCCTCCCAATATTAAAACTGGGCTTGGAAACTTCCTTAAAATTCCCACATCGGAAAAATTTCAGTAAAACTATCACTTTAAAAGAAAGAAAAACAAGTACCATGGTCACCCAAGATAACCCATACTAGGATCCATGTAAAAAAACAAGTACAAGGAAGAGAGAACATATGGTTATGTTCTGATGGGGAGTGATAGAAAACATGATTAAGAGAATTTTAACCTCTTGAAAATCACAAACTTATGATGTGTTAAACGGTCTTTCATTACCCAGTAGGAAACGTAAAGCAACAACATTTTTGTTTTACATTCCTTTTCATAATTTGGGGGAATTAATTTACTACATAGAATATGAAAATAAAGAAATATACTTACCTTCATGTAGAGTTTTATCCTTTAATAAGTTTCTACCAAAAACTTATCTTTTCTCCAAATAAAGAGAATTCAAAAGGACATGGTGACATCAAAATCACAAGAATAATCTTCATGAGAATCACATAATCCACAAAAGAAGAGCTATATATTTCACTTGTCGTTAGACATCAATAAAAACAAAAATTGTTTGTGCGAGATCAGATAATATGCAAAAAGGATAATCTTTTACAAAAATAAAACTTATCGTAACCTCCAAAATTTTTCAAACAAAACCCAAAGACCAAAAAATACCATTCAAAAAAACAACATTCCGTAAAATTATTCAAAAGTGATCCAAACTATGATTGAAACCCATATCTCAAAAGGATTTAAATACACAGTCTTCCAAGATAACATTTATCTCTAAATAAAAACATTTAATCATAATGTCTCATATTGGAAAGTAATTATCAAATCACATGTTCTCCATGATAGGTTAATAATTTTCTTAAATACACCAAATTGTAAAATATCTACAATAAAAACATAGATTCTTCCAAACTGAAATTTTGACCATTATTACACAATTGAAATCCATAGTATTGTACCTTCCTTAGGGATATAGTGTTTCTTAAAAAAGTTAGAACATCTTCCACAACAACCATTATTACTTAATAACTAAATCATTTTTCTATACTAAGTTTATCCATTTGATAAAACAGAAGTTCCAAAAATCAACTTATTATTATTGCATAAAAACGTTTTACTAAAATAATTAGACATACTAACCAGGGACTTCAAGTAGGCTAAAGGTAGTAAATTCACCCTTATCTCCCTTCAATTGTGGGTTTGATTCCTACAGCATTGCCAGATACAACGGGTTGTCACCCATCCTACGAGTTTTTGTTTTTATAATACTCAAAAATAACCCTAACTTGTTTTAACCTCAATGGAATCATTATACCTCTAATTTACAACCAAATTAATTATGATCTCAACATCTTAATTCTTGAAGTCTTATTTTACCACCATACGATAAAATAAAATGATCTCCAAAATGAAGAACATCAAACCTTGATCATGGTGTCCATTTGGTTTCATCGCCATCTTATTCACGTAAGTAGAAGGTCCATGCACCACAATAAGGATTTAGAGATTTTTAAAAATCATTTGCTTCATCCATAAAAATACACCATGTACAACATGGGTAATATAAGTGTTCACAGAAAAATAGATTTGGAAAATAATAATGTATAACATATAATTTCAAAACATCTGATAAAACATGATTTCTATAAAATAGTCAGACCAAATTTGAGTTGAAACTTTCAATTAATAGTCCTTTTAAAATACCATAGATATGTTCTAAGAGACTATATTGTAAAATAAAATATAAATAGGTTGCGCAAGGGTCTCCTTCTTCATCACCTTTTTTAAAATCATAATATGCTTCAAAATCAGGTGATAAGGTAAAATATTTGAAAATGGCTTGATAAAATTTACCTATCTTGAAAATATGAGAATATTGTGAAAATAGGATTTTTCTAAATACAACCCATGATCCAAGATGATAACGAGGTATAGTGGATGTTTTTGATATCTCAGAAAACTGATTTCAAGTGAGTTTTATGCTTGAAAAAGTTTCACAATCATCCGAACATGACTTTGCAATAATTATTACCAGCATGTCATCATGAAGAGATAGGAATGCCGTTTGAGATCCTCCTCCTTCAATTTGTAACTGACATTCCTTGATCTGAAAAAGTTATAAAACAATGATTGAACTGAAATAATAGAAATAGGGACTAACCATGTGTCTAAAGAAAACTCTTAATCACTAAAGTTGTCTGACCTCTAATATCAATTATAAGGACATGGCCTTAAACATTACATAATCATGAATTAAATGAATAATTCAAATTGAGGATCTTTTCAGGTTTAGAGTTTTTTAGAATTAGGCATAAAAATTACATTACAAAATGAATATTACATGTAGAAACTACTAATCAGTATCCAATTTTTTCATAAAATAAAAACTCAAAAAAAGAAACACGTCTAGTTCCATGTTTTAGATAACATGAATTTTCCCTGATCCCATCCTTGACAAAATTAATCATTAAGTCATGTGGAAACATATCAAAAACATGGGATGAGCATAAAAAGCTCAGTAATGGTTATAAAATAAGGATGAACAAAATTATCCCATCAATTAATAAAAATCAAATAAACCATACTTTTTAATCATAACATAACTTACGAAATCATATGATTAACGAATAACGCACACAATTCATAAATCATAAATGTTACTTATGGAATCCATATCAAACATACATTGTACCTTAAATACAACATAAGTATTTACACTGGGAATACCCATCATAGTATATTCCCTAAATCTCTTAGGAGAAACATCACGTTTACCTCCGTCACGTTACCTAATTCATTGGAGAGCTATCTCGAGCTCACCCGCCCTAGGTTTATCAAAGAACCACCCAAATACGTTAACAGTACCCAATAACCATAACATAATCATAACATATAACACATGTATAAATAAAAGATAACATTTCCACATTCAAATATATCAAATCAGTATATTGAAATATACAATGTTTTATGAAATCATTTTCAAAACCATTTAAAAAGATATTTTTGAATCAAAGTGTCTCATACCACATTGAAGATTTTAAATGAACTATCATTTGAAAAAATTAATTTCCATATAAATAAATCCTAAAACCCATTTTGAAAACATGGAAATTAATGAGAAATATTTATAAGAATAAATATTTAAAACATTTAAAACGAAATTTTAGTTATAGAGTTTTTAACAAAAAGAGAGACGCTTGAATAAAAATAACTGAAGAATAAATTTTAATCAGAATTTTATAATATCATGAGAATAAATGGAATCATGATATAATATTTCAATGGAATGTATATACACCATATAAGAGTTAATTTGTTCATAACAACAACGAAGTCTCAGTGGAAATTTAAATTAGGATAAAATCCCTTATAAAGATGGCATCCTTAAATTAAGGATAAATCAATCACATAATTATGTGTGAGAAATATAAATACAAAAAATATAAGTGGATATTAAGTATAAGACAATCTTAGGTCATTCAAATATATTCATAGGATTACATATTCAAGCAGTACAAGTTGAACCAAAAGAATTGAAATTTGGTTAAGAAGTTCCTTTGTAAACATTCAAACGCCTAACATCGTCACTTTAAAATTCAGAAAATTAGTTGATGAGATAAAAAGGGTATCTGATCACCTGGAAATAATGTATACATCAATGAGGATATATAATAAAATATCCCAACATAATAAGATGTAAATTAAAATACATTACAAAAAGAAGTTTTTTAAATAGAGGAGGGTGAAAGTTTCCCTTACCGATTTGGTAACTTTCGAAACTTACAACCCATGAATGAAATATCATAAAATGATTATTTAAATACCCATAAAGTGTAGTATATTACACAATGAATACAATTTTTGGCAGTAGATACACCACACAAAATGAAATAGTGGAAAATTTAGCATGAATCTCAAGGGAATAAAAAGTGGGTTGAAATCCCCTTACCATGTTGTAATCAATCGAGTCATATGACCAAAAGATAATAACCAACAAAATCATCACATAATACTATGAATATGAAGAGAATCATGATAATATATATCATATTTGAGTACCAAATATTCCACATGCAATGAATAATTGGTGAAAAATGGTAATTTCACGGAATTAAATGTGACATAAGAAATCTCTTACATCGTGTCTGACTTGACTAGATCGTTCATTAATCTCCTGAATAAAAAAGTCAAGTAAATTTATACATTCTTTGGAAATTTTTTTTAAGTTTATTATTCCTTTTATATAACTTATTACCATGTTATAAACATTATTTAATCATTTTAGTTAATAACGTTCATTTTGTCGATATTTGGTACTTGAGTCAAAAATGAACACATTATATTTACAAGTTGTCCACGTGGTCAATAGTCCATTATATCCAGAATGATATAAATTATTTAGATATAAATTATATCATATATATACAGTATATATATATATATATTTATTTATAACAGTACATATCATTTGGAGGTAAGAAATGAAATGCACCGTTCGTGGAGACGGTAAGCCGTACGTACACATGAACGCTACTTTCATTTATATTTCTTATTTTAATATAATTAAAACATAATGATTCATAATTATATGATAAATCATGTATAATATCTTATATAATATCATTAAATCCATCCTTTATAGGTCCCACATAGTGCATTAACGATTCATATCACTTTGAGGGGGCGGTAGTCCGCACTTCCTCAAATTAAATTATCATGTTTACACATAATGGAAACCATAAAGTTAGGATATTAATGGAAAATACATAATAAAAAAAATTAAACATAATATATATCATATATAAATACAGTTCCATCATAATGGCCCCAATGAGATCTGGTTGGATATATTTGAACAATCATCGTTTCGTGAGGCGTTAGTTTGCCTTCCAAAGAAACATTATGTTCTTCACACATTACATGGAGGTGTGCGTAAGTTTAGTTTGAATCCTTCCCATAAAAACATTATAGTATATTTATGATACTATTTTTTTACAAAATAAAGGAATAAAGAGAGTTTAGGGGTTGGAGAAGTAATATAAAAGAAAACAATTTAAGAGAAACAGTTACCATTAATTTGGGTAACTCCCTTTGGTTTGAACCAATGGACTTCTTGAAGTGCCTTCTGCCTAAGGTAATGATTCTAATAAAAGAATAGGTGTGTAGTGAACTTAATTGGGAAGATTTTGGATGATCCAAAAGTCTTGATAGGTGTAATAAATTGGTTAGAAGCGGTCTCCATTTATAAGGGGAGGAGGGGATCTTTAGGAAAGTGTGATAATATTATTTTATTATATAATGATACTCGGTTTATAAAGGTCCAAAAATCATTAACGTAGAAGATAAGATGAATCATAGTCTAAATAATATCATCCAATATGAATTTGACATGTTTTTGACGTTATTTTAATATTTATAATCTTATTTATTTAAATATTTCATTAATAAGGTAAATGGTACATCAACATTGTGTCATAAATGATTTAATTTAGGAGATGCCTAAAAATTAAAAAAATACCATGATTAGGAACTATTTTTAGCTATAAAATGAATATTTTTAGTCTAAAATATAATTTATATTAAACCATATAAAAATAAATTTACTAAAAGATTTTTGTTTATGTAACTTTTTCCTTTACGTTAAATTAATTAATCTAAAGTGTCATTATATTTCATAAGTTGCTCCATGGGGTCCCAAAATAGACTCAAAGAAGGCCATAGTCATCCATTACTCATCCAACATGGTTAGGACATGTTTTATGGTAATTTTGAATTATGAAAAAATTATTTTTACCTTGAATTACGATATTTACCTTTAACCGAGGAAACTAAAAGTCAAAAGATACAATTGAACATATATTATTTTCACATTATTGAACCGAATTTTTCTTCTGGATAACAAAAATGTATGTCATATTTTTTAAATTGAATTCATAGAAGCGGTAAGATTTAATTTAAATGAAAAAGTTAGTTTTTTTAACTACCACGATGTGATTTCACTATTCATCGAAACATTGATGTTTTTCATAAAACACCACACATTCAGACTATGATTTATTTGATATTTAGAATTCAAAAATAATGACTGTTTTTTAAAATTCAAAACATAGAAGTGGAATTAATTAATTGAAAATTAATTCCCATTGTTAAAACAAATAGAGTAATTTTTAGAAATAATAACTATCAAAAGATTGACACTTGTTTATGTCAAATATCAAAGTGAAATTAATTACAATGACCTAAATTAAATTAAATGGTAAAAATATATTCTAATTAAACTTTAAAACC
Organism: Viscum album; assembly: GCA_963277665.1. Lineage (NCBI taxonomy): Eukaryota > Viridiplantae > Streptophyta > Magnoliopsida > Santalales > Viscaceae > Viscum > Viscum album. The sequence continues at coordinate 278,901,442 of OY728161.1, read as the reverse complement.
AATTAAAAAAATAATCTATCCATATAATTTTTTTTATTAAAACATAGTTTTGAATTAAAAAACAATATTTTTAACAATTCATTAGAAAATGAACTTTATCAGAAAAATTCCAAAAATTTACACAAAGTAAATTTTTATGTCCCCATTTTAAATAAGGATTTTATTTGGTCAAATAGAATTTATTAAAGTTACAAAAATTATATTTAAATAGAGTTCTCCATTAAAAGGCGGTAAATCGGCTTTTTAATGCAAATTATGCTTAAAATTAGATTTATTCACAATTTAAGCCTCTATCTTTTATTGGATAAATGTAAAGATATTTAAAAAACATGTATAATCATATTGTGGTTATTTTTTCTCATTCCCGCCAATACAATGGCTAGGAGTTAACTACCAAAATAATATTATATTATTAGTGTGCAATATAAGAGTTCAAATAAACCTGTTGTTGCGTATCAGGTACGCTTTCAAACATAGCAACCCCTTCAATGTAAAATTAATATTTAATTCAAAAATATTAATAAATATGAAATATGTATTATTCTTTATTTACCTGCGATGTTACATTGTTTGGCCAAATTGTGTGCCAACCATGAGACACCCTTTTTTTAAGAAACCACATCATAAGGTTTGTGCCACATAGTTACTCTAACCATGATCCAACCTTGCAATGAATAGTTTGAGGGTAATGGCTAAGTGACATGACCTATGATATAATGTCTCATGGTTTGGGTAAATCATGTGCATCCCATATATGGAATTTATAATCCCATTATACTGCCACATGGTTTCCTATTGGTGGCCACGCAGTTTCATATATATAGTTCTCCTCTCACATTGCTCTTCTGTTTTGTGTTTTCAGAGTTCGATGCTCTCGAAACATAACATAGAACATAAGGAACCATTAATTCCACCAAGAACATCTATAAAATACACAATAAAGTGTTCCAAATATATGAATAACATTCCGAAGATCAGTTTTATGAACACCCCATCTGTTAAATGACATCAAATTCCCTTGGAAATTTTCCATGACTCAAATAAAGGGTCGTTTAAATATCCCCACCATTGAAATTCTAATCCCCTATAATCCTTTTGGAACAAAAATACATTATCCAACCTAAAAGGGTCTTGAAGCATCATTAAAAAGTTCATATTGAGTTTCAAAATTTCGAACACACCTTTAATTATTTATGAATCATATGACACTTGATCCATAAAAACCTAATCTATCGCTTGTTTCCAAGAAAAACACTTAAATAGTGATTATAGAAGTATGTTTATTTAGAGACCTGGTCACATCAGCTTTTTAAACTTCTAGTCAAATGTGATCACAACCTTAGGATTTTATATGGGAAGGGGAAAATTGTAAACCATGAAAGCTATACCATTGGAATTTCCTTACATGGATACTTATATGTGTTATAAAAACAATCCAGACATGTTTTATTTATGTTGGTGAACCCAATTACATTTGAGGTCACAACAAAAACCTCATCGTAAGGAAATTGTTGAATCCATAATGAACTAACTGGAACTGGTTGTGAAATAGTTCCATGAAATACAATTATGACCTTTAAATCACACCCTCTATAACTCCATATCACAATTTAAAAATTTTCTTTACTAACAATATTCATTGATGAAGAATAATCATAACTCAAGACACCTCTAACTAACCATTCACAAAATGAAGGAAAAATATGGCTGATAACATACTAACTTTACCATAATACCTTCTTTTATGGAACAATGTGTTTACAATGATCATGATCATTAGATCGCACCCCTAAATTCTGGAAATGTTCCATTGTCAAACCTTCAATTTACCCATTAAATCATCACATCTCAACATGAACAAGGTTGCAGTCCAGATCTAGCCCACTAAAATTATTTCCATACTAAACAACATCTCCAATCCTAAAATCGAGTCCTAGGTAACCTCAAATTAAAAACAATATCCCAAGGATATTAACAAGGTAGTACACACACCATTATTACCAGTGAGATATTGATACAAATCCAAGACATCTACTCTAGATCATTGTCTAAGCCTTGAGTAAAATCCAATAGGAAGTCAAGTTAGAGGAAATAGCTTGTGTCTAAGAGTATGTCCAAGGAATTACTATATGGAGACCCATGTACCACTCATGACTAACCAATACATGATACAATCCATGTTTCGAGTGTGAAACATTGATAAAACAACCAAACAATATGATCAGATTTTTAATCTTTAGCATGCTGTAACAGTGATTCCCTATTAGTGCATCAAAGATGACATCATGATAGGTAATATTCTCTTCTATCTAAAAAAATACATTAGGATGAAACAAATAAAAAAAAGATAAAAATTAGAACCACTATTGTTTGACTTCTCAAAATAATCTCTTCTTCACTTTCTGACACACCGTCCCAAATCGATCACATGACATTACTACTCAAGGCATCACATGATCATTCATGCATTACAACTATTGTCTAAAAAATAGTTTTTTTCTGAAGGTTTTCGTCCACATCAATCCCATTGATGTTTTGTTACCATGAAATAAGATTCTTGTTTAAGAAAATACAATCCTGAAAGGAATTCTTGAAAAACAAACCATTTTCCAATGGTCCTCTTTATCCATGATCTTTCTACATGGATGGAAATATTTTCCCCATAAATAACATCATACTTCCAACTATTGGGGCATCCAAGTCATTGAAAATGAATTTAATACGATACACTCACAAGCAAACTAGAACAAAACAACATTAAACGTCCATAATCACTTCTCCAAGTAACAATCACCAAAAATACAACATCAGATCATTTGGAATGGAATACAGAAGTAAACCGACATGCATTTCAAAACAAAAAAAAATATCAAGAATTCATATTGAGAATTGAGTAAAACATGGTTCTGTTTAATTCCCTGGTCACTCAACCACATAGTTATCTAGAGACGACACTCAATATCCCAAAGATCAATGATTTCATTATCCCCAACTAGTTCATTACATCATTTTGCACTAGATGAGCACCATGTATGTGAATGTATACTACTTCCTAGTTTCAATGGAAAAATGGTATACAATCAATACTTCCCATAGGATATCCACCCTATGCATCAAAGTATTAGGTAGTCTATATAAAATATTTAACTCAAAGTCATACTAACTCATACAACCTTTATCCTGGATGAAGATGTACCAAATTATCCATCATAGAGGTTGAGAAACTGATAAGTGACAAATAAACTAGCTGACTATGCCCGAGGCATGACTAACCTACGAAAATCAAGCATTACTCAATGTTTCCACATATAAAGGGGTTATGGATACCATGATCACCCATCCAAATAATGTTTCATTTAGAAACTAAGTTTCCTACTAGGGACAAAAACAACCAAATGACACCAAACATCAAAGAACACGTTGTATTAAAAATTCCGTAAAACTATAAGGGTGATACCTACCATTGGATATCCCCTTACAAATAATAAGTGTCAAACCAATCACTAGGTCATTCCTTACAGAAGTCACTAATATAAACAAATATCTTTTATGAAATTTCAAAACAAATGAACTCCAAAAAAACAACCCCACTTCCAATCAAGGGATACTTAAAGAGAAAATTAAACTACCCATACAATAGGGTTTAAAAAAGGAATCCACTTCCGGTTTTGTTTTAATGTATTTAAATTTATTCAAATTTAGTTTTTAATGATTTAAATTATTTCATCAAAAACAAAAATTCATACATGATAGTCTTATCAAAACCCCTTTTTATAACGTAAACAAAATTTCATCATACTATTATAATTAGAAAATTTAACATATAAATTCCTTTTTAGTAGATAAGGTGACCCATGAGAGCCTAATTAAGATAACTTTGGTTCTTTAGAAATCAACCCAATAATACTGGCTTAATTGTTGAAATTAAAAACATCCAAACAAGTCATCCCATAAAAAACATGCCACATCTAAACTACATGGGTCCAGTTTTACATTTTATAAGTTAACCAATTCATTTCAAAATAAATCTAAATAAATTATACATGTATATACCTTTCATAATATTCAATGGTTGTAAAAACAATGGTTCAAGTACATGGGTTTCCTCCACCCCAATCTTCAAATCACCCAAAGACATTATAGAATGATGTCTAGATCCAATTTTATCTAAACTAGTTTCATTTCATATTATAACATGCTCATGTATAATACATCAACCACATGGGTGGCCATCTACTAAACCATATAGAGCCAAAACAACTATATAGTTTGGAAATTGGAACCCATTATTCAAAACTAATTAACCTAAGTCTTTAAACATTACCAGCCATAATATTTAAACCATGGGTTTTATATAGGTATAAAGCTCAAAAGATAGATCCTACATATGTGCTACAATTTATTAGTTATAAGGTGCCCGAACACCTGAAAACTAAACACTGGTTCCCATTTTATTTCAATGACTATATTTATCCAATACAACCATTTGCATATATCAAAATCAAAACAAAGTATGATATCGTATACTGTAAGCACAGAATAACATTCTGTTAAATCAAAAGCACATTACACATGCTATCATTCTAAGAAAACATCCAAGAATTATTTTATCAATAGGCATGATAAGGAAAAAAAATTATGGCATTTAATCATCTAAAATTTTTATAAAAGAATAAATTATAATGAATTAACCAAACATATACCTATATAAGCATGGAGGGACACACAATTCATACAAATAAAACTAGGTTTTGACTACAAATGCAACTACATGGAATATAAGATGAATGAAATGTTATTTTCTATAAACCTTTAGTGATTCATCTAATTCGTCATCCATTCCATACCAAGCCAATGGAAAATTCAATAAATTCATAAATTAATATGCAGTAGAAATTAAAGCAATCACTCAATTTGAAATTATAATCAACATTAATATTAAATAGAATGAACATCGATCATAGATTTGTACACATGGATTATTCCCTATGGGTGGGTTGATTAGTCCCAAACATAACTATTTCCTAAGATCCGATACATTCTTAGTCTCATGTCTACTAACCAAAATCTGCAAGCCAAAAAAAGAACTACTTTGATACAAATTTGCAACATCCCAACCTAACTAACAATTAATATGATAGCCAGACTGGTGGTAAAATGGAACCAAGCATGCCTCACCATACATAATTGGATTCTTACTAGCAGTGATGGTGTAAAACGGTGATAGTGGGGGAATATAACATCAGGGTTAGAGTAGAATAGCGGTACAATAGGTAATAAGTAATGGGGAATAACAGAATTAGGAATAAATGAATGACTGTGAAACATAATAATAATAATAATAATAATAAATGAATAAATAATACAGTGGACAAAACCAATATACAACATTTGCATGATTTTCATATAATAATACATAAGCTAAAATACCAGATATAAAAAAGTAACTGATATAGTAAAAATCACAAATAATGAAATGAAAAAAAATAAAATCCCCAAGGGTGATCTTCATAAATATTCTAAGCTCAAGCTTGGTCTTATGCTACTATCCCCAAGGTACATTCTAATAGCATAAGAAATTAACCTGTGACCTACAAATAAATGGTCTACTCAGGTTCACCAGTGCAATGGAGACCCGATTCGGGAGTGAGATTATAATACTAGTAGGTTACCTCCCATAGAGACTATAACTGGATCCAGTCCGTGAAATATAATATAAATTATTATGTAGGTATAACTAGAAATATAAACTAGTAGTGAAGAATAAATAAACAATAACCTTCTCATGTTTCAAAGGGATGCCCAATGACTATACCTGATTCATGTCATAGATGGAATAAGTGTATTAATTTTAATCATATGTATATAATATTAATATATACATAGTGTAGGTATATATTTCATCCACCTATATGAAATAGGTATGTGCTGAAGTATGTTTCCATATACCAAGAAACCCTAGTTTTTGGTTGGAAAAGGGCATAACTCAGACATCCATAACCAGTCTAAATGTCCCTAAAATATCATGCAATATGTTACATTCCATACACCCAAATAGATTGAGTGACATCATGAAACAACAATCTGGATGGAGAGTGAGCCACCAAAGAATCACTGTAATCTTGGTACGTGGAACTTATAACCCAACACCAATATATTATCACTAGTGGAAAATATCATTATTAGTAGTCGATGTAAGGGGGCATGGTACCACAATTCTTAATAGAACCGTAACCATCATTCCAAAGCCTATGTAAATGAATAATATAATAATAAAAATCATTGGGGAATACCTCCCATCCATCTCATTGGTGAAGCCCATATACATAAGAAAGGAAAAATCATTTTGATAATAAATGAAATTATGAAATACCTCTCATGATTCAAATTTTTTGAGCCATTTTCAAAATGGAATATCATTCAATTATGGAATGTACATAACATGAAATAAAATGAATTTACATGACACCGCATCAAAATTCCTTTCCATTTCTACAATTTAATATAATAAATAAATTTCATTGATACCCTTCAAATCATTCCTGGATATAAATCCATCATGAACAAGAAATCCAACTATTATAATTATCCCATTTATGTAAAAAAAACATTATTAGGAATATATTGATCTAGAAGCACACCATTTAGTTAAAATAATCTTGAAAATTCTATTTTCCAGGCTCAAAATGCACGTAAGAGGTTCGACGATCAAGATGGAAGATTCCTACAAGGTAAATTTCCTTAATTAGCAAGGACAATAACTTAGGAGTGGTGCTTTGGTTTAGAAATCATTTACACAAAAAACATTATTGTATTCCATCAATAAAAGCCATGTCTCAACATTACATATAGAAAATAATGACATCTAAGCATTAAAGAAGAACCAAATCAATAAGGGGAATCATGTTTCAAAACACTAAACATCACTTTGTATTTTTCTAGATGGAGAAAATCAATTAATGGGTTTTATTACAAAATCCTAAAATTGATTAAAAAACCATTTGATCAAATATTAAACACAATATAATACCCAAAAATTTAATTTAAATAAATTATTACATGGAAAACAACTATAAATATCAAAATGACACTTAGGAGGTTCCTTGAAAATTTGAGTAATTTTCTATACATGAAAATTCCATTATTATTTTAATAAAAATGCATAAAAGGTTTTCCAAAAATTTAATAAATTTATTAAAAATATAAAAAAAAATCTATCACACCAAAAGGGTCTCTACAATTAATGATGACGCCCTTTATATACTAAACACAGACCATAGGGCGTATATCTTGGTGTAAGAGTCGATTTTATATAAATAATGAAATTATATATGAATGTGAGGGAAAATATGTTGTGTGGTAAATTTGAAATATTTATAAATTGATGAATAAATTTTGAATAAGTTGTATACCACCAAAATTAAGATTAGGAGGTATTATTCTTCTGATATTGAGGTCTTATTGGATTTGGATTATAAGAAATCAAAGTAATAGAATTTCTACTAGGAAATTTGGAAAATGAGATCGCACCAAAATATAATTGAATATGGAATAAATATCTTGAAATATATTTTAGAAAATATGAGAACATAAAAATATATATCCATAGAGACCGATGGAACTAGATTTATACTAGGAATGTACGAGATCTGACCATGCCATGTTTAGGCTGTAGTGATATTCATTTGGAAAAGGGAGGAAGTCTCAAGCGGGTTCAAGAAGAAGAAAAAATGATATAAAGAGAAAAAAATATCATTAAGGGATTTTTTTAATTTTCCCATAAAAACATGTTTCAATGGTTCAGAATCATTGTTTAACTAGAACATGTGCCAACTCTGCGACACCCATTTCTTAGGAAACCACCTCACATGGTTTGTACCGCATAGTTACCCTAACTGTGTGCCAACCGTGTGATGAATAGATTGAGGGCACTGCTTAAGTGGAACAAATTTTGTAATAAAGGCACATTGTTTGGTTAAAATATTCATAGACTGTGTAGGGAGTTTATCCTCCCTATCTATAGTCCCACATTTTTATGTTGGAGGCCGCAAAGTTTTAGAAAAACATTGCACTTATTTGAATCCTCTTTCATTTTTGGTTTTCAAATTATGATTCATTCAAAACCTGACCGAGAAATCTAGGAACCTTTTGAGCCTTCATACAGATCTAAAACCCACACATTTAAGTGTTCCAACACTCAAAATTATCTTCTAAATCTTAGGTTTAAATGTAGCATATCTAGAAAACGCTGAAATTCAAATTCCATTTAATTTTTCCTTAACTCAAAACATGGGTCTTTACAAGTTGGATGCATGGTTTATGAATCAAGTACCTAAGATATAATGTGGGGGTTCATTTAATGACTATAGTTACAAGATATATGGAATTTATTTATGTATATCCCACAAGACTATCGGTGGTAAAGGCATAATGCCTGCATTTTCCATAGAGAGACGTGCCAATCAATGATTTCCAAAAGTTCAATAATTAATACAACTTTCATCATTCTATAATAATATGAGTATTAAGATAACTCTATGTACTATTCAATGTTTATTCCACCCTACAATCACGTAGAGCTCTACTTTAGTGCACTATGCTCCTTCTTAATTTCCTCTAAGGTTATTGTAGTCTTGATCGATCTGGTGTTATCCTTCAAGGAATGACCTATATATTCTATGAAAACAATAACCGAATTTCACTATTATATATCCTATATCCACTTCATATTATCTAGATCTATTAATATACACCTATATATAATGGATGATTTATTCTTTATTAATAGGCCATTGTTGGATCATAAGAATTAGATACAACTCCATGACCGACCACAAATATTCTCTTGTAATTGTAACTATTTTCGTATGTTGATTTTGATTCCATAAATTATCTTGATATATTAGTTAAATAAACATTTTATAGACACCATTATGATGTAATGGGTAACATTATAGAGAACATGGGTGAATTTGAATGATCTAGGTTTTATCTATCATCAGATCGTGGAAATTTGAATCAACGTACTAAAGGTTGGATGTCCTAACCATTCGGGGACCCTTTATGGAGTTATTTGAAATGTATATCAGGTGTTTTACATTTCATTTCACATCATAAATGTTGTTATATCATATCAATAGAATATTTTATATATTATGTTCCTTTCATTCTATATAGTACCATATTTTGGGAATGATTCGTAGCTAGTGGAATATTTATTATGACAGATTTTTCCTTTTTATTCCATTATTTACATAAGTATTATTAAACATCTAGTGGAACCACTATTTTATTCATTAGTTAGATAAGTGGCCCTAATGAGATTAGATATATCCACAAAGTGATATCTTGTAAGAAATGACTCATTGGATGTGGCTCTAGATAAATTACACATAATATTATATATTTTCATGTGACATCGAATAGTAGTAAAAGTACATACACCATTCGAAAGGATTTTTTAGGCCCGTAAGATGTATCAATACGGTAAATACATGTGTTTTATGATGTTATATTATTGAAGGTGATCCCAAAATACATTCCATTAGAGGTAAGACATGATTCATGGGAGCGACTAGTTGTTAAAGGTGCACGTGGAGTTGTTTTATAATAGTGGAACATGTATTGCCCTTAATGGAGGATGGAGACACATAGAATGGAATATTAAATGTGATGATCACTTATGAAATTCTTCCAACATGGTTCCAGAGAAGGTATGTCAGGGGTTTATTATAGATGGGTTAGTGTATGATCACTTACTATATGATTGTTTTAATTATTAAATATGAATTTTCCTTTCCATCTTGGAATAAAAATCTATATACATGTTCACATGTGATAATGATGCATTGTGGGTGTCATGTTTTGTTTAAAATCACACCATATATAGTAATCATAGTGCACATTCATTCTTCATGATTAGGAATCCGAATAAGTTAATGAGACCATCAATAGGTTTTTGAAGAGCATAGAGTTTTGATATTGATTTGGTATTGTGAAAGACATATGAAAATAATGAAATAATTTTTTTTTGCAATTTTACTTATTCTACTTGCTGACATGACACATCAAGGGTCTGTTGGTTTTGTAATGTAGGATTTGACATACAATTGTTTACATAATTATGTTTATGCTATTTTACATTGTAATATTCAGTTAAATTCCATATATGTTGTCATATTCTTGTGTATGACTCTGATTATTGAGTGTATAGTCGCCCAAAAACAGATATATACCCTCACCACAAGAAAGAATCATATTCATAAGGGTGAGATCACATGAGGTCACGTGACACTTCATCTTAGACCCATAGATTTTGGTTGGGGTTTATCATGTGAATTTTTGTTTTCCATTGAACTCAAATAAGATAAAAAAAACCTGTTTGAATTAATATATAAATAATGGACAAAGTGGAATTAGTGGATTTAAAGAAACAACTGCAACAGTTGTGTGATAATTGATTCATTAACCACAGTGTTTCACCTTGGGAATCCCCTATTATTTTTGTTAGATAGAAGAATGTGTAAATGAGGTCGTGCATTTATTAAAGGGATATAAATTCTTGTAATATATATATATATAAACTATCATATTCTATAAATTGATTACTTATACGATCTACTTCATCGAGAACGATATTTTTCAAAGATTGATCTCTATCCTTGGTATCAATAATTTCACGTAAATAATGAAGGTATTATAGAGATGATATCTCAAATGATGTCTGGACATTATGTTTTTATAGTAATTTATTATTTTTTGACTAATAAACCCTATAACATTTTGGATATGATGAAAAAATTAATCAAATATTATTTCGATATTTTTTTGTCGTATTTATTGATAATTTATTAAGATACTCTGTAGAAAATGTCGGGCATAAATTCTGTTTGAGAATCATTCCTAAATATCTAAAAGGAAATTAAATATATTGTAAATTTAATAAGTATGAATTTTAGAATCCAAAAGTGTATTTTTATGGCCAAATTACCTCTATTAATAGAATATCTATTGATATTTTACTGAAATAGGTTGTCAAGTAATGGTTTTCACTAATGAACAGAACCGAGATACATAATTTCTAGTGATTATAAGAACACTATTACCACATCATTCAATTTTTTTCTAGTTAGATAACCCAAAAAATGTTATCAGGTAAAGGGGTTAAGTTCATATAGTCCGAATAATGTATTTTTTTAATAATTAAAGATGATATTGGTCAACTCCGAAATATTGACTTTATGATGAGGGAGGGATGTATTTTTGATATATGGTGATGCATATATGAAATGAAATTGATGAAAGAATATAAATGATTATGGAGTTTTTTATTTTTTTTGATCATATTTTAGGATCCATGAATAAATATAATATATCCCATGATCTTGAGTTTTAATCTGTAATATTTTCCTTGAATATATGGAGAAATTATTCATAAGGGGAATGATGTGAGAAATATATGGATAAAAAATATTGAAGTATAAAATTTCAAAAACATATATCATCATTGGACAAATAGGGTGGATAGATCTAATAACGGATTATGATTTCTCAATAAACTTCCTCCTGATTATAGAAAATATGGTGGATGGTATATTGGGTAGGAAAGACCATATATTATTTTTACTAAAATGAGGGTATACAAATATAAGTTTTTCAACGATTTATAAATCTTGGAAATTAGAATCATTTGGTATGGAGAAACATCACTCAATTTCCAAATGATTTCCATACCACATTATAAGAGAAGATAAAAAGATCCCAACATGATAATAGGTGTTTACAAAAAAATAAATGCATGAAATGATGTGAATTTGGAAATACATTTTTATGTTGAAACTGTACAAGAAATTGGAAAGTGGTTATGTGTTCCCTTAATAAATAATAAAAATATGGAATTACTTGATTATGATCAAATCTCAAATATCTCTAGACAACCATATTATACCATGATGTATAAGTATTTTAGAAAATAATATATTTTGATAAAATGAATTAAGAAATTGATTACTATGTCTTGGGAGTCTTATTTTTTAAATAATTAAATGTTAAGGAAAACCCTCCAAATGGATTCACTCAACATCTCTCTATTCATATGTGTTGGTAGGATGATATCCCCATGGATATTTTCACTTGATTTCCCAATAATTAAAAAATAAATGTTTCCATATGTGTTATAGTTAATTACATTACCAAGTGAGAAACTTGTATCATTATATTGGAGGATAAACCTCTTTATTTCATCAGATTACCCTATAACAATATTTTTATGGGACAATATGGTTCACGACTATCGATTTTATCAGATCATGATCCATGGTTTACATGGAAATTCTAGAAAAGTATTCAGATGGATCTAGATATTGAGATACAATTTACCACTGCTTATTCATATAAAAAATATTATAAATCCAAAAACAATATTAAAATAATAGAATACATTATATGATTATTCTCACTTGAATATTATTATGAACTCACATTTAATTACATGAATATTACATCATTTTAACAAATTCAAGGATAAAATGGTTTAATATAATGAAAAAAATTAGATCATACATCACATATAAAAAATAATAAATAAAAATTATTAAATACTAACACTTTACCCACTACGAATATTTCATTTTATCAATTGTACATGTAGTCACATGAGGATATATATCAATGGAAGGGGGGATCTACAATCTCAATAAGTTTAGGAATAAGGGACATGAATAAACAATATAATGGTGAGAATAATCAACATCATTATATCATAATCATAGGACCATCATCAAAATTAAAAATATATAAATTTGATCGTGGAAGAGAATATCTAATGGCATAAAATTTACTCCTTATGTCATTGTGTTCCAATACCTCACTTAATTTTGAACAAAGATAGTATATTTTCCATGTAAATCATCTATTCATAAATAAAAATATCATCACTCTGAAAAAATATTTCATTGTGTTTATGAATAATACATATAATCTAATTATAAACAACACAATACAAAATTTATTGGAGGGATACATAATTCTAGTCCCACCCATCACATCATAATATTAACATAATCGTTCATGCAACATATAATTTATAAAATAATTTTCATGAAATAAACTAGGAAAAAAAAGATGGGTTTTATAAGGATTTAATCAATAATAATTTAATTAATAAAGATGGGGTTAAAAATGAATAAGGTGAAAAATAATTTTGAAGTCACATAATCATTATTGAATGATGAATAAATTACCCAAGTGGACTAAAAGATATGTTTTAGAAAGAAAATCAATTTCAGAAAAAATGTATTTTGATTAATATCATGGAAGTAATATTTATTTCCAAACAATAAAATAGATTAATATTGAAATGATATTTAATAATCATTAGAGGAATATAGATATTGAAATTGATGTGAAAGAGGGATAACCCAAATAATGGGAGTTGGGTTCACAAATCTCGTTTCTATAAATCTCACTTTATTACCCCACATCCAACACTATGAATAATAAACATTGGTTTATTAAAAATTTGATACAGAAGTAAATTATTGTAATTTTTACCGTAATTTATCATTTATTATAATTTTAATAATTTTCTCAATTTATTTTTTTAATGTGAAGACATTTTAATATCAGGTTTTCCTTAAAAATATCCCACTTTGATTTTCATTCAATATTTTGTGTAATATATTGTATAAATTAGTTTAATTAGATTAAAATTCTCAACATTCAGATATTTATACATTTATATATAATAATAAAAAATTAGTACAACTGTAAATAGGTTTTGTTCTAATAATAGATTTTCCAACATCCTCATGGGTGTTTAATTTTCTATTATTGAAACAATATCAAAACAATGGAAATTGGAAGTATAATATTTTAACATCTTATAAATAAAAAAATTAAAATATTTTGAAATTTTTAATATGATGTTTATAATACTAATTAATTATTCTTATAATATTTTTGATTTAAATGGTTGGAGAAAAAGACTAAGAAGAGTGGAAATTGATATGAATAATTTATGATAACATAACATCTTCTCGGCGGTAATTCTTCCCAATGGCACTAAAATCATTTTAGTATTATAGTTGAATGGATACATAATGACCATAGGAATTCTAATTGAATTAATAAAGAGTATTTTGGATGATTTTTGGCTTTCTATAATGACATAGGTTTTGTTTTCTGAGGGAAGGGAGATGGTTTATTTATATTTGTGGAGAGGGGTATTTTAAAATAAAATATTAAATAAAATACAATATTAATGGTTAACCTCTTCATAGTTGAATTTTGAAAATATAAATTATATATGAATATAATATCATATATTTTAGATTTTAAACCCATTTATTATTTTAATTCATTTTTTCTTATAATGGAATGTGGGAAAAAGAAAAATAGATATTTTCTAGGAACAATTTTTTATCTAGACTTTTGAAGATGAATATTGTATGTTTGAAAATTAAGATTATTTTATATTAATTAATAATTTTTGAAAATCAATAAATTTTTTTCTAAACATCAATTTTTATAAATTTATAGTTCATTATTACATCCCAAATGATGTAATTTAAGATACACCAACACTATGTAAAACCGTATTTTTACAATTCATCGAAATATTAAGTACATTAGAAAAGTACCAACAAATTACCCTTGGAAAATATATCTGTGATGATTTCCAAATTGATATTCATGTTCTCAATGTAAATTTCAATGATGTGTAATTTTTTAAATATACAAATTTTGTTCTTATGAAATCCTTGAAAATAATATTTATAAAAATTATGCTTATATTTTTTTAGTTTTTTAACAATGATATTTATTTTTAGTAATTAAAATATTTATATTTAGTTATAATAATTATGATAAATATTATATATATCAAAAATTATTATAATAAGATTTATTTACTTTTTCAAATCCTATGATATTATTCCCAGTAGTTAGGTTACTATTCCAAAGGTGGCATTACTCTAAAGAAATACCCCAACATTCATTAATTCATTATTCAACACAATTCCTCTTAGACTTCTATAAAACAATTTTATATAATTATTACTAGTTTACTAATATTTTTTTCTATTAATATATATTTTTTGAGGGATGATTCAAAAAGATTTTGGTGATCCCATTTTCCACTATAGATTTTATGTTTTCTCTTTCCACTTGTAATATTTGGAAATTTAATGGGATTAGTCTTTGAATAATGTAATGATTTTAATTAATTAAATAATAGATTATTTGGTTCTATATTTGTTTTATCAATATAATACTTTATAATATAATACAATACAAATTTATTATTAGAATAAAATATCATTTTTAAACTCTAGGTTGTTACATTCTTCCACCTTTTAGGAATTTCATCTTTGAAATTTCAACTCCTTTTCTTGGTTGAGAATTGGGGATGGTACTTCAATTTCATTGTTTCTTCTAGTTAATTTTTCCCTCTTCATCCTTATTGTTCCTCCATAAAACATTTAAATGATGAGTAATTTTAATGCATAGAAATTATTCTATATGATAAATGATCTCCATCGGTGAATATTTATATGAGAGTTCATTCTATAGTATCACGACATCTGAATTTAGTAAATTTGATGGATTGGGTATGTAATTTCTCATTATTGATACATGGAACACATCGTGAACCTCATAAATATTTGATATAAGTTAAATCAACTATCCACTTCTCATATGCGATCAAGGATATCAAAGGGGAAAATATACAACAGAAAAAACATCAATTTCCCCCCAAACTATATGCTTCTCTTCAATGTTGATATTTGAAGAAAAAAATTTCCTCATACATAAAATTCCATGACCCTTTAACATTTTTTAGAATATATTTTGTGTTGAATTTGAGTTGCGTTTATATGTGATTAGATGAATGGAACCTTCTATGACATCTATTATGAAATAAAATTTCCACGTATATTTCATTCTCCATAATCATCCAAGCATGTTATATTTATACATCACGTCCCATACAAAGCCTCATATTAATCCATTTGAATACTTGAGTAGAAGATGTTGTTATGTGAGAACACAACTATTCGGGAATTTTAATCACATCATACATTTAAATTCCATTGACTAGAATATTATAAATTTTTGTGAGCATCTGAATAGTATTTTAAGATCATCCATTATTTTTGGGGTCACAATCCATACTAAAATTAAATTTAGTATTCAAATAATATTGAATACCTCTCAAGAATATATCGTTTAATCATGGATCCCAATAAGAGAGGGATGATAGTCGTACCCAATTTATCCTCTCCACTCCCTTTACATATATAATGGAATGTTTCAATGAGCTTGTAACCATGTGGTAAAGGATCCTGCATGATATCAAAAAGAACCAAGATCGAATCTGGGCTGGGACGAATTTCCGGGGTACTGTAAAAGCACTATAGCAGGTCACAATAGGAGTACTGTAGCAATGGTAGAATTATAGCAGCAGTAGCACTGTACCGACTGAGGTATTGTAGCAGGAACTCTCGCAACTGTGGTACTATAGTAGGTACTGTAATAACCTAGGTATTGTAGCAATACTATTCACTGAAGGTATCTTTGGGTCAAAAATGGGATTTTGGGCCTTGTTTTTAGACCACATGGTCTTGGGACTTTGGGATATGTAATGGGTCTCCCTCTACCCAGTTTGAAAGAGGTTCTTTAATTAAACATTAAATAAGGCATTGGCCCCAACCATTAATATATATATATTAGAAAGTTATTGAGGAGATAAATATTCAAGATTAATAATGAGGTGACCAGTCTTAGTGAGTTGATCCTCCACTACCAATATCACATTGTTTCCTTTATATGCATTGAGAAGTCTAGTGAACGAGCCCAAAATGGTATTACCCTATTTCCAAATGGGTATAATAAATAATATCATCATTACTTTAGACTTATATTATTTTCTTTAACATTTTGAAATACCCAGAACATTGAGGTGTACTCAATGATCTCCTCCTTTAGGTTGTCCCTCTAAATATTATATCTTGTTACTTTTAATATGTATGGATAAATAAGATATATGAAAATTATACAATATCTCATTTATCTTAGGTGATGAAAGAACACAAATTATAGTTTCAAATTGAATGAAAACTTCCTCATCTATTTGTAACACATGAATCTTCCCTTGTTTCACATCTTTTAGCTTATTTTGAATCTATAGATCATCCATCATGGAAAAAATAATCTTATTTTTGTTATATATTTGTGAAAAAATTTAGGAAAGGCTTCTATGAATGTATTACTTTTATGATTTCCTTATCCATCATTTTTTTATCTAAAAAGATTGGTTCTTTCTCAATCCACATCATGGATTGAGTAGCTGGTTCTTTTCTTCTAATAGAATCAACTACCTTGTTCTCCTTTCCCTAATAGTAGGGAATTGATAAATAACATACATTGATTAGATCTAATCGTATTCATTGACCCATATTGATATTCCTCTGTGTGGAAATATAATTTATACTCTTACGAGTCATATATATGTCACACTTCTCTTCATAGATATAGTTACACCAAATCAACAGGGTGAAAATCATAGCTATTACCTCTTGATCATGTTTCATGTATTATTCTCTTGGATTTTCAACTATTGTTATATATAAGATATACATTTTTATTTCTACGTGATAAAAAAACCAAATAATTTCTTTTAATAATATCTATATATCCCAAAAAATTCTCTACTTATTATTGGAATAAGTATATATAGACTGATTAAACAATACTTGAGATCCTTAAAGAATTCCTAAAATTCTTCTATCTGGACATTTATTAATTATTTTTGCATTAAAATAGTTCCAGGGCATCAAAATTGTGATAAATTTCTCACAAAACAACAGTAGTACCCTTCTAAGACAATAAAAAGTATTTATATCTATGAAAATATTGGCTCTTTTCCATTCCTATGTATTTTATCATTGAAGGTTCACTAAAATTCCCTGAAATATGATCATGTACCCCAAAATATGTGACTTGGTACATCCAAAAGTCATCCAATCATAACTTGGTATACATTTTCTAAATCATTAATTTTTCTAGCACAATCCTTAGATTCTCTTCATGTACCTCTTTTCAGTAGGAGTATATGGGAGTATCTTTAATGAACACTACCAAAAATTTTCTAAGGCATTATCTAAATAAAATTTTAATTAAATCCATAAATATTATAGGTGAGTTAGTATATATGAAAGGCTTAACTATGAACTCATATTTTCCATAACATGTATAGAAAACAATATTATAAGTTTTATCCTTTATGATATTCACCTAATGATTTTCAGAATGAAGATCCACCTTTGAGTGGTACACTGGTCATTGTATTTGATCGAACAAGTCAATGTACATGGAAGGGGATACATGTTCTTTATAGTGATATTTTTAAGATCACAATAATATTTACACATCCACATTAATCTCTATTTTTTTATTTACAAATATCACTAGTTCACCATAAGGTGAGGAGATTCGTAATATGAACCCCTTTTCCAAATTCTATGTAATCTAATTTTCTAACTCATTTAGCATGATAGTGTTCATTATGATAGATATTTTTGATATTGGTGTGGATTCATTTATAAGATCTATTGATAACTCCACATCATAATGTGGGGAATAAATGATTAATTATTTAGGAAATACATATGTATATTCCATCACAATAGGACGTTTCTCTTAGTTCATACCATCCATTGTATCAACCATTTGGGAATGATAACTTTCTTCCCTATGTATCAAAACCCACACAATTTTGGGATATTAGAAATGATATTGATGAACTTCCTTGAATTTTTAGAGGATCATGGGATTTTTAGGAATATTAAATGATATTTAATTTTATTTATAGATTATGTGTGATCTATATAATGAGAGAAAATCCACATCTTTTGTCGTTTTAAATTCCACTAAGGGGAGGATTGTGAGATTCATTGGAAAAATATTCACACAGAAGCTTACATGAGAAGAGTCCAACACATATGTGGAAATGATCACAGAAATATTATATTTAATAGATATCTCAACATTAATGTATGAGGGTTTGAATTAAATAGTTCTAGAATAAATGAATGATATAATGTAATTCAAAGAACCAGAATCAAATACAACTATTTCCTTTAATGATTGAATTTGATGTGTTCCTTATATAAATTCATATTCACTGTCTACTTCCACAGCAGTGATTGGATAATATTTACCTTCCTCGTATGGATTTAGTGGTTGATGATACTGATTTCCCTCAATGAATCATGGTTTAGTGTATTGTATTGTATAGTTCCCTTTCCCAATATAGTTTAAGGACTGAAAAATGGATGGTTCATAAAGAGAATCCTTCTTTTCCTCCACTATTTTCACCGAATCAATCATGTATCTTTGACAATCATGATCTCAGTCGGCTTCTCTCCCACACTTGAAGCATTAATAAATCCCATTGAGCCAATTCTCATGACATTTATTCCCATATTTTTTCCATGTGATTGGTTGTATTATCATTCCTCCATTTCCATTTAACCCACATGTTTGAAACTGTACTATTCAATTCATATCTCCATATCCATGGGACCATTATACATATTCCATCACTACATTTAGGGATCATATAAATATTTTTTCATCATTCCAAAAATATTGGATATCTAGATCCTTTTAATGGTGTGGATTTAATCCATTAAATAATATAACTATTTTTCTATCATTGTTCATAAAAAACATGATGCATATTGTGAAATCCTTGTGATTCTTTCCTCCAATAACATGAATGATTCCCATTATTTATCCTTGTGTATAAATTATCAATCCATACTTTTTTTAATTGTTTTAGTGAAATAAATAGAAATTTTTTCTAAATTTATTATCACTCCATGAAATATATTTCATCTAATGTCTTTTAGATATTTATCGATTCCAACCACTAATCATCCTCTCCATATAAATAATAGATGGACAGAGCCATCTTCTTGTTTATCATAATACTAAAACATATAAACAATCTTCTATGTTATATTAACACATTGTTCAGTGTAAAATAGATTTATAGACCTGCTGAATGTTGTTTTTCATTTACAAATATAAGACTCAATAAAAAATTTCTACATCTTAGGTGAAGGAGGACATTCTATGTGGTTCAAGTTATTCTTTATTTCTTGATATAGTTGGGTAATACTCTTCATAATGTTTTGAAATCCATATACTATGGAACCGAGTAAATTATTCTGACAATAGTTTCATTTATAATAACATTGGTTGTTGTCTTGATTTCTTTTGGATCCACCATTTTTATATATATAATTAGTTTGAATAAAACATCAGTCAAAAAATCATGAATTAATAATTTATTTCTAATTTAAAATAATTTCTAAAATAATATATTATGGGATCCCTTTTTATACTTAATTGAAAAATATTGATTTAAGTATTATTTCCCACACATGAACTTGTTATTATGGATTTAACTAATTCTTTCTAATCCTAATTCCCAAATTATCCAAACCATACCTATTTTACCAACTATAGAGACCATACTAGTACTTACATGAATATTATCTCATTTTAAATAAAAAAAATAAAATTGATATAGATTTAGTGATTTAATAGTTTAGCATATTTGGAAAAATATGAATATATATCACTTATGAATCATAAATCATAAAAAATATTAAAATCTCTTTTATGTACTGGCATAAATTTTTTCACATACATCTTAGTAAATTTAGTCACCTGAATTATACCTAAATGAAATGGGTGTGGAATAAGCTCATTAATGAGATGAATAAGGTAAATTAATAAAAAATATTTGGGTTAACATAATCAACATCAATTTATTATAAGCATAGTATCAGCATCTACATCATGAAGGAAACATCTGATGAATGAATGGAATGTAGAAATGAAAAAAAAATGAAACATGATGTCATAGTTGTAAAATACCACATATAGTTGTGAATGATGCCAACATCATGTATGCACATAACATATGTGAATAAATAATTATATAATAACTGTGAAGAAATAAATAATCATTTTATTATATAATACACATAATCTCAATAGATACATAACATTACCAAATGCATTTGTGCTCTATAAATTTCATGGCCCACATGTTATATCATAATATTCACACAATCAGGCATGCCAAATAGAACATATAACAGTCACAATCTAAAAATAAATCATGGAAATGAATGAGTTTAATATGTATTTAATCAATCACATTTCATTGAATAATATTTCGATTAAAAAATGTATTAGGGAACTTTTTTGGCATATATATCATCACTATTAAGTAAAGAAGAAACAACTCAAGAAGAGAAAAATATGTGTTTCATAATGAAAGTTATTTTTCTAAAATAATTGTATTTTTATTATAAGTCATGGTGAATATATATATATATATATATATATATATATATATATCTTTTAAAGAAAATAGAATAATATAGAAGTAGTTTTTATGAAATATTATAGAAATAACCTCTCTGAAATTGTTATGTTAAAAGGATAACCCAAATAAAGGGAGTTGGGTTTGGGAATACCCTACCATAAATCCTGATATATTTCATCAATTTTCTACCTCCTGAATAATAATAATTTTTTATTAAAATACAAATAAAAAGGTGAATTATATTCCTTATTACAAATATTTGTAAGTTATATTCATTTTATTTTATTACTGCATTTTATTGGTTAATAGGAAGACATTTTGATATCATATTTCCATAAAAATTTCACATTTTATTATTAAATTCACTACTTCTCTAAATTTAATTTATAAATTTGAAGATTTAATTCTCTTATATATATATATATAGAAATTTATATATAATTTATAATTTATTACAACCATACATATTGTTCTTGATAAGAAAAGGGTTTGCAATGTCCGCGTTTTCAGTTAATCGATTGTTAAAAAGATATTGTCAAAAGAGTGGGAATGGGATGTATTACAATTGAATATGTTATAAATATAAAAATTCAACTTTTTTATTATAATTAATAATATTATAAAATAATTATTAATAATAGTTATATTATTTGGATTTGAAATGGGTGAAAAAAGAGGAAGATAGAATAATTAGAGGAATAATTGAATAGAACATACCCTATTATCATTGTTGCTTATTCCTTATGGCACTAAACACCTTCAAATATTGGATTTGTATGGATATAGAAAGATACATGGTATTATAAGTGTCTTAATAATGGGTATTTTGGAATATTTATTTCTTCGTAATGTGAGAGAGGAGTATTTTTTCAAGGAGATAGAGATTGGTTATTTATACATCCAGAGACTGGTATTTTGACAGTAAAATATCATATGAAACACTATATCTAAGGAAAACCATGTTATAGTGATTATTTGACAATATATGTAATATATAAGCAAATCATAATGGCTTTAAGATATTAAAAAACTTTATAATTTGAATCCATTTGATTATTAAAAAGTAATGTGGTAAAAAATTGTTATTTTGTGGGGTCATTTTTTACTTTAGACTTTGGAATATGATTTTTTTGGTTGTAAATTAATTTTATTTTTCATTAATGAATAAATTACAAAATTATGTATATTTTTTCTATAAATCAGGTTCTATATATTATTATTTAATGATTACATATAAAATGATGTAATTTAAGACCCACGTGTTACAAGAAAAATTACATTTCCACTACACCCCTAAAAATTGAGGTATTTTAGATTATTACCAAAAAAATAAACCCTAAAAAAGTTAAACCTGATGATTACAAAAGGAATATTAATTTTATAAAAACCAATTTTTAATATAGGTAAATTTATTTTTAAATATAAAAATAATGATCTTTATGATATCCATTAAAATATAGTTTATAAAAAATGTGGTTGTTTTTTATTTGAATTTTTTAACGATGAATTTAATTTTTCGGAATTATTATATTTAAATTTATTTAAAATAATCATGATACATTTTATTTATATCAACGTTTATTATTTTCAAGATAAATAACTATTCCAACGGTAAGGTTACTATTCCCAATTGGTGAGGTTACTATATGTAATGTTCATGTTACTATTCCAATGATCAAAATACATCCTATCATTACCTAGGAATTACTTAATTTATTATTCTACTAAAGTATCCTCAATGTTATATATTCTCATTATCTATAATTCTAATTGATTTACTAATATTTCATGTTATTTTTTATAGTGTTTTTCGTGGGTGTCATGATTCCTAAAGATTTGGGAGACCCATATATTCCCATTTTAGTTTTTATATTTTCTATTTGTTGTATCTTGTTAATATTTTGATTTTTAGTTTTGTTAGTCTTTTAAAAATTTAATCACTTTAATTAATGTTATAATGTGTTGGGGGTTTCTCTTTGTATTGGTTGTCCATAACACTGTTTAATATTTTATATTACACATTTCTTTCAAGAAACTAATATCATTTATAAATTACTGGTTGTTACAACTTTCAGGGGATATGGGATTGTTATCTAACTTGAGTGAAATTTTCATATAATAATAACTATAATTCAATCATACAAATGTCACTGTATGAAGATTTGTACGAAAAAATATTTCATAAACCAACTTGTTTGGATGAAGTTAGTGTAAGGAAGAGATTATTTCAAAAACATATATAGGATAAAATGAAAAGGTGAGAACTAATCAGAGTCAAATCAAGGTAGATCAATGTTGAAAATATAATGATTCTGATAACTAATGGAATGATCTATAATTCCTAGTTGCGGATCATGATCTCTTGAAGGCATCTCTATAGAATAATGATATAAGGATTGTTAATAATTTGAAATTAAGACATAGGTAAATTGATAGGTATTATATTTTTTTATTGAATTGGAGTTTTGTCTTAACATTTGAAAATTACACTAAACCTCTATAATGTACATGTAGTGTTTTATATCTCATTATTAAGGAATTATATTCCAAACAAAATTCGTGTACTCATACCTAATGAAATTTAATTAGAATTTCATTTATCACATTATAAAGATGATATCAAAATTATTGGCACTGGAGAATGATAGTTTCAAAATAAGAAAAAATAATGTTGGAGACACTTTAGAGAAATCATATGATATAAGAAGAAATATGGGAACTTGGTGAAGTTATAATGAAAGACTACCTCATTTTCTTATGAGGTGATATTCCAAAAATATCGAGGATGAAAAATTAGTATGTAGGAAGAAATAATATATGTTCCATTATTATATTAATACATAATTTTATTCTAAATAAACTACAGTACAATTTATATATTAATATTTCTTATAAAAAAATTTAATTCAATTAAATGAACATCACTTTTTTTTCAATAAGTCTAATTTTGACTAAGACCAATTATAGATATTATTCTCCCAAAAAAATATATTTTTATATATAATGAAAAGATTGAATTTCTTTAAATTCACATATTTTTTAATAATATTCCAATTTACTAAAAATCCTTAATATATTGACTATAAATTGGTTTATTGTTTTAAAAAACCATTTGATGGTAAAAAAATGTTCTTCTAAAAACCACTTCATTGAGTTAAATGTCTTTCTACCATTAATAATTTAAATTAAAAAATATTAAAAAATGAATAATTAAATTTATTGATATTATAAATAATCCAGAATGTTAAAATTTATCTAATTGTTTTTACTAAATAATGTATAATATTAAATTAATTTAATAATTGAAAATAATCAATTTTCAAAACAAATATTAATGAATTTTATATTTAATTTATAATTAATTTTTACAGCTTTCAAAAATTTAATTTATTGAACTGTATCCATATTTATAGTCAATATTTTGGAATATGTTTATTGGTACAATTTAATTTTTTATTAGTTAATAGTAACCATTGTAAAAATTTATCACTACCCTTAATGGTAAAATGGGTTAAAAGTGTAATAATAATAAAATAAGGCTTAAATATAACACAAAACACCTTCTTGAATAACATTGGTTGGATGATTTTTTACATTCTATTATTATCATAAAAAATAAAAAAGGTGATCAACATGACATTAGTAAGACATATATTTTATAAAATTAAGTTTCAAGTAATTTTATGTTTTCTTCCCATCCAATATGTAAAAGGGAACCTCACCCCCTCATATATCAAAACATATTTT
Organism: Viscum album; assembly: GCA_963277665.1. Taxonomy (NCBI): domain Eukaryota; kingdom Viridiplantae; phylum Streptophyta; class Magnoliopsida; order Santalales; family Viscaceae; genus Viscum; species Viscum album. The sequence goes on along the minus strand of OY728161.1, from coordinate 278,876,289 downwards.
TCCACTTATATGAAGAAAACCTAAAAATATATTCTTGAAATCCTTAAACATGTCTTTGGGGTCTTGGTATTTTTAAAATCAAATGTAATTAAGGATTACGGGGTATGAAAAAGATGTTTCCCAAATAATATGAAATTAACTTAACCTACTCCATTAAATTTATTTATTCTTATACGTCTTCAAATTTTCATCCATATAAATATAATTAAATTGGTATAAAAAATATTAATAAATGTTATTAGGATGATGGAAGAATTATTTTATCCCTATTTTCAATGCAATAGGAGATAAAAAATTTGTTGGTGCGTTCTTGCAGACTAGCACCTGCATGAAGTGATGTGTATAGTTTATACATCCCATTTTAATATGAATAATTTTAATGGTGAATTTTTTGATATAAAATATATATGTTAAATAACTATGATTATAAAATGATTCAATATTATCTATCTTTTTACCCCCCATACATTGTCATATGATAACGTCACTTGTGCATATGTGTGAGATACCACCCCCTGAGTGGTGTGATTCATTTTTCATTTGGGATTTACATTGATGATAATAAGGATATAATTTATGAAAATTTATTATATTTATGATTTAAATATTTTTCATTAAATATAAATCATTATACAATTTATTTTATTTCTATCCACTGGGAAAATAAAAATTTCGTCATGATTATATGAAGACTACCACCTCCATGAATGATGTGTTTTATTTTTCTATTAGCACCTAAAATTTACAGTTATAATTTTTTGAATAAAGAATAAAATTTAATTTTTTTAAAACATTAAAATAATTTATATTATGGAAAAATTATAGAAAACATTTTACCCTAGTCAATATTTCAAATACGTTTTGGAGAAATTTATTGAACAACCTTATGTGTTCAAAATAATCAAACACATTACAGTGAATGAATGTAAAATGATTATAAAATAAATATAAAAAAAATATAGATGTAAAATGTTTTTAATAATATATTTAATAAATTTATATTTATTATTCATGAGTATTTGATTAATCTAACCAAATAAGAATGAATGTTAAAGGTTTTTAGTCTCAAATTAACATAATTTGGACAAATTATATGTTATAATTGTAATTTAATGTATTTTTTGAAATATTTCTACATTGAAATATTGTATCATTAATTAAAATATTATATATATATTTAATTATTACATTTAATTTTTTCTTTTAATTTATTTTTATTAATAAATTAATAAATATGTAGGGTATATTTTGAAATCTCACACTTATTGAGATTATTCATGTTTAAATCATCATGAGAAAATTTATATATTATTTATTTCCTAAAAACCTTATATTTTATTATTAAAAACATATTAATTCGGCTTACATGTTTCCTTACTTCTTTTCAGAACATTGATACTTGAAATAACCAAATGATTTTTTATAAGAAAAATCTACCTTATTTCGCTTTTTTGGCATGGAATGTTATTCCTCCATATCGATAATCTAAATATTAATTCATGAATTTTCCTATATATCATTATATTATTGTTAGAGGTATTTTTATACATATATTTAAATTATTTAAATAGGTAATAATTAGTATTTTTAATGTTTACTAAATAATTCATTTTTTAATTTTAACAGAATTGTGAAAGGAATTTTCTTTTTTTCGTATATAACATAAACTAATTTTAACATCTACTTGACTATTATATTCAAATTATCTTCATCTAAAAATTAAATGGATTCTAAATGTATTATTTTTCCCTTATTATATTAATTTATATTTAAAATTAATTATTTTCTATAAGGTTGAAAACAATATTTTATATAACTTGTATCTTTATTTTTATGTAATGTTATAAAGGGTTTAACAATATATATTTTTAAATTTGTCGATTCAATTTTCCACAATATTTTATGGTATACTTTATTTTACATAAAATATTCATTTTTTAATAATTTGTGGTCTTATATCATCTTTTTTCATATTTATGGATTATATGTTATTTTTGGATCTTAAACTTACATATTTCCAAGTACTCTATCACTATCCATTATTCAGTAGTCATTACTTTGTTCCTACATGTTAAGTTTTATAGTTTCATGGATTTATTCAGTTTCTATTATAAAACATAAATATTATATTAATAATATACTATTTTAATAATTTTTTTTTGATGGAATTTTGTTTGGAATGTTCATTCATTGAATGAGGAAATATTTACATTACATATTCTTTATGAAATAGAGATATTTAATTATTAATACAATATATTTATTATTTGTTTAATATTTTATTCAATATATGGGGATTGAATTTTACACATGTATGTAATTGGTAGGTCCAATTATATATAACCTTTTGATTCACTGAACGGTCCCGTGAGACAAATTATTATCCCTCATAATTGGGTTTATGGAGTATACAAACCCATTCCATGAAATTTAATGGCACAAGACCACGAGGGTAAGGTTTACAATGCCATGGAAAGAGGCCTTACTGGTAAGAACATTCCCTCTAAAATTTTACATTTCCCTTATTCAATGTTCAATTATTATGATCCATTTTATTTTTTTGTTGAAATTTTCAATGTAATAATTTTGAATCTCAATTAATTAATTAAATTGAATATGTATTACTTATTTAATTTTCTATATTTTTTTCCTCAAGTAATTAATGTATAATCCTCTATATGCATTCTTGTATTGACCGTATCAGCACACCGTTTATTTTTTCATTTCCCTATGATATGAATAATACATCTATACAATCCTTTGATGTATAAAAGAACATTTTTCATGAAATGATTTAGTTTTGAAATATAGTAATGAAATTATGAATATGTATAGTCTTACAAAATTACGAAATAGATCGGTCCTTAGTTATATATTCCTTAGTTTCATATATCAAAATCATAAATTAAAAAATGGTTATGGTTTACAAGAGTTGGGGTTATTGCAGTTCTAGTTAGGGAATGTTTCCTAGTTTTAAAGAGTGAGCTAACGAGATATATTTTTTTATCCATCATGGACGGTTTATATGTGTTAGGTACTCCAAGATAGCTAAAATAGAAAACATGTCCATTTATATTAGATTGAGTTACTATAGATATTCCTAATTTTATTTTTCATACATGTTTATGGCCATGACTCATATATGGTTTTGAATGAGATATGTGAAAACTAATTTCTCATTTATCTATTGGGATATTTAGGTTATTAATTCCATTTTTACAGAATTTTCATTTATTAAATGCTTATGTATTATTATTTTATAAATTTTATTATTTCCAAGAAATCAATATATTCTATTTTTAATATTTTAAATCAAATGGATATAAAATAATGTATTGAAAGTATTGTTAATAGGATACATGGAGAAAGACAACATATAGACTCATAGTTGTATCACAATGAAAAAATATAATATAATTTTGAAAATATAATGACAATAAATTATATGATATTGGATAATTTAAGAGTAATAACTGTTCGGTGTCTCTATTTGATGGTCATTATTATTCTTCAGTATGTTTGTAGTGGTGATCGATTATCATGATGATTTATGGATCATGGGGAGTATTTTAGTATTTTTTATGAATTTTGTGATATTTTGTATTGAAATTCTCATCATTATCTATATTTTATTTCATTTTATAAATTGATTTGTTTATTGTTTTATTCAATTTATTGGGGTGTTATTTCTATAAATCAGTTATTTCTCCAACTATACTGGATTGGTTTGTTATTATATTTAGAAAATATTAATATGATAATGTGGGAATCTTACATATTCATGGGACGGTAAAAAAATTCTAGGATGAATATTTATGACATGTATATGGGATTATGAGGGTCAATACATTAAAAACTATCATATATAGATACCCAGATGCTTATCTATAACCTGTGGTGATTGAGGATTCACATAAGGACTTGTGGAGAGGTGACTGAAATGATGTTTCAATTCATACCAGGCTCTTCTATTAAAACAACTCACTCACTAATTATATTATTCAATAACCCATTTAATACAAAAAATTGTCCCCTTTCAGATACATGCTACCAAACAAATGAATTACCTATCAAGTGGTCCATTCAAATGACCCATAATCTTGATTTGAAACAAATAATTCTTGAACCAAGAATTTAATTTGAGATATAACCTATTTGACCAAATTTCATTATTGAAATTCATATATGAACTGATATGGAATTTCCCAAATTCATCACAGATAAATTATAAATCACACCTATTCCATGTCACAATTATAAAAAACCATGTTTTCCAAAAAAACAATCCCCAATACACATTTCAACATTTCAATGATTGATTACACACACTCACACTAAATCATCACCAAATCTATTTTTATTATATACTAATCCACAATTTTTTAAAACAAATTAATATATTTTTATTACATCAAAAACATTACGGGTATCAACAAGAATGTTAATTAAAAGACCAATTTACAAAAATAGAGTGATTCACCATGATATATAAAAATCCATTGTCCTTAATAAGCATATTAAATTAATGTGTAAAATAATAATACTACATTTTCATTATATAGTTATAGAGAGGATAATATACTTACCTCGAGAATATTTTCCAATACAAAACTACACCACAAAATTATAGATTTAGGATCTCACAACCCTTAAATGATGGTTAGAAACAAATTCCACATCAGAAAATACACTAAAAAGATATTTTTTTATAAGAAACCTAAATAGGGGTTCTACTATAAAAAATGAAGTAGATATTATTCGATAATAATAGAGATGAGATTCACCATTTATCTATAGGATAGACACTATAATATTAGAATATTTTAACCTATAGACTGATTAGAATCACTAATATTTACACATGAAGAATTTATATTCAATATCCCAATAATTAATTATATAAATGAGTTTTTTTATGGTGGGTTATGATGATAAAATCTACATTTTATTAATTTTTAATGGTGTGAATGGATTGGGAAACATATCAAAAACTATGTGGTCGCCCCTACCTAAATCCCATTTTTGCATAGTTTTGGCTTCATAATTTAGCAAAATATGAAAAAATACAATGATTCCCATGTATCTGAATATTCATATAGACCACATGGTTTATATACAGTTTTCCCAAACATTATTCCCCCCAAGATACCCATGTTTAAATTCAAGGATATCCTTGAGTTTGTGGATGGATTTCTTAAATTTTGCACTAATCATGAACTAATACAAACCACTTAAAAGAAAAAAAAATTAATTTAAAACCTCTCTATAATATCATATCCTTAGTATAACATAAAAAAGAAGAAAATAAAATACCTCAATCATAGAAGAATATATAATAATGTAATAATGGAGATTCAGTTGGTAGATGCTTTAAGTAGGAAAAATGGAAATTCGTATGAGATTTGATATGAGTAGTGTTTGCTTATTGGATTTTCTATGGAATAGTGTATAGTATTGACTGAGGCAAGGGGTATTTTGGTTCTATTTAGTATCAGTGGGACATTTATTCTGAGGGATAAAAAAATATTTTTTTATTAAATATGTATTACAAGAGGATACAAGACATACATAATGGTGTGGTAACCATAAATGATTTATCAATTATTCTAGATTTATCCTTATATTTAAAGAAAGGGAAATTATTTTATATACAGAATAAAGGTGTAGTTCTAAATTTTTTTACTATTTATGTTATGTAGTGAATATTTGACAATCCAATATATATTAAGACGTTATACACCAATTTTGGTGTTGTAGAATAAAAATATATTTATTAATGTTTTTATTTAAGGCATATTTTCTATTAGGTTAATACAAAACATCAATGACTAGAATGGTTGTTAAAAATTACTATCTTTATGAAATTGAATTGGGAGGAAATTTATATATATTTTATGATTATTTTAAATAATTCTAAATGAAATCATAATTATGTGTGGGTAGTTATTGATTAACTCGTGAAATTAATGTATTTATTATTGATATTAGTGTAAATTATAGTTAAAAATAATTTAAATCATTATATGAATGATGTTTTTGGACATCATGATGTTCTAAATTCCATCATATTTTATAGATATCTAGGACTTAAATTTATATTCAACAACATACATTAAAATTCTATTTTGATGTAGTTTTAAATTCATATGACATGTCACTATTATATAGATGAAAATATGAAACATGTAATTTATAATTTCGAACAAGTGATTTTGGATTCTATTCTCAACTTTAGTTAATCTGGGTTGGATCATCTTCCTATTATGGAGTTTCTTCAAAACAATTATTTATCAATTAATCATTTAAAAATTCTTATATGATTTTTATGGGTCTTTCCAGTGACTATTTTTTTGAGTTGATACTCATTATAGGACTCCTAGAAGACATTTATTTGGGAATGAAATGGAGGAGCATGTTAAATTTATTAAAAATTATTGACCCCATATTTTAATTGGATGAAGTCATCTATTAGTCATTCACAAAAAACACGAGATTTCAGCTAGGTATAACTTGTTCAATAAGGTGAATCCTAGGTTGGGTAGTAGTTGGATATAAATGTAATTAATGTTACATATAGAATATATTTTCCACTTAGAATCATCATGAATATCATTGAAGTGATTTTTAGTTATCATTTTCAGAAAACCAAGATGATGTTTGTAATGATTTCAAAGTTTCTCAAATAATGAAGTATCAAGCAAGCCCAATTCATGTTCTGAAATTGAGGACAACTAATTTGTATCTTTATAAAAATTATATGGAGTGACCTATGAATATTATGGATTAGGTAGAGAGTATCCATAATGGAATATGTGTTTAATTATCTGGGATATTAATATTATTTAAAATGATATAGAATAAACTATAAAAATATTTTTTTTTATGAGAATGATAAATAAATTTTTATAAGTAAATACTCCTCTAATGGGGTAAACTGTCAAACTTTAGCATTGGGATAGAAATTGGATTTTATATTTTTTTAAAATGAAATGATACATAGATGTTCTAGGAGATTTATATGACATTTGGTATTGAATTTTGAGATATATATGGTTAAATGATTCCAAAGTATAAATATTAATAGATATTTGCAAAGAAATGAGGAATTTATGTTGAGGGTAATTCTTTATAAGAATATAAATTTTAGAGGGATATTTGGAGATATTTTACCAAGGAATAATTGATCACTACAAACTATTGGAGAATATGAATCCAGACCTTGAAACATTGGTTTTTAGTTAATTGGTAATCCCTGATCACTAATATGATCTAAGAGATTATTCATTCCAACTATCTATACATTGTTTTGAGGTATGTAGAAATTAATAGTTTTATGGATGGCCTTGGATAATAAGAGAAAAGTGTGTACTATTGGACGTAAATTTAAAATATTCAATATTAATTTCAAAACTTCAATAAATGACCACATTAGTCTATAAAAACATCTTGTAAATTTATTTTGTTTTATTTGGATGATTTTGAAGGCCTCTCATGAAGTATTCAATGGATCATGAGTCCATGTTGATGATTGTGAATTAGAATCTGGGTAAGATATAGATATAGTTTCAAACCATTTTCCTTTCTCTATCCCTCTATTTATCCTTAATGAATCACAACATAAGAATGTATGATATTTTACCAAATGGGATTGATTTTTGATATTCCATTCATGAGGATATGTATTTTTGGTATAATCCCATTTGATTTATAATTTATTATATGGTTAAGGGAATTTTGTGAAATGGCATGCCTAGGTATGTGATTCAAAAACATAAATAATTTTTAGATGCTCAATTATGAATTTATACAAAATTAAAATTAAAAGTTGATTTTAAAATGAATAATGTCTTCTGAAATTAGGGTTTTTTGCAAATTTCATAGTTTTTGGATGAATTTTTTTACATAATTAAGTTTTTTATATAAGTAAAAGTGTAAAATTGAAAATTATATTATTTAATGAAGTTGAATTTATTTATTAAATTAGTGTTTGAATTAATTTTTAACAGTGTGTGATGATTATAATGAAAATTGAATTCTAATGGAAAATATGGTTTTTTAAAATACCATTGGGAAAGGGGAGGATATTATATATGTTTTTTATGTGTTCAATTTGTAAATCATTACATTGGTTCATTAATGGGTGAGAATAAATATTAATGATACCAATTTTCAAACTTATATACATTCGCTATTATAATAAAAATTATTTGAGTAAATGTATTAATGTTATAAATGGATTAGATAACTGTTGTTGAACGACAACACCATTCTTTATGTCGTGATAAATATTATTGATTATGATTGTGCAAATGGATTATGAATTGGTTCATAGAAAGATACATAGTAAATTATGATTTTATTCTGGGTCGGTGGGTTATTACCCATTCTAGGTGAATATCTGTAACTTAATTATTTAATTAATTATCAAATATTCCAAAAAATGTATTTTATTCGAAATGGGTGTTTTCTAAGGTTTAGGAAGAAAAAGGGAGTTTCCAACAGATTTAAAAAGTTAATGAGTGTGTATCATATTTGGGGAAAAATAAATTTCATAAATATTCAATAAAATGTGTGAATTATTAAAATTATTATTATGGAATAAAACATCGTTTGTGAAATTTTAGAAAAAAATGTTTTGATATATTGAATCTTAGAAAAAATATAAATTATAAAATGAATGTTTATTATTGGTTTTGTTAACCATCAAGTTAGAAGATATTCTATAATGAAATTTTAATTAATGAGTACTTTTGATTTATCATTATTAGTTGGAATTGGATTACTCAGATTTACCATATGTGGGGGTATATTGTAGTCATTAGAAAAATCGTAATGATTTTATAATAACTCCATAATGTAAAACTTGTTGGATAAATGTACATGATTTTCCATGATATGAGAAAGGGGAATAAATCAATCTATATAAGTAGTGTAGGTAAAATGAGTGATGTTTAAATATAGGAAGAGTGTTTCTATTTTATGTATAGTTTTCTCTATATATTTTTCTATGTTTATGTGAAAATTTATTATTTGGGTAAATTAATGATATATTTTAGAAGTTTTATTTTTTGATGCATGTTATTAGAACATGATAGGATATGGGATTTGGATCCAGGATGTCTAGAAGTAGAATGTACTAAAACGACAGAGAGTGATAACAACTGGAAATGAATAATGGGATGGTTAGAAAGTGAAATTATATTATATATTATTAACATTGATGGATATGAAAAAAAATTGGATATTTTTAAATGATATATTAGAATTCATTTAATTTATTTCCATGTTTATTGAATGATGCATTACTACACAAGTTGGTAGATTTAACTGGATAGAGGTCCACTGAGATATATCACAGGGGAAGTTAATATAAGCTAAATATATTAGATAGTGGTTGATCTATATCAACAAATGGATATCTTTTATAAATAAGTGGGGGGGATATTAAGATCATGAAAATATTATTATCATTTTCTTAAATTGGTTATAAAGATCAACATTGTTTTTCAAATATAATATGATCAATTTCCAAAACACATAAAGATCATAAAATTATTATTCATTATAATTGTTTTCTTGTTTTTTGTTATGCATGTTCTGGAATTTAGGTAGATGATAACATAAAATAAGTGGAAACTATGTTAGCCTATATCCATATTCAGCACATTTCAATATTTTTTTGTTTTTAATCTTCCAACATTATCAAGTATGCGAGGATCTATAAAGACTTCAAAAATTTGGGTTCATGAAAAAAATAAATTTATCATAGATATTGTTATTTATATATATTAATATCAAAAAAAATATTATTAGACATTGGTTGTAAAATTTTTGAGATTTCATTACTTTAATAATTTTTTATCTCCTCAAGAGTTATATTAATTTGGGTAGAATAGAATTAAAAAATATGATATGGATTGAGATTTCTAATGGATCAGAATTTTGTTTTAGGATATTTCTGATAAAATATTATTCATACATTAAGGATAAATGGAATTTATTGATGTTTTTTAAATTATAATTAATGTATAATGTGAAATATTAAACTTTTATAAAAAAAGTGTTATTTTTGATGATGTTGGCCTAGAACAAGGCCTTAAAATCATTGGGATGAATAAAACTATATATTTTATGAACATATAGTGAAAATATATAAAACTAAATCTATAATGAATAAAATATTCATGAAGTGGGAATATAATGTCATGAGTATTCCATAATAATGGTGTGTGTTTAATCTTGTCAATGATTTTACCAAGATTTAATGTTGAAAAAAATCTATTAAAATGATGTTAATTGGTATTATATAAGCCCTAATCATTCAATCGTTATATTAATAATCCTGGGATGTGATGGTTATATTCATTAGTAAATCTTCGAAAAATAATTAATCTCTATTTAGTGAAATAATAGTTATTGTCTTTAATGAATAGATTTAGAATAATTAAGTCCATAGTTTCATGAGAATAATATATAATGTGAAAATTAGAGGATGTTTTTTCAATAAGGAAACACAAAGTCAAAATAATGTGAAATAATAAAGCGATAAGATCCTAGGTGTGTTAACAAGTCCCAAAAAGACATTTTATAATTCTGGGATGAAGTGATACTTAGAGAAATATTATACAGAAAAGTGGTTAAAAATTGGATGGATTTCTTCTAGATGTTATTATATAGATACCATGGATAATTAAGAGAAAAAAATTTATAGATTTTATAATTTTGTTGATTCCATTGATAATTTATTATGGATATTCAATTTATTTAAATTTTTTGTATATGATTATATGGAATTGTGTTTGTAGAATACATGATAAATTATATCTTTCTAATAATGAAAATTTTTAGGTATTTAAAAAGTTGATCCGAATATCTGAAAAAGGATTGAAACATATTGAAGTAACATAGTTTTGTGACATATTCATAAGTAAACCAAAAAATATATTATTCAACTCTTAGATAAATGATACTATAATATTTTTTTAGTTTCATATAAGTAATAAAAAATATAACATGTTGTTTTGAGGTATTGTAAAAAGGAATGAATGATGGAATGATGTATCATACAGAATCTTTACATGATAAAATCCACATAAAAAAGTATTAATATATAATTTTTAAATTATGGCATGATATTTCAGACACTTAGGTGAGAAAGGGATAATGATAATGGATGTAAATGGAATTCAAGACCATTCTTATATTGTTTTTGAAACATGAAAATTGAGTGTACTAGAGAAATAGTAGATGGTTCATTTCATAAAAGAAGAATAACTCAATTAAATCAAAATTATATCTTGTATGTATATTTTTATACTAGTCCAACCAAGATTTCTTCTCATAGATTGAAACTACAGTATAATTGCTTCATCAATGATGTCACAAAGTATGAGTGGTGGTTTTTTCTAAAGAACATGATTGAGGTATTTAAAACCCTTATTTGATGGAAATATATAGTGAAATAAGATATTTCAATTCGTATGTTATTATGGTTTATAAATAGTAGGTGGAATGGAAAAAAAATGTTCTTATTGATTTTATTAAAAAATGGAATTATTTTTAATAATAAAATTCCCAAAAAACTAAAAAAATGTTGTTACAATATAGATGAAAAAGACACTATGTGAGAGAGATAGAAGCAATAAAATTGATTTTCATCTTTCCCATTAAATACTATGTGGAAGTAACAATTTATGTGGAGTTACACATAATATAATGTCCTTCTTCACCAATGGGTAATAGAATTCAATAGAGTTTTGGACCAAAATATTTGTCAATTGGTCCCAACACAAAATTTATGGGTATATAGACTATGTTCATTTGATTTTAGTAAGAGGGATAAATTTGATTAAATGTCCTTAGAATGATTCTTTTTGGGTTATGGGGAATGAAGAAATTTTAATATAGATATAGTATTATAACTGTTGTAATTCCATTAAAATATGAAATATTAATTTCAATGAATGGATCGTTTGGTATGAAAAAAACTAATAATATTAAAATGATGGTAAAAATAATAATTACATTTTGAGGGTAGTTCGAATAGAAGTCTTAATCTTCTAGTATGTTAATGAATAACTTACAGCAAAGACGAATCAAATAGAGGATAATAATGTTTTTCTGATGGAGGTTTGATTTTTGATATTCATCCAAGTAGATATGTATTAGAAAACATAGTAACAACATAATCTCGAAGAAGAGTTTGAAAAGTAAATGATCTAGGAAAAAAAACAACATTAGTATTTGAGTAGGTTTAGTTGATTTAGAAGGATTGTTCAGAGGTATGAGATAAACATTCATTTTATACATTTAATGAATAATTTAAAACCAAAATGACATAATAATGTGGAAATTCTCTTTTATACAAAATAGATGGAGTTATCAACGAAAGAGTGGATGAAATCCTTCCATTCTTATGGAAGATGAGATATTTTGGAACATCTACCTATAAATAAGGTACTATAAAACAAGTGGGTCTACCATTTTATGGAATGATCCACAACTATGATGTAGAATAAATAAACGTTATTTTTATTGATTTTTTAATTATATGATTGATTTATGTTTAGTGAAATTTTTTGTCAAGTTTTTCAATATAAAAAGTATCCTAATGGTTCCTAGAATGGTTGTTGAAGAAAGACAACATCTAAAATAGGTAGATATGAAAGAAAAAAGAATTAAATAGAGAATTAGATAATGAGATCTTCTTAGATAAATCATATCAAATTAGAAAATCTATCATTAACTCGTTGAAAATATATAAGTGGTGTCTCGATGGGATAATAAAATAACTAATGTTTAGTACCTTTATAGAAGGATATGTATTCACCTAGAGAAAATCAGATCATTTCATTAAAATGAATCAGATCACTAAAAGGATCTTCATTACACATCTCTTGTATGTGGATGAAATTATCCTGGTGGGTCAAATTACAAAATAGATTAAAGGGACAAAAGTTGAGTTCTCTATATGGGTTGAAATGAAATATATTGGGAATCAAAATTGATATTGTTGTTAAGGATATAAAGGCACCAAAAGAATATAACATTGATTTTTCTTTAGTTATAGAAATTCAAGATAATATTGGAGTGTTATGAAATGTCTAGATACAATTCATTATCTACCCAATTTTTTACACATTTCAATTTATCCAATTATTAGGAACCATAAAAGTAGAGGCTATATATAATTAAATGGTATCTTATGTACTAGAGGATGTAAGTTTGATGTATTCTATCTTCTTACTCATCAAAAAATTTCTCATTTATTGGGAGTAGTTTTAAAATTCATGGAATTTCTAGTTAAGAGGAACATTGAAGCTATTATGCAGGTACATAGATATCTCAATGGTTTAAAAGAAATAGATCTTTAACAACCCGAGAGAAGTCAGACTTAAAAGGCTAAATGTTACTACCCATGTAAATAAGGTGAACCTTTCTTTTTGAGAGCCTACCAGAATAGAACTCCACAATTAAGCATTCTTGGCCTGGGGTAGTAATCAGGATGGATGACCTTCTGGGAAGTTTTCCATGGTGTGTGAGAGTGAGGAAAAAACACTCTGAAATAACATGTGTTGGAATGTGGGGAAATACCTTAGTTTGATAAGAGACCCTAGTGAGTAATAGCTCATGGTGTGATGAGAAGGCAACCAAGGAATTATAGGAGACCCATGGGGTCAGATGACAAGGATCATGGCCTGGGGAGGCAGGTCAGGAGAAATGGTATTAGAGCCAATACCCAACCGGAAGTGCTTTGGCACTGCCTAGGTTTGAGGCTTGGGGTCCACAATGAGGGTGTTGTGCTTTAATGGGGTGGATAATGTATGTAACAACCCAAGATTTTATGATAAGTTTTCTTTATAATTTATTTGATGTCATGTGTTTTATGATACACCAAGATTATCTTGTGTTATACACAGTACTGTATTAGCATGCAGTATACGTAACACTATTCTTGGATTGTGTTACACACAATTTCATGTTCGTTTGATAGTAGTCATTATACAAAAAATTGAGTGTATATATATATATATATATATTCAATGTATAAATGAAATATGGTTGGATTCTATTATACGAAACAACAAAGGAGTCTTGCACAACACGCAACCCTGACTTGGCTTGCATTACATGCAATCGTGACCTTCCTCGATAGCGTGTGTAGTACACAATACCGGGTTTCACTAAACAACGATATATTATTAATTTATTTTTATGAACTAGCCTTTATGAATAGTATTAACTACATTTAGGATTTTATAACATTATTATTCATCTTACATATATTCTAAAACATGTTATGAGAATAGAATAATTTTTCAGGTAAAATAAGTATTTTTCAAAAAATGCAGTTTTTCCGCCTTTTGATGGCACACCCACATTAAATATAGTTTTTGACATGTTTATAAGTTAAATTTGACAAAATAAAATTCTTCCATGGAATCAGGATATAAAAATTTAATTTGGATAAATTTTTTATATTATTCTGATAACTTTTATAGTTTGCTGAATAGTAAAAACATGCTACATATTAATTAAAAACAAGTTTTTTCATCGCAATTATTTATATGGTTAGATTATCTTTTTAATTTGTTTCAAAGTGTAATTAGAATATATTTTTACCTTTTAATCCAATTTTGTTCATTGGAATTAATTTCAATTTGAAATTGGACATAAACAAGTGACGATCTTTTGATAGTTATCGTTTCTTAAAAACACGCTATTTGTTTTGATAACGGGAATTAATTTTAAAATTAATTAATTTCAATTCTATGTTTTGAATTTGGAAAAATCGACACCATTTTTGAATTCATAATTTCAAATGTAGCTTAGACTGAATTTTTGTTATTTTTCAGAAAAACTTCAATTTTTGATGAATAGTGATCCCACTTAGTGGTAGTTAAAAAACTGAATCATTAATTTAAATGAAATTTTACCACTTCTGTGAATTTAATTTCAAAAATCTGACATCCATGGTTGTTATCAAGAAGTAAAATGTGGTTCATTAAGATGAAAATAATTTTTGGTGAATAGTAACTTTTCAATCTTATTTACCGCAGTTAAAGGTAAATAGGGTAATTCCAGGTAAATAGAATATTATAATAATTAAAAATTACCTTAACACTTGTCACAGCCTTATTTTATGAGTAATGGCCGACAATGGATATACTTGGGTCGATTTTGGGACCCCATGGATCCAATTATGAAAGATAACGACACATTAGATTAATTAATTTAATGTAAAGAAAAAATTGGCATTAACAAAAATCTTTTAGTAATTAATTTTTATAAGGGGATATATAAATCAAAATTTCAACTATAAATATTAATTGCAAAGAAAAAAATATTTCCTACATGTTTGTATTTGTTTTTAATTTTTAGACATAAAAGAAATTAAATTATGTATGACACAATAATGATGCAGTATTTATCTCATTAATAAATGATTTAAATAAATAAGATTATAATGACTAAAATATTATCCAAAACCTGTCCAATTACTATTGAATGATTTTATTTAGAATATTAGTCATCTTATCTTCGACATTAATGGATTTTGGACCTCTTGAAACCGAAGATAAGTTTATAATAAAATAATGATTTCACACTTTCCTAAAGAGCCCCTCCTCTCCCTTATAAAAGGAGACCATTTCTATCCAATTCCTCACACCTCTCAAGCCATTTGACTCGGCCAAAATCTACCCAATTAAGCTCCCTACATCCCCATCCTCTCCCTAGAAGCCTTAACTTATGAAGAAGGCACTTCAAGAAGTCCCTTTTGGTTCAAACCAAAGGAAGTAACCCAAATTAAAGGTAACCGTTTCTCTTAAGTTGTTTTCTTTTATTTTATTTCTCTAACCCCTAAAATCCTATTAATCCATTATTTTGTAACAACACCAGTATCATAAATATACTATGATGTTTTTATGAGATGTATTCAAACTACACTTACACACACCTACATCTAATGGATGAAGAACATAATGTTTTTTTGGATGGCAAACTAATGCCTCACGAAATGATGATTGTTCGATTTTCACCTACCACCTCACATGGTGTCCATTATGATGGCACTGTATTTATTTATGATATATATTATGTTTATAATTTCCTTATGCTTCTTTAATTCCCAATTATATCAAGCCTTTATGGTTTCCATAGTGCGTAAATACGATAATCTCATTTGAGGAAGTCCGGACTACCGCCCCCTCAAAGTGATGTGATTTGTTAATGAATAATGTGGGATGTATAAAGGATGTAGATAATGATATTATATATTATAATATACTGTAATTATAATATAACTATTTATCATTATGTTTTAATTCAATTAAAATAAAAAATAGAAATGAAAGTAGCGTTCATGTATACGTACGGCTTACCGTCTCCATAAACGGTGCATTTCATTTCTTACATCCATATGTTATCTAATATTTTAAAAACATGTATATTCTCGATATATATGATATATATGATATATAAATCATGAATTTCATTCTAGATATAATGATCATTTGATCACATGAACAACATGTAATTATAAGAAGTCCATTTTTTACTCAAGTACCAAATATCGAAAAAACAAACAATATTAACTTAAATGGTTATATAATGTTTATAACATGGTAACAAATGATATAAAAGGAATAATAAATTTGAAAAAGTTTCTTAAGAAATTATAAAATAACTTTGGTTTATTATTCGGAATATTAAAGAACGATCGAGTCATGTCGGACACGAGGTTAAGAAACATCTTAACCCAATTTCCGTTATTTGGGTTGATCTTCTCTTTCTTGTTTATGTCATTCTTTGATTATGTGAGAAATGAATTTTTATATATTATCATGTATTTATAAATTATTTATGTGACCTTATAGTGAATACTCATAATTGATCTATTTTATTTACAAAAAGATCTTTGTAAGGGATAATTTTTCCAATCTCGTTTTTATCCGAGATTGTTTATTCATAAGTATTTACTGGGGTTATATTTATCATTCATGTCCGTGTTTTATAATAAGGGTTTCATGTATGTTTAAATTCATTTTTACCCATTTTATAACTTTTACCATGTGTTATGAATGAAATAATTCTTTTGTTTATCATACTAGGAACTTCTTGAGTTCTCTGACAAAAGTACGAGGACAATGTTTTTTTAACTTATATGGCATAAACAGATTTTTACAGTGTCATAACGCCTTATTTTCAAGAAGATTACTCTACAATATTTCATGATTATTTTCAACAAAATCTTTTTCTTTTAAAATTTCGTGGAATTTTGTGAAAAGAAAATGATTTTGAAGAAGAAATGATATTTTCCTCAAGAATTCATTTCAAGTGTTTTGTCAAAACTATTTTCCATCTAAGATTACACTATTTAGTATGATTATGTTTCAAGTATAATGTCTCTATGATTTAAATGGTTTCACTTTTCTTATTATCAAATGATATCCATTTCTTTTACATGGATTATGTGATGATGGGATGATGTTTAGGAAACCCATTTTATTAATTGGGTTACTATGAATGATGTATGTTTATTTTATGGCACATGTAAGAATGATTTCGTTATGAGATGGGTGGGAACTATATCTCCCTACAATGCATTGGTTATGGATTTATATCCCATGATATAGACATGGCTGGAACGGTATGTTAATCTGGTTCAGTGTTACAGGACTGGAAGGAGGAGTGAACTCGATTCAGAAAGGGACTTTGTCCACTAAGATGGTCTTGGCAGCAATGTCTTGGCTACTATGGAAATAATATAATGTGCTTAAGGTTTTCCCACAATTACATGTTCTATTCCCATGATTTTTTATCATGATTGATGTTCCATTATGATATATGCCTCATGTACTTCCATGTTTTATCTCATTGCTCAAGATTTTCATGTTTAAATATTATGGTCATGTTTTTAATTTCAAATGTATACAGTTTGTTTTATTATCTCGATGCTTACCTTTACTGATCATTTGAGCTCACCCTTTATAGGTTTCCATTTACCCAGGATATAAGGAAAGGTTTTAGGTAAGAAAACAAAAGGGGAAGATATTTATGGGAGATGATAAAGATCATTCACCATGATTATAAGATCATGTTCCATGTTTCCAAAGACAGTAAACTATTATGGTCCTTGAGTGTTGGTTTTTTTTATGTATTAAGTATTCCGAAAAAGTAGTGTAATGACCATGTACGTCAAGATTCAGGTCTCTACCGTTGGTATCAGAGGAAAGGTTTTGTTAACCTTTGGAAACTAGGATGCGAAAACTTTTGTGAGATCCCAAGAGGTATTTCTAAGGTATGTCTAGGGATGTCCCTAAGGTTAAGTATAAGTATAGGTTATAGTCCTAGAATTATGGTAAAGATCATAGAATTAAACCTATGATGTTAGATATTGAAGTTACTCCCCCTTTATTATGTTGTTTTAGTTATCATGATTTTTGCCTCTGACACTATTCTTATTGGGTTTTAGAAAATGGCAGGAAACATGAAGATTCATGATAATGGAGAATATGATGGACAATGAAATTATATTCTTCATGATCAAGAAAATGAAATGGGATTTGGAATGTGAAACATCGTTATTATGCCTAATCAGCAATCTCATAATATGATCAATAATCTTATCTTTGGTAAGTTTCCTGACTCAGCTAATAAGAGAAAGATGGAGTTTCATGATGATCATAGAGGAAAGAAAGTTCAATTTCCCTCATGTAAGTCATGTGGGAAGAGGCATTAAGGAGAATGTTTCAAAGGAACTGGAAGATTCTTTGGGTGTGGAAAAGAAGGACAAAAAGCTTGTAATTGTAAAGGAAAAGGTTCAGTTAAGACCATGGACAAGGATAATGGTATTTCAAAGACATCAACAACGGTTAAGTGTTTTAAATGTGGAATGTATGGTCATTATGAAAACCAATGACCTAAGGGAAAATCACATAAAGAGAATCAGTATGGTCATATGTGTTGTATTTATGTGGATGATGATAAAGAGACTACAAATGATATATGAGATGGAAGAAATGATGAAGCTCAGTCAGTGGTTTAAGAAGGTAGTGTAATGATTGTATGTTTATCAAGAATAATGTATGGTACTAAGGAATAAATAAAAATCTAAGTATTGCTACACTGTTGCCTTTTCTTGGGTTTTGAAATTATATGATGAATGGTACTAGTAACCATAAACGTTTATTCAGATATTTTAGGAAAATAGATGATGTGCACATAATGAATGGATTAGGAGATAAGGAGATGTTTGCTAGTGTTAATGAGATCATTTGTAATATATGGAAAAAGTGATGTCATGGATTGAGTATAAATAATTTTTGGGATTTTGTAATGTGGAAAGAGACAACTTTTGACATCATTCATTTTTTCAACTAAGGTTCTATGTTAATTAATGTTGCAATAGAATTAATGATTAAGGAATTCACATGTTTGGAATATAACCAACAAGACATATCGTATGATAAATGATGTTATTCACGTTCATTTTATGTGACATATCCACTAATCATTTTTTTGTATACTATGAGATTGGACAGATGTATTTTGGATAAGCCTAAAGATTGTAATGAATTAAGTTAGACATAAGATAGTATTGTTTAAGGCTAGAACTTTTTTTCTATATTATTGCAGGAATGTTATTATAATGTAGTTTTAGAAAAAGGGACAACCTGCAAGACGGGCGACAACCCATCTTTTCGGACAAGGCTGTGGGAATAGAACCCACAACAGAAGTGCGACAGGCCTTTATTGCCTCCCACCAGCCTACAAGAAGTCCCTGGTTAGTAGAAACTAGTTTTATTTTATTAACCGGTATGATATATGAAGTATAAGTCCATTTTTGGAATCATATATGATTAACCTCACCATACATGGAGTTATGTATTCGATAAATTATTCTATCCTTTTATTTATGACAGATGGAATGACCCATCATTTTATCACCTGATCTGCTAACACTTCAGGAATGAAAAATTCAACTCTATTTCTTTAAGAGATGAAGTGGAAATTGTTCAAGGCACAAACAACATTGAGAATGTACCGAAATAAAGTAAGTATTTCTTCTAATTCAAATTCTTCAACTTTAGGAAATGACAATGAAAAAACAATGTTGTCATAGTGCTCTTATATCTGATGAATCAGATGGTACCTTAGATCATCACAAATCTATGGCTTTGTGATTGTTGGCTTTTTCAAAGCCCTGTTCTCTACCACTCTCCATCAGAACATGATAGTTAAATTTTTATTCCATATCCATATTTTCACCTATGTTCTTCTATGTGGAAATCCAATGATTAGTTAATTTGGGTAACCGTTAAATTTCATACTTTAGTTTTTAATGTTATGTTTTGTTACTCCTTTTTATGATGTGGGTTTTTAGTAAATAAACTTTCATGAAGAAAACCTTTTATAACCTCAACGAATTTCGAGGGAGAAATTCATTTTAAGGGGGTAGAATGTAACAAACCATGATTTTATGATATGTATTATTTTTAATTTATTTTATTCCATTTGTTTTATGCTACACCAATATTATCTTGTGCTATACGCAGAACCATATTAACTTGCAGTATACGCAACACTATTCTGGGATTGTGTTACACACAATTTCAAGTTTGTTTGATAGTAGTCATTCTACGCTACATTGAGTGTATATATATATATATATTCAATTTATAAATGAAATATGGTTGGATTATATTATTCAAAACAACAACGTAGTCTTGCACAACATGCAACCCTGACTTGGCATGCATTACACGCAATCGCGACCTTCCTCGATAGCCTGTGTAGTACGCAATACCGGGTTTCACTAAACAACGATATATTATTATCATATTATTATGAACATGATGTTATGAATACTATTAACTACATTTTGATTTTTATTACATTATTATTCCTCTTACATGTTTTTTAGAACATGGTATGAGAATAAAATTATTTTTTCGGGTAAAATAAGCATTTTTAAAAAAATGCAGTTTTGCCGCCTTTTAATGGCGCACCCACATTAAATCAAGTTTTTGACATTTTTATAAGTTTAATTTGAGAAAATAAAATTCTTCCTTGGAATCAGGATATAAAAATTTAATTTGGATAAATTTTTCATATTATTCTGATAACATTCATATTTTGTTGAATAGTAAAAACACACTATATTTTAATTAAAAACAACTTTTTTTAGCGCAATAATTTATATGATTAGATTTTCTTTTTTATTGGTTTTAAAGTGTAATTAGAATATATTTTTTCCATTTAATCCAATATTGGTCATTTTAATTAATTTTACTTTGAAATTGGACATAAACAAGTGATGATCTTTTGATAGTTATTGTTTCTTAAAAACACGCTATTTGTTTTGATAACGAGAATTAATTTTAAATTAATTAATTCTACTTCTATGTTCTTAATTTGAAAAAATGGTCATCATTTTTGAATTATGAATATCAAATAAATCTTAGGCTGAATTTTTGTTATTTTTCTGAAAAAAACATCAATTTTTTATGAATAGTGAAACCACTTTGTGGTAGTTAAAAAACTGAATTATTCATTTAAATGAAATTTTTCCCCTTCTATGAATTTAATTTCAAAAATCCTACATACATGGTTGTTATAAAGAAGTAAAATGTGGTTTATTAAGATGAAAATAATTTTTGGTGAATAGTAACTTTTGAATTTTATTTACCGCGGTTAAAGGTAAATAAGGTAATTCTAGGTAAATAGAATATTATAATAATTCAAAATTACCTTAAAACTTGTCCAACCTTATGGGATGAGGAATGGAATACCTCGAACATCCTTGCGTCGATTTTGGGACCCCATGGAGCCACTTATGAAATACAATGACACATTAGATTAATTAATTTAATGTAAAGACAAAATTGGCCTTAAACAAAATCTTTTAGTATTTAATTTTTATAAGTGGCTATATAAATTATATATTAGACTATAAATATTAATTGGAAATATAAAAATATTTCCTACATGTTGGTATTTTTTTTACAATTTTTAGACATCAAATAAATTAAATTATGTATGACTGAATAATAATGCAGTATTTACCTCATTAATAAATTATTTAAATAAATAAGATTATAATGATTAAAATATTATCAAAAACCCATAAAATTCCTATTGGATGATTTTATTTAGAATATTAGTCATCTTATCTTCGACACTAATTTGTTTTTTACCTATTGAAACTGAAGATAATTTATAATAAAATAATTGTTTCAAACTTTCCTAAAGAGCCCCTCCTCTCCCTTATAAAATTAGACCATTTCTATCCGATTCCTCACATATCTCAAGCCATTTGGATCATCCAAAATCTGACCAATTAAGCTCCCTAAATCCCTCTCCTCCCCATAGAAGCCTTATCTTAGGACGAAGGCACTACAAGAAGACCCTTTTGTTTCAAACGAAAGGAAGTTAACCAAATTAATTGCAACAGTTTCTCTTAAGTTGATTTCTTTTATTCTACTTCTCCAACCCCTAAACTCTTTTTAATCATTTCTTTTGTAACAACACCAGTATCCTAAATATACTATTATGTTGTTATGATAAGGATTCTAAATACA
This sequence comes from Viscum album, assembly GCA_963277665.1. Classification (NCBI taxonomy): domain Eukaryota; kingdom Viridiplantae; phylum Streptophyta; class Magnoliopsida; order Santalales; family Viscaceae; genus Viscum; species Viscum album. The sequence continues at coordinate 278,853,706 of OY728161.1, read as the reverse complement.
TTTACACACACCTCCATCTAATGGATGTAGAACATAATGTTTCTGTGGATGGAAAACTAACGCCTCACGAAACGATGATTGTTCGATTTTATCCAACCACCTCTCATAGGGGACATTATGATGGAACTGTATTTATATATGATATATATTATGTTTATTATTTCCTTATTTTTCTTTACTTATCAATTGTATCAAGCCTTTATGGTTTCCATAGTGGGTAAATACGATAATCTCATATGAGGAAGTGCGGACTACCGCCCCCTCAAAGTGATGTGATTCATTAATGCCTTATGTGGGATGTATAAATGATGTAGTTAATGATATTATATATGATATTATAATGGAATTATAATATACCTATTTAGAATTATCTTTTAAATCCATTAAAATAAAAAATAGAAATTAAAGTAGCGTTCATGTGTACGTACGACTTTCCGTCTCCATGAATGGTGCATTTCATTTCTTACCACCATATGTTATGTAATATTATAAATACATGTATATTATGAATATATATGATATATATGATATATAAATCATGAATATAATTTTTTATATAATGAACCATTGACAACATGAACAACATGTAATTATAAGAAGTCCATTTCTGACTCACGTACCAAATATCGACAAAACGAACAATATTAACTTAAATGGTTAAATAATGTTTATAACATGATAACAAGGGATATAAAAGGAATAATAAAATTTAAAAATTTTCTTAAGAAAGTAAAAGTTAACTTTGGTTGATTATTCAGTATATTAAGGAACGATCGAGTCTAGTCGGACACGAGGTAAGGGAACATCTTAACCTAATTTTCGTTCATTGGGTTGATCTTCTCTTTCTTGTTTATGTCATTCTTTGATTATGTGAGAAATGATTTTATATATCATATCATGTATTTATAATTTCTTTATGATACCTTATAGTGAATACACATAAGTGATCTATCTTATTTTCAAAAAGATCTTTGTAAAGGATAATTTTTCCAATCTCATTTTTATCCGAGATTGTTTATTCGTAAGTATTTACAAGGGTTATATTTATCATTCATGTCCGTTTTTTCTAAAAATGGTTTCATGTATGTTTAAATTCCATTTTACAAAAAAAATTTACATTTACCACGTGTTATGAAAGGAATCATTATTTTGTTTACCATGCAAGGAACATTTTGACTTTTCCGACAAAAGTACGAGGAGAATGTTTTTTTAACTTATACGTCATGAACAGATTTTTACTGTTTCATAACTCCTTATTTTCAAGAAGCTTACTCTACAAGATTTCATGAATATTTTCAACAACATTTTTTTTTAAAATTTCATGGAATTTTTAGAAAAGAAAATTATTTTGAAGAATAAATGATATTTTCTTCAAGAATTCATTTCAAGTGTTTTTTCAAAACTATTTTCCATCTAAGATGACACTACTTAGTATGATTATGTTTCAAGTATAATGTCTCTATGATTTGCATGGTTTCAATTTTCTTATTATGAAATGATATACGTTTCTTTTATATAGATTATGTAATGATGGGATGATGTTTATGAAACCCATTTTATTCATTGGGTTATTATGAATAATGTAAGTTTATTTTGTGGCACAAGTAAGAATGATTTCATTATGAGAAGGGTGGGACCTATATCTAACTCTAATGCATTGGGTAAAGATTTATATCCCATGATATAGACATGGCTGGAATGGTAAGTTAATATGGTTCAGTGTTACAGGACTAGAACGATGAGTGAACTCGATTCAGAAAGGGAATTTGTCCACTACGATGGTATTGGTAGCAATGTGTTGGCTTCTATGGAAAACATATCATGTGCTTAATGTTTTTCCAAAATTTCGTTTTTTATTCCCATGCTATTCTATCACAATTTATGTTCCATTATGATCTATGCCTTATGCACCTCAATTTTTTATCACATTTCTCAAGATTTTCATGTTTAAACAATATGGTCATGTTTTTATGTTCAAATGTATAAGGTATGTTTTATTTTCTCCATGCATACCCTTACTGGTCATTTGATCTCACCCTTTATATGTTTTCTTTTCCCCAGGATATAAAGAATGGTTTTAGGTAAAAAAACAGAAGGGGAAGATCGTTATGGGAGATGTTGAAGATCTTTCACCATGATTAGAAGATCATGTTTCATGTTTCCAAAGACACTAAAATATTACCGTCTTTGAATGTTGGTTTTTGTTATGTATTAATTATTCCTAAAAAGTAATGTAATGTCCATCTACGTCGTGCTTTAGGTCTCTACAATGTAACACCCCTGAAAAAGTCAGACCTAAAAGGCTAAATGTTACTACACATGTCAACAAGGTGCACCTTTCTTTTCGAGAGACTACTTGATTAGAACTCCATAGTTATGTATGCTTGGCCGGGAGTAGTAATCAGGATGGGTGACCTTCTGGGATGTTTCCCAGGGTGTGTGTGAGTGGGGACAAAACACACTGAAAGAACATGTTTTGGAATTTGGGGACATACATTAGTTTGATAAGCGACCCTAGTGAGTACTGACCTATGGTGTGCTGAGAAGGAAACAAAGGTATTACAGGAGACACATGGGGTCAGATGACAAGGTTATGACCCGGGGAGGTGGGTCATGATAAGATCTATAGTCAATAATAGATGACATGTTTCCTGGTTAAGTTGATAAATAATTTAAAATATATAGAGACACAAATATATTTACCATAAGATTTATGTTCACCTACTATAGAAATCCCATAAAATGAATGTAAATACATTAGTATATAGTTTCCCTATCAAAAAAATTACATAAAATTACAATAATATATGTAGAGAAGTAGATGGTATGGTTGAAAGTATAATTAGAGGAGCTTTTAAGGGTGTAATATAATAGACTGTTATACTCTGATATATAGAGTGAAATTGTTCATTAAACTAATATTCTGCTTTACTGTAGTGGAAAACACATTTTAAAAAAAATATGACACCATCTAGAAGATTGTGCATGGAAAATTTACAGAGTTATAGATGATAAGAGGAATTGAAAATATAGATGATATGCGAATTTGGTTTTTAGTTATGGAATGTTTTAGTACGAATTGTGCCCACCTAGTACTTGATTAGTCGGTAAATATTGGATAGAGACTCACTACTTGTTTCTGTGTGAAGATGAGAGGATAGAACACTTCAATGTTCTATGGAACTTATGGAGAATATAAGAGAAATATCCACATGTTGTTTTAGTTAAATTTCTGTTTTCTATATAAGTTAAGAATCTCATCAAGATTGTGTGTTTCTTATTAAATTTATTAAAATTGGATATATACATGTGTAGTGGACCAAGAATATTTAAATGTGTAACCAACTGAAGTGAAAATGGATGATGACTATATGAACTAGATTATCCTAAGTGATGAATGTTTAAGTAAACTACGAGGTTTATATTTTTATATACAGGTTCTTTTCCAAGGATAAATAAATTTTTTTTTGGATATATAGTAAATTCTATATACACTGATATATAGAGTGAAATTGTTCACTAAACTAATATGCTGCTTTACTATAGTGGAAAACACATTTTAACAAAAAAATGACACCATCTCGAAGATTGTGCATGGAGGATTTATAGAGATATGGATGATAAGGGGAATTGAAAATATAGATGATATGAGAATTTGGTTTTTAGTTATGGAATATTTTAGTACTTGATTAGTCAGTAAATATTGGATAGAGACTCACTACTTGTTTCAGTGTGAAGAAGAGAATATAGAACACTTCAATGTTCTATGGAACTTATGGAGAATATAAGAGAAATATTCACATGTGGTTTTTGTTAAATATATGTTTTTGATATAAGTTAAGCATCTCATCAATATTGTGTGTTTCATATAAAATTTATTAAAATTGGATATATACATGTGTAGTGGAACTAAAATATTTAAATTTGTAAACAACTGAATTGAAAATGAATGATTACTATCAGAACTAGATTATCCGAAGTGAGGAATGTTGAAGTAAACTATGAGGTTTATATATTGATATACAGGTTCTTATCCAAGGATATATAAAAACTGTTTTTTGGACTTATAGTAAATTATATAAATTGATAATTTTGTTTTCAAATGTTTATGTAAGGGATAATTCAATGGAATTAACCAGAAGGAGGTAATATTGTATAAAATAAATTGTAGTAATGATTTTCTAATAATATAATATGTTTATGGATGTGTCTACTGATGTGATTATTATACAAATAGATGGGTGGGATAATTTTTATTAACACTTTATTGTTGAAATCATTATCTACTCTTTTCAACAAAGAACAATAGTTTTTCTCATATTAACTAAAATTAGTTTCTGAACAACATGAATCCAAACATATTTCAATTATGAATAGTTTTCAATGGCAAAAAACATAATAGTTCGGGTATTGATATTTAATATTCTAGGTATAATTGTTTAAAACCAAAATTTCATGTGAGTAACTATTAATTTATATAGTCTGGACATTCCACCGCACTTAATACTGCTTGATTAGACCTTAATAAAACCAAATGACAATAAAATTATTCTAAATCAACATTCCACATATTTCACATTTCCAACCATCACTATATTAGAAACCTATATATATTAATGAAAATTACTAAAAAATAAATAATCTAATTTTTTTACCTTAAATAATATATAAAATTAAAATAATTATAGATTCTGAAAAACAAAAATAACTTATGGTTAAAATCCTATTATCAAATTCATGGTTCACTCTAATTTTTTTTAATAACCTTACACTACGTGTATATTATAATTTTACACTTTATTTTTTGAAATAAAACTTACACTAAATAATTCATAAAACTCCAAAATAAATTTCATATAGGCCACTATAATTCACAACCATTAGAAAACAATTACCTTTGAAAATATTTATTCAAAAAAAGAAATTGTAATCATAATTGACAGATTTATCAATAAAATTTTATAAATACACTAACATAATCTATAATCACAATATATTTCAATAAAAGTTAGATAGAAAAATAAAATTACTAGAAAATCATTTATGAGTCCCATTTCAATAAAATTTCCTAAAAAACTCCGCTTTTATAAAATAATTACATAAAAGGAATTACTCAACCATGAAAAACATTCTCTTCATGGTTATAAATCTCCACATGATATTCTAAAAACATAATATCCCAATCAATGTTATTTTTACCCTAATTAACTATATGAGATAGATTGTAAATATATGTAAAAAACGTATAAAATATTAAATTATTCATCAACTAAATCCACATACAATTAATGTGATTAATAATATCTGAATTCCCACAATTGTTTCAATCCTATGAACATCCCAATTATTTTTTATGAGAAATTATTTTTCTTTCAAAATTTCAAATTTTAATGATTTATATAAAAACATAGATAATATATAATCACTAAGATAAATTTTAGTTTCTTACATATATAATTTAAATATTACTTTTTTTTACATAGTGTAGTTCTCATATTATTTTAGATCATGTCCACACTATCTATCCTATTTTTTAATAATAATTTACTTCATTATGTCAACAGAAAATATTTTTAATAAGAATAAATATATAACAACCCAAATGATACAAATTTCATATTAGAATGATAATAATTATTGTATTTAAGATCATCAAAAGGAAAATGATCTATCCCTAAACAACTAATGTTTAAAATTTTGGATCACTATAAAAACTCTAGTTTTTTAGTTGATTACACTATTTAAGAATATTTTTATGGATATAATGTTGTAATGAGATACAAAATAGGTACTAAAATAATATTTAAAACTTTTCAACATGTTAAAATTATTCTTATAATATTGACTATATACTATTCTCTAAGGTAATTGAAGTAATATTTTCACTTAAAAATTATATTTTTGAAGAATAATTTTTATTCAACTAAACTCCAAACATGGTAAAAAGTGAGTTGTATTCATTAACTATTCAATAATATCCTAGATTGAATTGTGAGTCATTTATGTATGAGTTATACTTATTATAAAATATATTGATATCATTCCATCTGAAATATGAAATATTTAATCTTTATGTGTGACAAAATAAATAATATTATTTAACCTTTAATGAATGGAATATTAAATATTTTATCCACATTTATAAAATATATCATATTAATATAATCAACCAATACTACTTCAAGATAGAATGCAATATATTTAAAACTTCTTGATGCATTTCTAGTGGTGTACAATAAAATTTCCGCACAAACCATCAAGAATAAATTTACGAATATATTGATTCCCCCCAAAATGATTTTATACTTTATATCATTAGATCAACCATAGTGTGAATCATCATAAATAATAAAATAGTTCCATATATTTGTAGCAGTTTCACTAATCAATGATTATATCACATTTGGTTTCACATAATAAGTCACCATCATCTAATAAAGACATTATCTTCCATCAACCTCATCATGATTGGGAAATTAAATTTCAATTTCGCCACCATATTCTATTATTTATTCACAAGATATAGTACTTATAAAATAAAATAAAATCTACACACTTGAATTTACATATTATCATTTACCTCAAATAAAAAATATACTAAAATAATTTATTATTAATTTAACCCATATGGGGTTATTTAATAAAATAATTCCTTTATAAATTGAATGAAATAAAATATAAAATTAGGATTAGGGTTATAATATTTATGTTCCCAAATATTAAAGTATAACGACCCATAAAAAGTTATAATTATGTATTATATCTATTATCATCCAAGTATATTATATAAAGTATTCAAATTAATTTCATAAAGCATAAAATCCTATAACAATCAAATAACATAAACATTTTTCATTTTTTTAGTTGTATATCCAAATACTTCCTGAAACAACTATGTCCACTCAAATGAATTATAATTTTGGTCAAAATTTTATTCGAGGTCATTATTCATGGAAAATTAAGTCATAATATCAAATAATAACATAATTAACCTTGCATTTTTGAACCTTATAGAAATCATTTAGTGGATTCAATGATAATTCTACCCTATTCATCAGTTTGTCAAAAACACTTCCCTATTTGGGGACAAAAATTCCATTAAAATTGACTTTATATTTCATTAAATGACACTGAAATATTTTAATAAAATTTATGTTTCTAAAATATTTTTTAAAACCTATATTTAAATTATCTACATGTATATCCTCTATCATTGAGTAAAATAGAATATAATGAATGTGTACAATAAAAAAATGGATCAAGGTATGGAATAAATGACTAGTTAACTGATGTCAAGAATATATTTGGTGCATACATAATGATTAATGACATCACAATAAATTTTCAATTTTTATAGTTATACTAAAAATTAATTTTGGGAATTTGTTATTGTCTTACCATTTGAGATTTCTGAATCATGAATCAATCATTGAAAACTATATTCCTCTACACAATGGATCAAACAAACTTCCAATCTTATATAAAGTATACTATTTTTTTTATTTAATTATTTTAAATATATAAAGATGATTCATAATAAAAAACATTCCATGATATCTCAATGAAATCAATTATAATGTAAATCATGGTCAACTATTTGATTTGATGAGACCCAAAATTAATATATTATAAAGTGGAATTATTATATCTTTGATCTCTAATAGTTATATAACAGAATATTTCAGTGTGATTTGATATACATGTTGGTATTATTTTTTATAAAATACAATATCTCATCATTGATATAAGGACATTGAAAATATTGGTCTTATTCTTTGAAAATTTTCTGGAATTTAATGTTAGAAGGGTTGATATTTGAGGTAAATAGTTATATTATAATTAAAAATGAGTTTTGAAAAATATCATGATTTTGTGTTCATTAAATCATGGTTTTTTGTTTTCAAATGGTCATGTGGCCACACCATAGTAGGATTCAATTGTTTCCATAAGATGATGTCAATATTTACTTTTCACTATGAGGGAAAAACAGTGTCATAGTTTTGAAAAATACAATGTCATTTGTGAAATTATTTTAAACTGTATAAAGTAGTATGGATATATCCTTCTTTTAGATGGAATTATAAATGAGGGAAAAAATTTAATAGTTTTGAAAATATATCACTGGAGTGGAAGAAAAGTGGTATCATATCATGTTTCTAATAATACTCAAGGTAAACATGAGATTGTTTACCTTTTCACATCAAAATTTTGGTCAAAAATATAATCTTAATAGAAAATGGTTAGTGATATTTAATGGAATATTGTAGTTGATGAATTATTGTGTTCAAATCAAGGTTAATGGAACCAAACTATCTCATTTTCTGGGGACCACTCAATGGCTTAGACTATTTTAATATAATTTTTAATAGAAAAATATCTCACTCCTTTCATTCAATTTTTATTACCTTTGATAACCCATGATATAAGAGTAAAGATCAATAGAGATGATGATTACTGTTTTATGAATTTTTTTATTTTTATTTATGGAATAAAATATACACAAGTTAAAATTTCACCCTTCTTGATTCATTCTTCATTATTTGATATGATCAAATTCTTGTTCTGGGATTGAAGCAATAGAGGAATGGTATTGATTGGTTATAAATCTATCAGGAGATCTTTGTGATGAAAAATAGATTTTATCACTGCCTTTTATCCTTATTTAATTAATTGGCAGTGGATAATTATTTGTTTCCTATGTTTTTAGTATGTTTTTATTTTTTTTATTTTTTTGGTAATTTTAAATTTTGGTTAATTTGATAAAATTTAATAATGGAAAACTAAATTGTTGGGATATTTACGGGATTATGGATTAAATAACCATAGAATAATGAATTATATAGATATATGAAAAACATTCAAATATATGGACTTTTCATAAATTTTAATTCTAATGTGAAGAATAATATAGGGAGAAAGTGGTTTGTATAGTTATAAAGATATGGAATCTTAATTTATAATATTGTATTGATTACATACAAAAGGAATTTATAAGGTGAATGATTTCAAATATGAGGGTGTAACACTAAAAACCTTGATTATAATTGTTTTATTGTGTAATTTAGATGTATTATTGAATGTATGTATTTATTAGGTGGTAATATTCTATTCTGGTTATGTTGATTTATAATATAGAGTTGATGCGGATTTCATGGAGACATTTGAGTAACAGTTAATTTTTCTGGGAGTAGGTTGAGTCCCATGTTAGTGTTTACCTTGTTAATGGTTGATAGTATTATGGTTTGGATATATTTTTTGACATACAGAGGACCATGTTCTATAATTTATTAATAAGATAAATTATATATATGTGTATTTATGGTTATTATTTGGGAGGTTATTCCAAAAATGTAAATTTAGTCAATAATCATGGTTTTATATCTATAGTATTATTTCTAATTGTGTAGCCTATAAAATTTGTGGTTTAGTAGAAACTCTCTATGCCATTTTTGACTAAGGATAAATACAATTGAGGATTGGTTATAATATAATTTTATTTTAGAATAGAGTTTGATTTGGACACTAATGAGTTTTTCACGGATTGTAAAATCTTTCATCTTATTTGATCAAGGGATATAAAATATAATCCAAAAAATGGTTATAGATACAGAGGGATACTATTATTCATTTAACATAGTGTTATTATCTATTAATTATAAAAAGTTTAATAGTTTATTATTAGTGGAATAATATTCAGGTGTGGAAACACACATCACATAGAGTTTCGTTATAATATTTATATGTATGCATTAAAGGATTTGGTTTTATTGTTCAATGAAATTTTTTCCCACAAGTAGAGTAAGATTATTTTCTTATTGTGGATTTATAAAACCCTGAAAATCATATAGTAAAAATTTTATTATATTAAATTTACATATTAAAATTTGATGATCAATTTTTTTGAGTTTAGAACATAGTGGATACCCTTGGGGTGATATTTCTTGAGGTCTGAGAAGGTATAATTTTTTGTGTGTAAAAAACCATTATTTAATAAATAAATATTTATCCCTCATATGTGGGAACTGATATATCATAATAGATACTTTAATAGATATTAGAAGACTATGTTTGTGTTCATAATGGGGGTTTTATATTGGACATGTCTAATTTATGCATCCAAGTTTCATTCAATATTGGCTTATCCTATGTTATAAAAATTGTACCCATTTAATAGTGTAATGTATATATAAATTAATTCTTATAAGTTTTATTTTGGGATAGACTCCCCATTATCATTAGAAAAATATGGATTTAGAAATCAACATTCATTGATAATGGGAAGTCCAGTTCTCAATGATGTTGACAGTGATTTTTTGATTGTTGGTTAAATAGATCTTCATTGTGGTGACAAATTACCATATAATAGTGAATTAATAGTGCATGTTTACCTTATTATTCATTTAATAAAACGTAAAATTTTAAATTATGATTTATTCAATGTATCCAATAATTTATTGTGTTATTTTTCATCGAATTTTATATTCATTGGTTATAAATTATCATTGGAAATATTTTTGTAAGGAACCACTACTAGGAATTAATTTATATAACCTAGAATTTAAAAATTTTGGTTTTTTAAATTATGGTAACAAATTTTGTGATAATTTGTGATAATTATTCTTTACGGTATTTTACACATTCAATGAATTTTATAAACCTTTTCCCTATGTTTATTGTTTCATATTATTCACCTTATGAATTAAATGATGTATACATTGTGAATGTAACTATTAGTGGATTAAAAATAAATAGAAACCCATACTTTTTAATCCTTTTATACACTATATCTAGTTTTATGTTTTCAATATCAACCATTTTAATATTTTTCTATTTGATGATGGTGGAATTAATTTATAGTCTTGAACATGAAGATGTGATAAAATCGTGATTTACAAATGATTGTGGTGGCTTAAAATTGGATTGTTAGAGGTGTAGGGTCTTTGATAGATAATAATTGTAGAAGAAGTCAATAAATTTTGCATTGACATGAATTTATCAATGAATAATAGTGGTGACAAGAGTATAAAAGATGATGATAAGAAAATGTGTTCAAGAAAACCATGATAGCATTATGTCCAATGAATTATTGACTAACACCTATAATTAGAGGTTTTAGTGGGTGTTGTTATAGGATGAATGGATATGGAGAAAATGATTCCTAAAAAATAAAAAAAATTAAAAAAAATGCATCCCACATTCAAAAATTAGATCTCATTTTCAAGTGGAAGATTGGGTTTTATAAATATTTTAAACAGTACACATTCTGTGACATTATAACACATGTCATATTTTTCCTCTAGATAGTTGATATGATTACATAGTATAGTTAAAAATTGAACAGTGTTTAATATTAGAAAATGCACCATATATATCCATATTACATGATTTGTGGTGTTTTGTAGTCTATTCCCAACTATAAACTTGTCCACCCATGATATGAGGCAAAACAACTACCCATTTATAACATTGAGAACCAGAATCAGGTATCCTCAGCACACCCCATCTATCCCATTACTTTTTATAACATGTAAGCATGCATAACATTTATCTTATGATAAAACAAAAAAGACATCATGCTTATGTGGTATATTTCTAACTTACCATTGTATCTCACATAATGTTTCATCAAAAAATAAAACTATATAGCTTGAATTTACATGATAGAAACATGATAACCCATGGTTTTCTTCATTAAGAGGCTTAAACAAAATCATTGTTATTGTATATGCCATATAATGTGTGGTCCTTGGATTTTATCTTATCTTTCCACTCTGTTGTAAGAATGAGGCAATAAAATTGCCTCCCTTATTATTTTTATGTTTTTAATGAAATGTTATAATTATTCCTAAAAAAGAAGATTATTTATAAGTCTTTTTGGGTTGTCAAAGGATTTAACTTGGAGGATTATATGACTAGGATTGAGAACGGTGTTTGGAGTGGGAATTGATTAGGTAACCATATTATAAACACAAGGATTACTAGGTGTGGGTTATATACAACCATCATTGATTTAGTTCCCCCACATACACCCATGTTATCACTTCTCCAGGGTGAGAATTTCTGGTATGGATTCTGTACACTCTTGTTCCCAACAAGCTGTGAGATCATTATAGTGGATGGTAACAAAAAAAAATTTATATACACATTTCCTTGAAGTGGAAAAGAGCTATTATTGATGGAGTACGTATTTGTATATGTGATATAGTGTGGGTCATTTATGCATAATATTTGCAACCCTTTTATTGATAAGAACACATCAATGAGTTGCGGGACCCCGTCACAATTATATAGTTTAAACATGATAGCTATAAAAGATGTATTGTTTTAATTTTTTTATTCCTAATGTCATGATTGTCTTTTATGGTTATCTTGATGATAAAACATGAAATTAGGCTATCAAATTCTAGCATTATATATGTCACACTATTCTAGGAGTCTCGCTATTAATATAAGGTGTGATCCAAAAGGAGTATATTTTGGAATTTAATGACACTATTATAATGACGATAACTTCTATATACACCTATCTTTTAAATAATTAAATTATATGTAGGTTTATTTCCATTTCATAACCTATTCAATATTTTGAAGATGAATTATTATTCCATCTATAATTTTTGTTTTAGTGGAGTTCTACTTGGTATGTTTGTACTCACCCATACATCGGACGCATTCCCAAATTTTTTTATATATATAATGAGTGTTTTTTTCATTTTATTTATATGAATTTATATAGAGAACATTTTATGACGTTGGTGATTAGTGGTGCCTAGTCGTTATTCATAACACCCATTTCTATTAGAAACCACTTCTCTAGAGTTCATATAGAATGAAATTACATCCCCTATGATATGTTAATTGTTCTTGGACATATTATATTTCTTATTTTATTTCTTTTAGGGATTCCTATATGGCATTTTTTTAAATATATGTTTTCTGATACATGAAATTTTTATCATTGGATATATATATATATATGTGTGTGTGTGTGAATATATATACTGTTTAATGTTCATATATTCTATATATGATTATCATATCAATTACAAGCTATTATGGGTGAAGGCATCCACTATGGGTTGTCACTTCTTGATATTGTTCTGAAATCCATGGATTATTAGTTGTTGACATAGTGTGTCACTCTAAAATTACCCCATCCCAGGAGGGGTTTTGGTAGGTCATGCTGGGTGAGAGTTGAATCAGATTTATTTAATTCACATGGATGATGTCTATAGTTCATTGTGTTGAAATATTTAGATTGGGATCTTATGTTAATTTCATATATGCATATATAGTTTTTTTTTCACATTTAGGATCCTAGAATTGGTTTGTTTGGCTAAATTATCCGTTAAAAAAAATTTATACTAGATTTACCAAAAAAACAATGATTCATTGATACTAGGGTACAATCCGGATGATACTTGAATCATATATTTTTCAACCATGACATTACTTGAACCTCATGTTTCATAAAAACCGTATATTTCTTAATAATATTGGCTCCATCCTATCAATTAAATTATAAAAAACATAGAAAAAAGTGGACATTTATTGTTCAGGTCATGATACACATATTTTAGAGTTCATTCTTTTCAATTATAATTAATAGAGAAAGAAGGAACTCAATTAAGGATCTATTTGTGAGGTTTTTATATATTTTGAGGAAAATAAATATTCTCTATTTTATGCACATATAGTGTATGGTGTTTCTCACTCTTCTTGGTTATACCACCCATTTGATGAGAGTACAATATACTATAATATAATAAATACTTCTAGGAATCTAAAGAGAAAATGATACTTAAATAATTTAGGATTGGTTTATATTAGTGAATCTTGTATTCTATTTTATTTATTTACACAACATAAAAAATGTAAATCCAACTTCATGTCTTTTATATAGAATAATGGGCTATTAGTGGAGGATATTATACTCATATTTAGTATGTGAATATAATATCTTGGTATTATATTGTTACCTTTTCAAGGTGGTGTTATATCAAAAGATGATGAGTATAATTTCAGTTCAAAAGATATTGGACCCTCGGTATGGAAGCCTAAAGATGTCTGAGTATGTTTTAGTTTTTATGAATGTTATTTAGTATTCCACGACTGTAACTTAAAATTTAATATGTATAGCTTGGGAATTATATCATGATCTTTAGAGTGAGTGAGTTGGGGATATACTCTCTCAAATCACCATTTATTATAAATTTTTATAGATTATTAGTGTTCGGGGATTTGTGTATGTAGTTATCTGGGTCATTTAAGGTATATTTTTTTCTTTTCTATACTAGAATTTATACTCAAAAACATTGGTGTACATCATTTCTCCATGATTTTTATTGATATATTGGGAGTATGTGATTAAATTATATACATTAATCAAAAAGTTTTTCCTAAAGACTTGAACAAATTGATATCACTATATCTATCACGCCGTCTAATAATGTAAGCTTATTCTCATTAAAGAGAGAGGTATTTATAAGATTTCAACATAGAAAATATGTGGTCACGCGACGTCATCTTTTATATAGAATATTTATACCCTAATCTAGTTGGGTGGAATGATATAATTTCAATGAGATAATCCATTGGATTAACGCATTTCTATTCACACAAAATGGATAGTGAGACCATTTTTAAGGAAAAATAAGGAAAACCCTCAATGGGTTTTATATTTTTTTATGGGATGTGTAGATTTTTGTTCTACGGTTACTATTTTAAATTTTCATAATAAAATAATGTTTCGGTTTATATTTGGAGGCATTCAAGGATTCATCAACTCAAGATATTTACATCACTATTTATTTCTATTCGGATATCGATGTATTCTAGAAGTTTATGGGTATCCCTATTTATCTAAGGGAGATTTTTGAGCTGTGTTATAACATATAGATATTGAATTTATTAATCCATGTCTTCCACTACTGTAGTAGTGTAAATGAGTAGGTTAGATCCTAAAAATTGAACTCAGGTCATGATCTCTTTATCATTGGGTTTATGAGGTGATCGTTTTTAAAATTATTATTTTGGTATATTGTAGATATAATATGATTATGGTGATTTTCACTCAAAGTGATATAGTTCCATTATTTATTTTTGAGACTTGTAGAATGGGTTTTATTGGTGTTTATTGATCTTATTATGTTGTAATTTTTATTTTGGTGAAACTATGTTGTTTTTTATGGATTAATTTGTTTTGCGTTGAGTGTACACTTTAAATAGTTAACTGATGAAGACTGAGTACTAGGATTTAATGGCCCATTATTATGAGTAATATAATATGGGTGGGAGTATTAGTATTTATCCTTTGTAGAGTTTGGGTATATTATATATGATGTTATAATAACGACACAATTTTAGCATGATATGCACTTCATATAGAAAGAATTTTGTGTTAAAACTATGGAATGAATGTCTTGTTAGTTAACATTAATGTTATTTGATATGATGTATGTTTGGGAAATCAAATATATTTAATAAATAGTGGTAGATAGTCACTTGTTAACCTAGTGGGGAGGGGGCTAAGATATGAGAAATAATTTCATACATTTTTGTACCTAGATATCCTCAAGAGAATCAAATGAAAGATTATTTAATGGTGTAAAGGATTCCATTATATTGTAGAGTTAAATAATAGAACACCATTTATATTGAAATTGGGTAGAATGAAAGGTGTTTTTGAATGAGGATTGTACAAGTGGATCAGAGTTACTTAGTTGTGTATTCCCAATCAATAGTAATAGTATCTACATTATGTGGAAACTATTTCTATATAGTGGTGATATTTTTCCAATAGGTTATGATTTTTTAACAAGATATTTTTAAGAAATTATCATTATCTATAAATACCATATAATTTTTTTTAAATGTTCAGAACAACATGCTTTATATTATGGTGGAATGGGTCACTAAGGTCTATTTATTAGTTAGTGTGTAGTTTTAGGAGGTTGGTTATATTTATTTATATGAAAATCAATAGCTTCTTTATCAGAGGGATAATATACGAACAAGGTTATTTTTTAGTGGATTAATATTTCCTATAATTTTAAAGATGATTCAGGATTTCAAATCACTGAATAAACAAGGGAAAGTTAGATTACTTTTTTTCTCATCATAACATTGGATACCAATGTTAGTTTATAAACTTTTAAAAATAAATTAAATGTAAATATAAGGCTGAAAATTTGTAGAATCATATCTTGGAACTCTTATTAGATCAATGAAAAAAATTCAGATACATTCCTAGTAGTAGAGTTAGATAATAATTAATGGTCCATATGTAAAAGACTTTGAGGACACTCCATAATGGTTGAAAGTGTATCACTAATATGTCAAATATACTTGTTATTGGGCCATTCCATAATATATATAGATGGTTTATTACTTTCCTTTACCGAATAATCTTTGGACACAAGTGGATAATCAATGTTTTGGGTGTTAAAACGTGGTATGAAACCTGTAATTTAATATTATAAATTTATGATGAATTTATATATTAGTGTTGAAATAATATATACAGATTAGTGGTATATGTGTTGGGATGAATGTCAAAATGGTAGTAATGAAGGATGATGTTTTTCCAACACAACTTTTGTTATGGGTTTTCATATAATTTAGACCCTATAGGCACAGAGAGAATGTGCAGGCGTTAAACCACTTTAAAAATTTATTTTATGATATTCCTAGTTTAGAAACACAATTGATACCTTTTAAAATGATGAAAATTTTTAAAGGTGTGGATAATGTAATGACAAGTTTTATTAGTTTTTTAGACATAGCATGTTCTTTGATATTGAATATACCTTGGTCTTAATAAGGGTAGAAATCTAATTTCACTATTGTATTTGGTGATTCATTTTTTCTAATAATTTCATTTATCTTGTAACATGGTGTTCAACCCAGAGCATTTTTTTCATGAGATTATAGGAAAGATTATTTTTTATGGATATGAAATATTTATTTAAAAAAAATATTTATCTTGTGCATGTGAGAAGTGATATCTCTCTAGAATGTCATTGAATACAAAATCTAATATCATGTTGTGATTCAAACTGTGGTTCATTATTGAGAGGTGTAATATTTGTGGTTGGGTTATGCTTATATAATCTATAATATTTGCGTATTAAAATTTCAATCGGTCAATTATTTCATAGAGATATGAATTCATGCTTAAGATTTTTCTTAAGGGATGTTCATCATTTTTTGAAGAAACCATGATGGATTTACACCTCAGCATCCATTGAGGATAGAATTTTATTATCAGTGGACTCATTATTGAATTAAAATATATATAATGAATCATAAATTTAATGCATCATAAAATTTTAATATAGTAGATAATTATTCACCTTATTTTTACCTCGTTAATATTTTAATAATTTTCTAATTAAAAACGATTTATTTATTAAATGCCTTAAAATAGTTATCATGTTTATGTATATGAATTATATATTCATGAATTATTCATTATACAAGTGAATTTATTCAATATTGTTCCACGATTAGGAATTAAAAACCACCTCTTGGATTAGGTGGATTTTTATCTTCCATTATTTAGGCTACTTATTTCTAGGTTTATTACTGATTATTGTTTATTTTTTGTTCCATCCAATTTTATCAATTTTCATTAACCCAATCACTATGATCATCACTATATATCCTAGAATATATAATTTTTTGTGAAATATTCATTTTTTTGTAGAACAGTAGAGGTCTAGAATCTCATTATCCACCATCCCCTTCAATCCCCAACACTTTTTTCTTCATTACAATTGAATATTTTACCTTATAATGGAGAGTAGTTTGATGATGTTGTACATGGATTAAAGTGTTGATAATGATGATTCGAGGAAAGTGTTATTCATTCTTGTTAGAGTTAGATCATATTTGGGCTCGATATTATAGTGGGTAATGAGTATATAATGAAAGTAACAATAATTATAGAAGTTATAAATAATATATATTTTTTAGTGGCTTGTTTCATAGGGGTTTTAATGTTTTTTTGATGGCTGAACAGATATGATGTGGAATATTCCTAGTGAATAAAAGTATATCACATGACATACAATATATATTAGCATTCTATTTATCATTTCTATGAAATTATTATGGTTATAAATAAATTTTAAATATAAAACTATGTATGATTTTTTCGCATAAACTATGTTTGATCCCAATTTTTGAGATAGGACTACATAGTAAAGTTAAAAATCACATGACGTGTACATAGAGAATACACACCAAGAAAGTACATATAACAATACCCAAGGTGTATTGATATATATGCTCAACTAACCACCATTCAACACATGTTAGTTAGTTTAGGGGACATTTTGTGTATGGATTCATTAACATGGATTGGGTAACTATATAGCACATTGACTGAAAATCACGAATTATATTTCATGTTTGTTTGTGTAAATCACTATGTATGACTAAATAAAATAAATCCACATAATTTGGTTTCATTCTTGGATGGCCAAAAATCCCCACATGCCTGGTCATTTATAAAGTAGAGGACATGATAGGGAACAATTATAGTATTACAATATGTGTTTTTAATTTGAGCGGCCATGTACTATGTATTCTCTTTAATTTTTAATATCTTGTCACTCAGGTGTAAGAATTAAAAAAACAAAATAATTTTTTCACATATATGGCTCATTAGTATGATCCTACATATAAATGGAATCCATTTTCATTTAATTTTGGTACTTTATGGATCATATATATAAGTGGTTACCAATTTTAAGTGAGATTTTTTTAAAAATAATGGAGTGAATAATATCTAACTGACATACACATGATAGGGAATGGGTCCTCCACATCCATCATAGAGTTTCAACCCCCTCAAAGACCTAGGGATTGGGTCCCCAATAATAGGTATTCTGGGTATGTCATCGGCACCACTTGTTCCCAAGAAAGTTTGGGTCCATTATAGAGGTCATTTACTCTCTCAACTGACTTATAAATTTCACTATTGAGATTTAGGCTATATATGTGATATACATAGTATGAAAACCACATATTTGGAAAGGGTAATATCCAAAATCTATATAATTAATAACCCAATCAATTAATAATAATAATTTGATGTGTTTTGGGATCCTCATAGTGTTTATAAAATCTTATTATTTTTGTCATTATAGATAGGTAGTTCATATGTTTATAGTGTAAAGATATGCTTGGAATTTTTGGTTTCCTTAATTATATGATATTCATATGTACTATATGATTTTTCCCATTTTTTTATATTCTATTGGGAATCATTAGTTTTATATGATTCTTAATACTTAATAGATCCAAGATAATAATTTTGGTATAGAGTTAAAATAATTAGAACCTCCCCATGTCCCTATTTTTCATGGAATATAATAATTTACTTATTTCATTCCAATTTCTATTCATTCATATATTTTAGTGAAAACATGATGATTTATTTTTTTTTATTTTCGGGTATCCTAATAGGTATGATTATACTCTCCCATGTGTGGGCCTTTTTCCTACACATGTTGTGTCTATGGAGATTATGGATTGTATGGTGGTGGACTTGGTAGGTATTGAGATAAAGTATGTTTTGATGAACTAATTACTAGTGGTTCATGGTGGGGCTTGGTAAATCACTATTTTTTAGTTTTCCCCTCTCAAATGTTACAATAGAAATTATATAATGAATCATAATTTTCAAACATTTATGTTACATAAAAATAGATTAATATTAATTATATAACAAGAAAAATCATGCCAGAATTGTATGGGATTCATGTCATTCAAAAATAAAAAATGGTCTCATTGATGATATACATTATCTCCCACTACTTCCATCACAGATTCACCCCTTTGGTCATTTTATAATTAAAACATTTCTTTACATACTAGGAAAAGATACATATGAAAGGGTGAGCTCATATCCTCATTAAGGGTAGACATGGGTGATATCTATTATAAAATGATCCTAAGGGCATACGAAAATGAACATAATATTTTAAAATTAAACAATTCATATGAATTATAATAATAACCCGTCATGGAATAAATCATAAAAGTTCATAACACAAAAAACACAAGATAATATGTTTCATGGGAGAATGAAAATATATAAATCGTAGAATTGTGACATACATAAATGTATATGAAATCATATCCTTAGTAGTCAAGTCTTTTTTGAAGACTATCCTAGTAAAATGTGTTCACTCATCATACTACATGAGTAGTCATGGTTCACGCACAATACTATCATGGTAGTCCACATTTATTAATGAACCAATTTCATTTCCTGTTATAGTCATATCCAATGGATCTAGTTTTACTCTCCATCCCAGTCCTATCCATCTAATGAGATATAAGTTATTACCTAATGCATTGGGAGAGATATAAGACCCAACCGTCATTAGTTATAATGTTACCACCATCATTAATTATAACATAACCACCATCAATGAATGAAAACCATAAGTATGTGTTTTAAAATTAAAAAAGTCATTCATTATATCAGAACCCTTGTAAATAATTTATTTTCATAAACACCTCATCATAAAATAAATCAAAGAAAGAATGGGTTCCATCAATATCATTCCATCTTAAAAATAAACCGAAAATAAATATAATAATTATATTATCCTTGAGTAACAACCCTATTAGATCCTATCTAATATCTATTAATGTTATCTTAGATGAAAGATAAGTTTGAAATTTCACTTCAAATAAATCATGAATGAAAATAACACTTCTATTTTCAAACCATTTATTTTTAAGGAGACACCAATTTATGAAAGAAAAAAAACTTCATTGAAAATCATTTGTAATGTTATATAAGACATATTAAAACATTAATGCTTCAAGATGGTGGGAAAATCCAGTCATATTTTAAATGTTAAAAAAAATTTCATATGTATTTTTGTTGGAAAATTCCCAAATAATATCATTTCTAAAATGAAAACAGAATCTTTTGAACCCCTTATGTGAAAAGGAAAACATGATTAAAAAATTACTTTGAAAGATCATAAAACATTTTTAAAAAATATTTTTCAAGAAATTTTTGAAAACATGGAGTTAGAATAAAAATAGTGTTTTAAGGGAAAATTTAAAAAGGAATTTTTTAAACTAATGTCCCTTTTAAATAAAATAATTTTCATGTTTCCATTAATCAAATGAATCAATTAAATGTATCTACTATAAATCCACACAAAATAAGTGGAAATAAGAAATATTTTATCCAAAATTCAATTAAAAATAAGGCTTAATATGACATAATCATGGTTATAGAAGGTAAATCCATGGAATGAAAATTCGGTTATGAATTCCCACAAAACATTGTAATCAATTGAATCGTATTCCCCATAAAAGTAATAATTATAAAATATAACATTAAATCAAATAAATATAATTATATTAATGATATTATATATAAAAGGGAAATATATATACACCACATACTAAAAATAAGTGCTAAATAATGTATATATCTAATAGAAGTAAAAGTGAGATGAGATAACATTACCTTACGATTCCCTTTAGTTTTATGTATATTAACTACCTTTTTTAATGATTAGGTAATTTAATTATTTCATTATAGTACTATAATCATATTTCTAATAAATTACTTGATAATTTTATAACATATTACCGCCCATTCATTAGTTATATTTCATTATTTTCATTCTTTCGGGTGATATCATTTATGGTTTACAGATTATTTCATTTTCGTATTAATATGGATTTTATTTTAAAATTGAAATAAAAAATCGAAAGTGAAATAAAATACTATTCATGGACGTCTATAATTTTAAAATTTCCCCTATTTAATTTTTATATCTGGCATGAGGATGATTCACTTGATAAAATGTTAATGATAAATGATTATTTTATTTATATGGGATTTCTAAACATCACAAACTAGTTTTGTTTAATTTAATATTATGTATATATATTAGTTATAGAACATGAAGTAGGTTATAATATGAATTTCAAATTTTTTATGTAGAATAATAATTTTATACCCATTCATGAAGGTGTTGATGAAAAATGAAAATTCATTATTCACAAAGATAGTTTAAATCGTAATTCGTAAAATGGTTTAAATTTGTGGAATATGAGAAAGTAATAATATGGATGAATATATATATTAAATTAGAAACATAATACTTTAATATATACATTATACTTGATTTATTATGAATTTATGGACATAATATGTTAGGAGGAGGTAGAATGCAAAATGAAATTAAGGGAGGATGTTTCAAAAAGTAACTACTTGAATATCACCTCCTTAAATAACCCCTTAAATAACATGGAATTGGTATTTGGGTAATACAAGAAGCAACTATAAATGGGGAATGTGGAAATGAGATGTTTTTCTAGATATTTGGGAAACATCATGAATATTTAGTAGAAATGGGATGTTGAGGGGTTATATTTAAACTTGAGGAGGGCGGTTTCAAGTGATTAAATAATAAATATTTTATAATTAAAGTGAACCAAAATTATGTCAAATTTATTCCAACGAATATGGAATATAATTAATTTTATAATGGTTTTTAATGTCTTGAAACACACCAAAAACATTAAATTATTTGTTTTTAGGTATCTAATTCTTTTACCTTTTAACTTTAAACTGATATATTATTTTATCTATATTACATATTTTTATTACTATGGTTACATAACTATGCCTAAAAATAAAAGAAACAATATAACCTAATTTCGACCTATTAATTCCAAATATTGAATATATTTATAAAAATCTACAATATTTTTTTAAATTACATTTAAAATATAATCTATAAAATGAAAAAATTACTATTTTTTTAAATACGTTTTAAACCCAAAATGTACTTATACATAAATAAATTATAAAATTTGTATGAATTTAATTAATTTAATTAAGTAAAAATAAAACTTATTTTAGTTAAATTTTTTTTAATTTATGTTCATAAATTACTTTTAATGAAATTTAGAATTTTATAAAAACTTGTAATTTTTTAATATTCACTGAGAAATCAACCTTTTTAGAGAATTATCAAAAAATAAAACAAAGATAATTTTGAAATTTTTAAGCAAAATATTATTTTCATTTAATAAATTAAATTTTTGAATAATTTTATAAAAATATTAAGATTAATTTTCTCAGGGAAATCAATAAAAAATCAATCAATGAAGAAAACATATATTTTATAAACAAATTACATTACTAAAAATTATGTGTTTATTCTATAATAACAAATTAATATATTAACCAGATTTTGGAAATTATATTTTCATAATGTGGTTAATACTATTATTTCCTGAAAATTTAAAGACTGGGTTATAATAGTCATGTTAATATAGTAATTATTTGATGTTTGTTAAATCACGATGTTATGTGAAATGTAATCTATTTAAGAGATTAAATTTATTTTCAAAAAAAATATATTATGTGAAATATTTTGATGTTACATTATAAATTCCAAAAAATTAATTTATTCCTCAAAATTTATAACTCTTATATAAAAGGATGAGTGTTATTCTACCTCATCAAATCCTTTTGTTCCCACATCACTTCCACAAATAGGTGGTTTCACCACAAAACATGAACTAGTGAGTGGACTTGTTTCATAAAACATTATCTAGATGATCCAGAATCCCTACTAGTTATGCATCATAAGAGTGATCACTCTCCTAAGGTATTGTTGTAATGTTTAGTACATTTGAAAGATTAGGTATGTACTTTTTTTGTTGAGGTATATTGAACACATAATGAAATTGAGAGTGATTCAGTGGAAGTACTAATTGATATGATATCATCGTGATATGATTATGAAATTGAAAAAAAAATTGTGTCCACACAATATAAAAAATCACATTGATCCTATAAGTTGGATATTATAAAATTCCTTTATACAAGTCCATGTCATAAAAAGGATCAATAAAACAACCTTTTAAAAAGAGGGAAGTCAACTGAATAGATCACCATAAATCTAGGATTCTGATTTAGAGAACAATATATAAATGTAAAAATAAGGAAATAGAATAGAAATATCATTATCAAGTTATGATTGAGAATGATATAGAACATGTTCATGAGAAGGTTACTGACCAAAAATTCATAGACCAAAAAAGTATGAAAAAGGTCATTTATATCATCATATTTAATTTTAGAAGTATATCATTTTTTATGATAATATTTTTAGAAGATATAATTTCATGATATCGTATCATAAGTACAATGTCATTTTTTTGTTCATTAATAAATTTATTCTTCATTTCTTACTCTATGATATGAAGTTGAAATTGTAATTATTGTAGAAGTAGTGGATCATAAGATCCTTAATGGTATGAAAAGTTTTTCCATCTATCACTAGTTATTATAAAAATGGTTACCGTCAATTATCAAATATGAATACATATATACATGATCCAATAATACATTAATCACTAAAACATTGTCAAATTTCTAATGTAAAAAATTTCATAATTTTTTTCCATTATGAGCCTTTCAATAAATTTAAAAGAACCCTAATATAAAAGTCATTAAATTTTTTAAGTTAACTTATAATTAATCTTCCAAACAACTTGATGCATGTCTTAACAGTCGCAAACAAAAAATTTGATGATCATTATCATGTTTTCTTTGGAAACCAATTAATAACTTGATTTACCATAATATTTAATGAATACATGAATTACTTACAAAATTAACTCATTCCATATATCAGAAATTCAAAACTTCTATAAATTGAAACCATATACCACCTTTTCATCATATTACTAATTAGTTCCATGTTCATCAATATTGTCCTATTTATTTTATCACATCAAATTTATCATTATTTCATTATTATCATATCATGATCTACATATTTAAAGATATCTTTCCATTAATTAGGTGTTCTCCAAAAATATCACCTTACCACCTCAATAACATTCCATGGTTACTTGTTTCATTCAACAAATACAATAAAAAACATAAGAAACAACTAGAGGGTAAAATTACATTGATGTTTCATTATTCCATAATACCATAAAAGTACTTATAAAACAATATCCATGAATCCCATTAAAGGAAAACTCAATCACAACACTTCCCTCTAAAACTAATCACTAGTCTTGGTAATTTATTCATTAAAACTTTTTCTTTATCATTTTTAAGTTGTAGTCTCTTCCGGATCATAAATATAACCATTACTAACACAACCTTTCAAATTCTATTAACAACATTTTCCCTTATGGTACTGATTCTCATAATTGTCTTACATTCCACTTTCAATAATTTTTTACAACCACTAATGACTTAGGAATACCATTATTCTCATCCATTATGTTAACTAATATATTCCATTTTCCTTTGAAATTATATTAATTGTTTCCTTGTTTTCCAAACGAAAATATTCATAATGTTCTTTTGAACCATTCTACTTGATGCAATTTCCCACATTCTTTACATGAGGATAATTAAACATTATTTCCTCAATTGTTTCCATGAAAATCCATAATTTTTTTATTATATGGGTTTAAATACTAATCAATGTTGAGATTATTGATCATATTATGAGATTAATGAATAGTCATAATAACTGGGTTTTTCCATTGGAATCTCGTTTCATATGGTTTATTAGAAGGAAGATCATTCCATTGTCTATCACATTCAATATTTATACGACACGTATTGGTTACAATAATTGACTAAAACCCAAAATTCTTAGTGTGATAGACAATAATTGTAGTGGGAAACAACATAATTAAGATAAATTTCATATAAAATTTCAGCCTATAGAACCTTAGTTTTAATAAAAGTGTATTCATAGTCACTACTAAAACTATAGTATTATAAACTATACATGTACTTATCCTTAAGGATCTCACATAATGTATCCTCAAACTAATTTCTAACCATTATCAAATCCTTGATTCGATACCAACTATAATTAATAAAACTTTTATAACCAGTTATTACATTTATATTTTTCAATATTAATTACATGACTCAAAAAAACAATGTTAGAGCCATATGTGTTTAATTTCGTTGGAAACAAGGAATCAAAAAGAAAAATTTTATAAAACATATACAACATATCCATATTATTCCTTCATTACATGACTAATTTTTATCATATCATACTTATAACATTTCTTCATATCCTATGAAAACAAACATAAGAAAAGATGATCTCAAATGCTCAGTAATGTTAAAAATGGATGATATTAATCATAACATGGGAATAAGGGAATAAAATAATGAATATAATGATTGAAAATTGTACCCTCCAAAACAAAGACCATAATATATAATCAAAGAATAAGTCATATAAATTATTTATAATTGAATCATAATATAATATTAGCAATGTGAGAATAACATTATCATAAGAAATAAAATTATGGAAGATACATAAGAATTTAAAATGAGTTCCTTAATATTCAACGCTCCTTTTAAGGACTAAAATTGTGTAATGGGTTCACTACAAATACCATAATAGTATTCAATGTTCACTCAGAAGACTATAATGACAAAAAAAGTCTTTCAATTGACCAGTTTCATCTCATATTCTAGTCCTGTCTTACAAAACATGGTTCTCTCCCCATTATAGTACGATCTATCTCATGAGATATAAATCATTACCCAATGCATTAGAGGGAGAAATAGATAAAACCCATTATTGATTATAACACAAAAATTACCGTTTTAAATAATTTAACCTCTATCCCATAACAAAAACAATACATATGTGTTCCACAATAACATAACTCATTAATCATATTAGAAACTGTTTAAATAAATGAGTATCTTAAACACCACATCATAACATAAATCATAGAAAAAATGGGTTTCATAAAAATCATTCCCATTTAAACATAATCAAAAAATAATGATAATAATAACATATCCTTGAATATGAACATTAGTAAATAATTATCAATATCAAATAGTGTTATCTTAGTTGGGAAATAATTTTTAAATATCACTTGATATAATTCTGAAAAAAAAGCATTTCCATTTTAAGAGCATTTATTCTACAATAGATGTGAAATTATAAAGGATAAATTTTCATTGAAAATATTCTTTAATATTTTATATAAGATATCCATGTATTAAATAATCATGATGGTGGGAAAATCTGAATGTTCCATATAAGATAAAAACACCCCTTCTAAATTTTTTTAGAGATGTAAATAAAAAATTTGTTTTGAAATCTATAAAAATATTACTTTGAAACCATTTTTTATAGTGAAACTTTAGTAAAGTTTTTAAAAAAATTATAATATATATCAAAAAATAATTTTTGAATCCATTTTATAAAACATGTACATGGAAGAAAACTAGAGTTCAAGGATAACTTTTAAAAATATAATTTTTAGAAGAAACTCCATTATAAATATCATATCATTGAAATGAGCAATAATATTATGATTCTAATACATGTATCCTCAATGATTACCAAAAAAATTTGAAATACGACATAATATATTCAAAATTGATTTCATAATTAATATTAATGGTATATAAAAAGGGAAATAAAATTTTAACCCAGTGAATAAAAATAAGGTTAAGAATTAAATTTCCACATTTGGTGGGGACTATTAATTTAGATTTAGAAGAACGTTAGTTTGATTACATTAGTGAGGCATACCGATATAGTAAAAATATTTTATTCATTTTGTAGACATTGGAATAAACTAGTGGCAAAATAATTGAATTTGTATGGTAGAGTGGTGTTTATAATGAAGTTTGGATAAGGACCTCATTAATCTCATGGATGTTTAATAAAATCAATATAACATCACATTAATGATTCCATGGAGTATGAAATTATTATACCTATGGAATGGGTAGGGATTAGATGAATTATTTATATTACGGTGGATTACAATGAGATATTATGTGTTTTCTCTAATCATAAATGCTATATTAGGATAAATTATAGTGTAATAAGGGTGGGATAACCCTTCATCTATAACATCCATGCCATAAAATTAATCTACAATATAACTAATGAAAATATAAACCAATGGTGTATTTTGGTGGTGGTAAATGTTACCCCATAAATATTATTCATCCTTAAAGATAATGGAATAATCAAAGGAAAGGGGATAGTAGTTAAGAAATATAGTAATTTATAAGTTCCCATCAAGGATAGTATCTTGATATTAATGCTAATGTTTATATATTCCATAAGGTAATTAAAAAATTATTTTATATATTATAAAATATTTCATTATTTTTATATAATTACGGTACCCCACATTATTATTATATTATTATCTTAGTAAAATGGTTATAGTTATCTATTAATAGGATTTAACAACTACTTGAATTATCTAATCTAGTAGGGTATAGTTGAAGTTAAATGAATATATTTTTTAATATAAAAAGGATATAAAAGATAATTATGTTATATAGGACAAAATCATACTATGATGTAAATTTAAAAAGACATATATTGCATAAATTAGTTATAGACAGTGCATTAAAATATTCATTTTCATATAAGGAGTTTGTTAAAACTCTTATCTGGATGATGGACATATTTTATTCATTCGGGAGATAAATTGAATAAATGGTTTATGTGATGATAATCATCGAATAACTACTCACCAGATTTTATGTTTAATTGTTTTTGAATTTGAGAAGGTGGTGAAGCACAATCCTAATACAGTGAGTGATTTTTCTTGTGCATTTCATAATTAGATTATGATTTTACCATGGAGGTTGGAGATACTGTTTTGGTTAGATAAATAAATGGGTGTATATTTCATATTGATATTTTCTTATCAAATGACTGTAACTAATATTTTGTAATAATAAATTATAACATATGACATGTAATAATGAGGTTTCACCTACCCTAGAGTGTCTCTATGGAATGTCTTACTGCCCTTTGTTAAAAATACTATTTTGAATTTTGGATTATATATCAATTATAACGTGTTTTACCTATAATAAATGAAAAATTAGTATACTTTACCAAATACAGATGATTTACTCGATCTACAAAATGAAACATGTTTTTTTATAAATATATAGTGGTGGTATTCATATCATTACATGAAGGTAAATTAAGAAGAATAATTAAAATACCAAATATAGGTATTGTAATAGAAATTTTAAATTATTCATGATTCTCTTTGGTGAATATTAAGAACAAATTTTTTTACTAGATTAATTTATTTGGTGTATAATTTTTATGCCGATTGGTTTTAATATAAAACTTTTAGTGATATTATTGTTTATATATGGATTTTGGAGGACCATACTTAATATATTTGGATGGAATTGAAAATTCCTCACTATAACCAATTTTATGGGATGATATTGAATTGTATGTTATAGATATATTATTTATATATCTTTAGGAAAATAATTTCACAACATGGAGTAGTTTTATATACAATTATGATTGGTGAAATAGATAAATGGGAGGTTATGAGGAATTTCATTGAGGTATGTCGATTTATGATGTTTGTTTGATATTACATTTGATTTTTATTTAATTTATATTAGATATTAGAACTCTTACCAATATTATCAATGATGGTTCATGTTTTATTTAGATTCCACAGTTTTATTAAGCCTTCAACTTATAAAATCATATGCCAATTGACAAAATTATCCATAACTTACACATGGAATGATTCATGTTTTAGCTTCATCGTGATGTTTCAAATAATGACTTGTAGTATGTGATTTTGTAGAATAGATGGGTTTTATGTTACTACTAGAGGTATTTGGTACCTCATAAACATATCTATTTGGACCATGAACTTCTGTTACAAAAAATTGTATTCTTACTAGAGCTATGAAGTCATAACCATCTTGGGGGAATTGTTTGTGGTATTCAAAATCCTCAAAAGGTTATACTAAAAATAATTGAAATACAATCAAAACTTCTCTTGACCGGATTAATAGAGTGTCATTTGGATTTTGAGTAAGAGTGATCATATAATCTAGTAAACTAGAATATTTTGCCTGATGTATTACGTAAAAACACATATGATGATGTTATTCAAGAACAAATGAGATTAATAGAACAACATAAATCATCTCA
Organism: Viscum album; assembly: GCA_963277665.1. Taxonomy (NCBI): domain Eukaryota; kingdom Viridiplantae; phylum Streptophyta; class Magnoliopsida; order Santalales; family Viscaceae; genus Viscum; species Viscum album. The sequence continues at coordinate 278,823,680 of OY728161.1, read as the reverse complement.
AAAAATTATTTTTGTATTTTGGAAATTCTGGTGTTAGAGAATTTATATACTATATGACTATATATTATAAATTTGTTTTGAAAAAATAGAAGTGTTAGTTTGGTTATCCTTGGGTGCATGTATTGGAAGATCACATTGTTCATGGTGATACAACTTATAAATAGAATAAATGAAGATGAATATCAGATGATGAATAATGGGAAACTGGTTGATCCACTTGTTATATAAAAGAATATTTTTCATGATATCTATAGATCATAATATAAAATCATATGAACATTTCAATGATTGATCATACGTAGAAGGAGAAGATCTTGTTCTATATAATGAATACATAAGTATTATAGTTTTTGTATGAATTAATTTTTTCATTGGGTTAAATTCAAGAATTATGTCTGATAAGGTTTATTATATCCATTGGATTTACATAAATGTATATGGGAGAAGGTATTTAAAAGTTTTTTGATGGATTTTTCCTAATTATTTATATAAAATTATTCCATATAGGATTAGTTGTATCAATTCAAAATGTTATCTTATTTAAATCAAGATAAAAAATTAATTTTAATAGCTACATGGGAAATGGTTTATGTGTAAGAAGTAGTGATACTTCACGAATTTTAAGGGAAAAATATTTTTGTATATTGTTCTTTTTCATCGTATATATGGAATGTATTAAAACATGATTTTGGTTCTCAATTATGTTATTTCGTGTAATTTTATCTGTTAAAAAAATAAGAAAATACTAAAATGATGTAAATATTACATTACATATGACGTGTAGGTGTCCTTAATTTTATTGCATCTTAGGTGAAGCATTTTCCTATTATTGAGTTTGTCAATACTAATAGATATCAGTTATCCACCAACCTGAAACATGTTGGGGTTTTGTATGGGTAGACATATAAATCCTTTATATTTGATTTATATTTGTGAGATTATGATGAATGGTACAAAAATAATATAAAATATATCCAATATAGTTAATGTAAAATTATAATGGATAAAAACATATAAGTATTTTTTGGATTCATGTGATGATTATAGGAGGTGCCCTTAGTTTTTGGTTCTAGTGATCATTTGTTAATGATTGTTTCTCCTAATCATGGAAAATAATTATTTGGGAGAGGTATATAACAAACACTATAGTTTATTATTCTTTTTACTATTTTATATAATTTTAATAAATTATCATATACATAAACACTTTTATCATATATGGAGTGTGTTAAGGATGTCTTTCACTTGTCACAACATTGAAATTATCTTTATGATAACTCCCATGTCATTTATCTGAGGTGAGATATACATTGTCGTGGATATAATATTCATGGAATGACCTAGATATGTAAATTACTATAAAAAGGACATAAAAGTGAATTTTATACCAATAATGATTTTATTGAATATACATAGACTCTTGGATGAATCTATAAGAGTGTTAGAGTCAAAAAAATTTGTCCAACAAAAAATATTTCTTCAAATAATAATTCTTATCATGAAGCATGATATTGAGTTGAATTTTTGGATATTATTTTTTTCTACATTTTTTGATCTGTAGTGTTAAAGTGTTTTAATGGAAATACAATTGATATATGAACATAATTACAAGGTGAATAAAAATCAAAATATTTTAGAAAACATTATTAGTGACCAACCCTAAAGTAATCAATGAATCAAACAAACAACAAAACTAAGTCATATCATGTATCCATAAGTAATGATTTATTATATATATGATTTAATATATAATTTAAAAATTTAAATATATACAATTATTAATAATAATAAATTGTTTTTATATACTTTACATGCCCCTATTAATATGTTCCCCCATTTATATGGTTAATTCAAACGATAAAAATAAGTCTAGGTTTGTTGGAAGTATTACCATAGTTCCCATATCGATGGAAATTTTGGTCCCATGGATTTTTTATTACCATGGTTGGAAAAAATCATGTAAATAGGGGAAAACTATTGCCAATAATATCTAAAAATGTGGCAATAGGGATAAATTAGTTATATATATTGACATTGTTCTAGAAATACTCAGAATATGGTTGTCAATATATACTTATTTAAAAATATATTGTATACTTATAAATATTGTTCTTACTACTGTGGTTTCAAATACTATATAGGTACACTATTTTTAGTGGGTAAATTTTGTATTTTCTTGGGTATCTCACATGATAGTTATGAATTCAAGTTTTTAATTTTTATCCTTTTGGGTTTTATTTTATTTTTCAAAGATGAGAATTATTTTAGTGGCCTCAAATAGAGAGTTATAAAAATATATTTTACTACACTTTGTGATTTTTATGTTGTAAAAGAATAAAGGGGAGATTTTGGATTTGAATTATTGTATTCAAGATAAAATTTGGGTTTAAGAAGAAACTATACCATGGTTGCATATCTATTATTTCATACTTCCTTATATTTATCATAGTTTTCTTTCCTCCTCGAGATAGTATTACCTAAATTGATAAAGGTGAAGGGGGGAGATATAGGTTACCGTGAAAAAAGAAATTATGTCATGGTTTTTATATTTTTTTGTGGTTTTTGTAAAATTTTCTTTGTGTATGAAGTGTTTGGGAGTCATTTTTATTAGATAACTATTTAAAACGGCGTGAAATCTTGATGTAGTTATAGTTAAGTATAATAAACCATGTTTTTTTAAAGGATAAATTACATTTTCCTCTAATAGATTAAATTGATTTTAATGATAATGTTATGTTTACTTTTCAATGTCATTCTTTCTTCCAAACATTATATTTTAAAAGAAAAATGTCAGAAATATTTAATAGTGGATATCTTTTTAGGAATCATAGTTATAGGATCTCGGCTATAAAATTGAAAATTTGATGTGGTTTAGTTAAATATTACATAGTTCGGTCTATTTTCCTTTCATTGAATATATATATATATTTAATTCATTCTTTATATTGTATTTCTTTTACCTTGATGACCCTCGATGGTTGAGAAAACCTCCAATGTGTATTAAATTTTTTAGGGTTGATTTAAGAGTTTCCTTCCTTAGAGATTTGAATCCAAACTATGTAAGGTATTATTATTATAAATTATATCACAATTGTTATATTTTATCAATATATTAGTCAATTATGGACATTGGGTTGGATGAATATTTATTAGTTGTAGATTCCTTGGAGATCCTTGTAGAGATTAATGGATTTGATTATCGAGTTCCATTCTCCAATGATGATTTAAAGAAGAGTATTTTATATTCTTTTTTACCATGAGTTTATTAAAATTTTATAGTTTATTTGATCTATTTCTGAGCGATTTCTATGAATCACCTGATATATATGATAGATAAATTGATTTAATAGGATATGTGTTGGATTGGGGGTTGAAATAATATAGAATAATAAAATTAGAGGAGAGATGGTAAACATGATGTGATATAAGAAGTTGGGTATTGTAATAATATTAATAACCAGGGAAGTAGATGAAGGGTTATGACATAATTAAGTACTAATTGAGTTATTCCTCACCTTTTTGTGATTTATTATCTGATGGGTACAACTATATCATTATTTATGTTGTATGGGATAACATTATAATCCATGATAATTAGTAATATTATACTGAGAATTTAAGTTTTGATGGATTATGAATGATTGATGTGTAGTTGTTATCTAAGTGGAGTATGTAGTTTTATTGTGGGGACTTCAATTAGATTAACTAGAAATAAGTGTAATCAAGATAAGAGGCTAGGAAGTGTAATTTATTCATAGAGTGACCTATTCTGGCATCAACACCTGATTTTTTGTCAGGTGAAATTCACTTTAAAACAAATTTATGTGATAAATTTTTTTACTTGAGACACTAAAAAAATATTAGCAATCCATATTTCATTAAGATAACAAACTACAACAAAAAATTAAATACATTAAAAGATGAGTAAATTAAAAATAAATGGGAAGAATAGAAAAGGAATTAATCAAAAACTAAATAAAAACTACAAGGTATAAACTTTCATAATCTTGGATATACATGGAATTAAAACCTCTAATGATAACTATTCTACGAATGTAAAATAATAAAAAAAATTAAAAAATTTATATAAGGAAAGAGAAAACAATATAAAAAACATTTATTTTGTATGAAAGTTTTTATATATTAAGGTAGTGTGTATATTATAAATATATATATATTTTTTGTTTATATAGTTTTTGTTATATTATAGTTTCAAATATATAGAAATTATTCTTATATAGTCATTTTATCTATAAAATCATTTTATATAAGAAGTATAAATGAGGTAAATTAAATATTTTGTGGAAATAATTTTTTCCACTCTGTTAACATGTAACCATAATAATATAATCATCAATATGGTAGGTATAAATTTTATTGAATTTTTTATTTTTTATAGGAAAACAATATTTATTGAAAAACGTAAGATAATATTTTCATGTAAGGCTAAATTATCATATCATGGGAAGGTGGTAACTTTAATTGGGGGTTCCTTTTATTATTTACAATCTTAACATTATCAATTAAGAATTATATACAATAGTCTGCGGGAAAGGTCCATCCTCTTGGAAATCACTATCATACCCATTATAGTTGAATTACAACATATGATTATAAACATTTCATATATCACCCATAGATATTTTATTGAGGTCTTGATGTATTATCCATGTCATTTTTAGGATTATATTAACAGAAAATTTTTCTGTAATAAATTATATTTTAAATTATATTACATAATCTAAATTATTTGTATTATTAAAAATGAAATAATATAATTGAAATTTATATTAAATTAAAACTTTTAAAGAACAATTTTAAATAAATTTATTTAGTAAAAGAAAATAATTACTCGTATAATAATATAATAGATTTTTTTGGGGAAGGGATACTTTTTTTCAAATACCAATAAAATAAATTGATGTTAAAAAGTGAAATTTTTATGGAATTTAATTATCTATATATTATATATTACATATTAATTTTTTATTTTTTTAATATTAAATAATGTTTTAAATAAATTTACTATATCTATAGTTTCATTGATGTAAAGATTCATATAATAATTATTAATTTTAATAAATAAGAATAAATCTATATTTAGGCATCAAATATATTTTTCTAAAATTTTCTATTATTCATTATGAATTTCTATTTTAGAATTAATTTTAATAACTTTTATAAGATGAGATTAATAAAATGGATTTATGTATCATAATCATATTGTCAAAATTATGTAATAATGTTAATTTTATTTTTAGGAATAAAACTATGTTTGTGAGGTAAAACATCAGTTACCATGGTAAAGAGTAAAATAGGGTAAAATCCCTAAATTATGATGTAATGTTATATAGTATATCTAAAATTATCTCTGAATTATTTGAAAGAGGAATTTAATGATACATATCAATTATTTTCAAATTTTGATCATATTCACTATAAAATAAAATACCTAGATTTTTTAGGATAGTGTATCTATGGAAATGACACTTGAACTAATCAATAAATTTTAATATAATTTAATAATTTTAAAGAAAAAATTTCATTCAGGATAATTATGAATATCTATATAAATATTTAATTTACAAATATTATCCATTTTATTTGACCTTTTGGTTACACTAAGGAACCTATAATCCTTAATTATCAAGAGGGTCTCAATGATATAGTTTGACTCTCCAACATAAGTGTTATGTTCCACTTAATGAATTTTTCATTATACTATTCAACCACATAAAATTAAATAATATATTATTTTTTTTAACCTAATTATTATCACAAATTATTTTTTAAAATTTATATTAAAGGATATAATAAAATTTTATTTTCTCATTGCTTAAATATAACACATTTTTTATTATATAGATTTTACCAACAACATGAGTGATGTAATAACACCTACATTATGAATGATTTATAATATATAAATAATGGTAATATATGGTAATAATTATTACATTAATATTTTTTCTTGACTTTAGAATGGTAAGATAAATAATCATATTCATTAATAAGTAAAATTTTTTTAATAACACAACTTTTATAAAAAAAAATTTCTAATTTTTATTTATGAAGCATCTCTATAAAATATATGAAATAACTATAAAAATATATAACCATATAAAAATTATATATTATATCTATTAATATTATTTATTTTATGAACACATGATCAAGGAATATGTACTGAAAGAACCGAACCACACAAAATATGGTATACACATAACCATTAAAACATGAATATTAATTATTAATAATTAATAATTAAAATATTTGTAATATTTAATAAAATATGAATTGAAATAAAAAAATACATATATGTATTTTTCGTAGATAGGAATAAAAAAACATATATTATAATGGTGCTCAGATGTCTTTCGATCAAGAAGAAATCTGAATATAGAGTTTTTCTAGACTGAATATTCATTAAATAAGTAATAATCCATTATATTTCACTATGTTATTTTTTGTTTAATATATTTTACAACTATATCTATCTCATATATTATTTTATCCTTATTTGGAGTCAAATTTAATATTTTAGTCAGTATTTATTTCTCTTATTGATTAACCTTTTGATAAAATTGTGTCATAGCTAAGAATAATTTGTATCCTCTATATTAGAATTTCCCCACCATGTTTTTAATCTTCCATACCATATTTCAAATCATTAATTAATTCGATATAAATATTTAACTTATTTTATATACTTCATATTTCCAATTTTCTCTATTCCAAAGGATATTTTATAAATCATATATATATATGTATCTATACAATAACTAAAAATTATTAACAAAAACAACTTTCAGCTTATATATATATATTTTATCTTCCACAAAAATATTATTCTACTTCGACATTATTTCATTATAAGGATCCATTATTTTTAATGTTTAATTTTAAAATAAATTTTAAACTTCTTTTTTCATGCATGAAAATTTATTTTTATAGTGACTACAGTTTCAGTTTCACAATAACATCACTAATATCTAAAGAAATCAAATGACTTATTTTTTCTTCCATCATTTTACTTGTATCTATAAAATAAATGTTTTTTTGAATATATCATAGAAGACTTTTTTTAAAACTATAAATTATTTATTAATAAATAATTTTTTTGTGATTGATGATAAGGTACCATCTAGTCATATTAATGACTAATTGTTTTTGATACCATATGAATCATTTTGATACCAGTTTTTCTTCTATGGGTTAATAAATATATGTTTTATGATTTTTTTATTTCCACAAAAATATATATGTCTTATTATAATATGATAGGTACTTCTACAATTATTAATCCATATAATTAAATGGTACAAGTATTATATCTCTAATGATTATTATGGGATTTGAGTAGTGATTCTATATCAACTCTTTATTAGTATAAGAGTAGTGATTTCTGATCTAGTAATTAATAGATTGAGGGTTTCTAGGCATCATCCACAATGTTATAATGGTATTGGTGGAAACCTTGATTTATTTTATGATTTAAATGATTACATTTGTGAAACACTCTAATGATATGTTTCCTTGGACAATTTTTTTCACATGATCACAAATTTATAGAAAATGTTATTTAGTTTTATTTTTTTATGATTACTTCATGGTTTCATGCTCATTTTCCCTGTTTTATGATTATTTAATCATGACATATGGTCAATTCTAATTAATAGATGATATTATCACATTAATCATATATTTATCCCCAGTCTATGTTTTCTACCTTGTTTGTGTTGTAAGGATGAAGTCTTCATGAATCATTGATATTTTTCAATTATTGAACAACTCAAATAACCATTTTTCTTGTAATTACAATTTTCATAGAAAATTATATAAAATGATATGTCTCGGAAGAAATTTTACAAAGAGAATTTTATTTGGAGGTATTTATGTTTTATTAATTAATAATATAGTTTTATTTTAAAAATCCAATGAAAATAAACCTTTTGGTTTTGGTACATTGTGTATTTTTGAGAGGTAATGTATAATTATTAATAAATAATGTATGATATCTGAAATTTATGATCAAGTTTTATCAGGTTGTAGCATACAAAGGATTAATTATTATTATGTTATTAGTATAAGAATGTAACACCCAAAAAATATTCAAATTATTTCCTTTTAAATAGTTTTTTATTTAATAGCCTGCATTTCATGAAGCAATATGTTTTAACGAACTGTAAAACACAATTAAAATATTTTTATTTAATTTGAGAGTTATATCCTAGAAATTAAGTAAGATTATATGAATATTATTTTGTAATTTATGAAATATATATAAATTTTCTACTCAATATAATTTCATTGATAAATATTTAGTAAATAATCACTAAGTTTTTTCAAAAGCAAATTTTTTCATGAAAAATATGTTTTCCACGCAACTGATTTTATTTCATTTTATGTGAAAAATTTATCATCAACTTCATAAAAATTTGAAATATTATTTAATAAAAATAATATCATTTTCCAAATAATCATATAAAAATTATTTTTGGGTATTTTTTTTATTTTTATGGAAACTATTGATTTTTTAGTTAATAGTTAAAATTTAATAATATTATGTAGTTTTATTATTTAGAAGCTTTAGAAAATATTATATTTTTCAATATGGATTTAATGTAATAATAGTTATTTTATATTATTTATAATTTTCCATTCTAGTTTTAATATATATTATGGTTAATTTTTGTATAAAACATTTATATTTATATATAAGTCAATTTTCTAATACATGATTTCATTAGGAATTGAACAGTTATTGTAAAATTAATTTCATTCACTTGTTTGAATTTAATTTTATGAAATTAAATTAAATAATTTTTAAAAAATATAAAATTTATACATTGATGATTTTGTTGACATTTTTATAAAGAAGATATATTGCTGGTGAATATGAAAAAATAGTTTTACGAAATACAATAAATTATTTGATATCATGAATATGTAAAAATATCATAGATACTAATGAAACTTATGGAATGAATAAATTATAATAATATAATAGTATTTTTATAAAATATTAATTATGAGTAATATAAATTATAATTTATTCCATGATAAATATGAAAATAATTTTCAGTGCCAATGTAGAGATTACAAAATAATGGAAAAGAAAATTTAGTTCCATAAGGAAAATATTTGAGATAGAATAATTAAATTATATAATTTGTTATTTAATATTATGTATTTCAGAATAATTTTTATGGATATACATGAATTTTTTATTAATACAAATAGATTCAAAACCCAATTCTTGTACAATAGTTGCATAAGGCCGAAAAAGAGAAAATAACATATTAAATAAAATTTCCTGACAATTATTTGAGTTAAAATACATATTCAGTTAGTATAATTATATATTTAGAGAATAATAAAATTATTTTAATGATGATAATTTATTTTTAATTTTTTACATTTTAAAAAATTACATAAAATGATTTCAAAGTGTTGAAAAAACATTTATTTAATTGCTAGACAAATAGTGTAAATATTTTTTAAAATAGACTAAAACTAATAAAATTTTAAATAATTAATATATCTCATTAATTATATACATATATATATTTATATTAAATATTAAGGTTTTTTAATGAGTTAAATTATCAATCCCTAATTTTATTTATGTATTTAATGCATAATTAATTGAATAGTGTCAAGTTAGAGAATAATGTTAATTTGTCAAAAAAATATTATTAAATTATTTAAAAATAATAAAGAAAATTAATTAAGAAAAAATGGGTATTATACTATCTAATATATCATTACATGTCCATTTATTTTCCAATTATCCTATTATATGTAAAAATTACAACCCTTTAACATTAAAAATGTAGCCACCATAGTAAAATTAAAATGGGGTAACTAAGGGTTAATCCATGGGATAATGTTTAATATTACTCCAAAATATACCTAAATTATTCGGGATTATTTAATGGAACCCCTATAATAAATTATATTTGAATCCATGTGTATTTTATTGAATCATTATTGATAATTAATTTACTATGATTTAATATTTCGAAGAATTCCAATAGTTCCCCTTTGCTCAACTATAAAAGGCAATCTCCTCCCTCGTGTATTTATAAAAAATCAATTCTTATAGATTTTTGAAATGATGAACGTTATTTCAATTAAAATCCTTGAACACGTTAAAGAGGATATTTTATTCCGTAAAGACTAACCTTATAGCACCCTAAATTTATCTAATGGAGTCATTTCAAATAAGTGGTAATCTTCTTAATTGATCAGCTTCTTTTTTGAATTTCATTATCTACTCTATATCATTGTTATTTATCATAAAATTATACATTAATTATCTATAATATTATGACAATCAATTTTGATTATGAAACAACCATTATGGACCCTCTATCCGATCACATGATAAGTGAATGTGTCGTTCATGTGTACGTATAACTTACAGTCTCCACATAAGAACCTAATTCATTTTTAATCACCATATTTTATAGATGTATATTATGATGACTTTAATATTTATATATTTTATTAATGAGATATTAATACTCATAGAATAAAAAAAATTTCCACCTTCTTGCCATATAATAATTTGAGAAATTATAACGTCGCTCCTTCATATGTGTGGACTACAACCTCTACAAAGAGATGTGATTTTTTTAATAATTTATATTTTACATGTATTTTTATGAGGATGGATATTATGAATATACATGACATATATATTATATTAACTATATTTTAAAAGTTAATTAATACTTACCCTTCTTATGTTTGATCTGTTGAATGATAATGACAATATCAATACGTACATACGACTAATACTCTCCATTAATGGCGTAAAATTTATTTCTTTATTTAAATTTTATGGAAATATATATATATATATATAATAAAGATATTTTTAATTTATATCAAGATTAATATTTTGGAGATGATGGTACTAATTAACTATATAGGGAATTGGATAACTTAATTGAAATAAACAATATAAACGAAATAGTCAACACATAAAATTGATAATTTTTGTATGGAATTGCAGGTAAAATAATTTATTGAATATTATAAATGGACCATATATTGTTTTAAAATTATTAAAATTAATATTATGTATAATTATAACAACTTTAAATTTAATATAAAGTTGGTTAATGTGATTGTGAAGAAATATGAACCTTTGGTAAGTGATTTTCATCTCACTTTTATTTCTGTAGGACACATGTCATATTCACAACTAGTTTATTTTTGGTGGAGTATATACTAAATATTTATACATTGGTTTAAATATTGTCATATGATTTTTTAATGTGATTTTTCCTATTGTAAATTTTTTATAAAATTATTTTAAAGGAATACATTTTTATTCATCAAACGAACTGCATATAAATTTAATGAAAATTGTATGGAAGGAATTATTATATATTAAATTTGATGAAAAAATATTCCCACCTAAATCACTAATTTATTTATTCCTTAATCCATTAAATATCTTACATGGGTCATTTCAATGATAATGTGTTCATTTATATATCTTTTAATATGTGATTTTAAAATAGATTTTTTATTTTCCTCAAAAATGTTGTAATTCAATTTTATAGGTATTTTTATTCCTAAAATAAAATAACATTTGTTTCAATTATCATTTACTGAGGGTATGGGTAATGACCCCTTTTTGTTTGGATTTCAAATTTTAGATGAAATTTGAATTTTTCCATTCAGATGATTTTATGGGGTAAAACTATAATTTTACTCTAGTTGATTATCTCATATAATTACTCCAACAACTATGATGGTCCCATAATATGGTTTTTAATAAAAGACAATAGTTTCAGGGAATTATGAACAATTTTAATTTATGAAGAATAATTAATATTTAATATATATTTAATTAAATAATAATTTATTCTCACGTGTTCATTCAACTATATAATTTGAAAGGCGTGGTCATTTGAGATTACATATCCTTGGTTGAGTCCAAAAAGGTAATTTTTTCTTTATTAGGGCATAATCTTAAGTTTTTTTCCAAGTCCCAGCCCATACCCCCTTTTTGTTTACCATTCAATTCTTCCGTTTGTTTTACCTTTACTTTTGTTCTCATTCCCTTTAGATCCCCACATATTCTACCACTGTGGGATTTCTCTTTTGTGTGAATGAGAGGGAAATGAAGTTTGAGATATAAGGAGGGAGACGGAATAAAAGAGTTACTATTTTGAGTTTTTGGAGGATTGAGACTATTGTGTGACAACTTTGGATCATGAGAATGGGAGTAGCTTCATCAAATTTGACCAAGAGTTAGGGCGATATTGCTTTTGTCATATATCCCAATTGGTTTACCATTATAATGTTTTACTATATTTTTATGAATTTAAAGGACTCGTTGTGTTCAAATCTATAAATGTTTTTTAGAAAAGGGAATTTGGGATATTTGTGGAGTTTCTAAATCAAAAATTCTGATCACGTGGCATATAAATCCATAAAACATGCCATGTGTTCAACATGTTTAGGGAAGATGATGTATTTATAATTATATTCCATGTATGGGGTATTCAATCCATGTATTAGGACTCGAACATGAAGACAATACACAACAAGACAACTATTGTAGGGTAATATAACTGTGTGGAGGTACACTATCACACAAAATACATAGAAAGGTACCTCATATAAGGTATGCGACCAAAAATTGCACGGGTCACACTTCTTGTATAACTAAATGGCTAGGCTATATACATAGGCAATGCATGTAAGATACATGTGTTGGTTCCCCATGTTGGGTACATGCCAGGTATATGACTCACGTGCAATGTACTCGGGTTTTACATCACAAGTTCAGTTGGAGTACATTCTTAGTTAGAGCTTCTTGGGTACACGACATGTACTTGGATAAACACACCAATTACTACTCCCTTGCTACAATTTTGTGGTATTTTAAAATATATTTTCTCTGTAGTTATAATTTGACATATGAGTAGTGAATTATGAGTGTGTTTCTATAAAGACCATGATGGTACTGCAGTTGAGGTGATTTGAGAAATCCTAGAAGGATTTTTGGTCTTTTTCCAAAATGGGTTGGTTTTTTCATTGTCAATTAAATTCTTCTATCTTATGAGAGAGATAAATTTGATCTGATATGTGTAATGATTTATCTATGCACAAAGATTATTTTTTATCTTTTCCCTAGTGTATATATCTCTTTCCAAATGTTACCTTATAGACTAGAATTTTGTAAGCTAAGTTTCTTATTAGGATCCTACATCGGATGCATATCTTTATATTTCAAGATAGAGGATCCCATGCAGGAGGAATTTAACTTTATACAGATACCAAGGATCCATTGAGGGATGCATTCAATTATAATATGATCAAAGAGATACCATGTAGGATCTATCTACTTAGATACACTATTTTAGAATCCTATATAGGATGTCTCTACTATATGCAATGTTGTTGTGGGTCTCATGTAGAATTCATCTCATTATATAACAAATTTAGGATTATGTACATGATTCCTCTCTTCACTTTCCATAAAGTATCCCATGTGGGACACCTCATTTAACTTCCATTATTGAAGATACCATAAATTATTTCCTTTCTTATGTGTGGACTTTGAGGTCCCATGGTGGATGCCTCTTCTGGTTTTTTATTTGAGGGAAACTATGGGTGTCCTAGTGCTTGACCAACTAAGAGTAAGGGAGTTGGGGTTTTGGGGGTGGGGGAATGATAGTGGGTGTCACCTTCAAACCCAAAATGATTTTGTATTCTTATGATATTATAGAAGTAGTGATGTTTTAATCATTAATTCACACTCAATATATATTTATTAATTACCATGATTTTTCTTTATGTAGATATGATTGCAAGATTTGATTATTAGTTTGTGGTATATTTTACTCTTGCAATGCAAGATATTATTACTGGGATTCTATGATGCAATTACGACAGTTCATATTTGATACTTTTCATCAGATATTATTATTGGGGTGACCAAATGTATTTCATGGGTTCTGGATGATGAGAGAAATTTATTGAATATTAATTTATCATGATACCTAGTTTTAATTCAAGTGATCTGACTATTGACCCTTACTATCACTAGATTTCCAAACATAATATTTGGGACATGGATATTGGTCCTTGCTATCTTGGGTTTTCTAGGAATACTATATAAAATCTATATTTTGTGAATAATTGTACTGTGATTTCCATATGTACTTCCTGGGGTTTATCTTTTGAGATTACTTGATTGAATGTCACAATTATGATTAGTAGAAGTCCCATTTTTGATGGAATTCCTCCATGATTAGGGATAAAGATGTAGGATTCTATGATTTTTTTGGAACCCATCCTATAATAGGTATTTCAACAAATTTATTTTCCATTATAATTCTATATGATTTCAATGGTCATCAAGTGGGTGAATTTTTCCTAAGTAGCGGGATAATGATGAGACCTTCATGAATGGACTTGATCACCTCAATCAATGCTTATGTTACTTACTAGGATAGTTGGAATCACTAATATAGTATCATATTGTTTTTTGGGGGGATAAGTCTGATGAGGAAATTATTATTTGATTCCTCATTGTTATACCAGATCTGGAGAGTATTCCATACACAATTTGTAAGGGTCATTCCCTCGAAGAAATTATCCATATTGTAGTGTTGTGATTGCCTGGGGACCTGGACCGAGGAATCATACATTAGACTATATTACATGTGGACCTATTATAATTAAATCTAGATTAATTCCACAATTATATGATGTATAGATGACACTTTTAATCCTTCATCATAGTTATTGGACGTGAGTACCATTGAACCAATGGCTACAACATAGGCCCTAATGGTGATGAAGCTTTAGTAGTGAAATTTGAAACATTAGATGAAGTAGTTATTTTTGACATGGATCACATACTTGATGATCGAATAAATAACACATGACATATATGGTATGAAATATAACTCAATTCCTCTTTTGATAGATATCAAGGTGATCCAGTTTACATACCCAAGGATCGACTACTATTGATTAGTGATATTTTTCAACTTACTCATGTATAAACTTATTTATATAGATTAATTATAATATATATATTAACACATACAAAAATAGATATTCATAATGAAACCATTCCCATTTGACACGAATTATAGACCCATTGATTGAGTGTAGTTTGACTTGATTTATCTGATTTCACATTTCAGTTTTGTCTCAACAAGGCTGAGCATATTTTATGATAGTTATCTTATGAGATTTATAGGTGTGTCATTGTGGTGGACAACTATGATTATTTATCACCAATTTATGTTCACATCATTGTACATTAAGTCCTTAAATTTAATTGTTAGGATGATCACAAAAACATGATTCATAAGGATGAGTAACCGGGTTTCATGATCGAGTGAATCTGCTCATGTGGGGTTCCATCAATCGAGTAGGAGTAACCTGATAGAGTCAAGGAGTCTGGGTATGTGGAATTACTCATATTTATTCATGGATCCTTGTAATTATTTTCCTTTTCATTTGTGTAATATTTTATATGGTTTCATCCCAATGAGAGATCAGTGTTATATGTATTGCATTGATGTTCAGGCTTTCATAGAATTTATTTATTATTGAATCATGTTGCATTTATATTTACATAAAACATCTAGACTATAATTATTTGTTTATTTGGATGATATATGATTTTACTCTACTTTTACTATGACATGATGGTAATGTCTCCCCACATTACAACCTTTAATCCATCAGTTCTAGTCGATAGAAATTGACATATGCGGAGGAGTGATTGAGGCCATGCTTTTAACCTGATAGGGGTATAAATTTTCTTTCTCTCGTGTCAAGATGTTTTAAATTTATATTATAGATGTTACATTATATTTATTTACTATTTTGATATGATATAAATGACTATTATGAATGTGTCGGAACCTTTGACTTATATCCGACTGGTGCATCAAGGTCAATTGATCTACTAAGAAGTCTTGGTTTCTAGGGTAATGGGATTGTTATTATAATATGTGATGTTGAATTTGTATATTATTTATACATTGAGTTACCCATATGTTTTCAAGATGTTATTATTTTTTATGGATTTTTATCTATTTACCCCTTCGAAAGAGGCCACGGTTGGGTTTTAACTCTTCACTAGAAAATGAAAGAGGCATCTCATGCATCATATATGGCATGTAGGATTCCATGTTATAGGCTGTCAAGTGTGTTATTTTTTAATTATTGTGGAAATTTTTTAGAAGTGTCAACCAAAACCTAAATGGTGTTATCCTGTATAGGTTTTTGGTGGAATTCTACTAAATAGGGAAGTCATGCATATACATTTCATTCCGAGGAATGGTGATGTTAACTACATTGAGACATATGATGGTGAGGCTTAGGACTCCATCATACTGCATTGGAGGTGTAGTGACCATAGTTGGTCAATAAGGCTCATGATACACATGTTTGGAACCCTTCATAGGGTTTTTTTACTTCATTTAAGTCATTGGATTTGTTAGTATCAATCCATAGCTTGTTTTACAGCATATATTATAATTACATTCCACGTAACTATCCTTCATTCATGGTTCTCTAGTCAGATCACTGGGTAAAATATTGAAAGGATCCAAGATGCTCTCATGAACTAGACCTTGAGGGGGGTATTAGCATATATGTATTCCGCATGAGTTTCATTTTAGTATCTCTTGTATGTTTCTATTTTAACCACCTTGGAATAGTTCCTTATAAGGATTCTTTGAGAGGATCTTACCCATATAGATGGTGTTGGTAGTTTTGTGCCCTATAGGTTCGTGCATTCACTACCTCCCTCTGAGTGGTCCGATCATTTGAACTTGGTTCTTAGACCATGTTTTAGATCAATCAAGGGAACTATGTGAGTATGTTTTTATGTGTTTTATATATTTTTTATTTGGTAATAACCTTGGTTATATACTTGTTTCAAGGATAATTAAGGGATAGTTTCCCTATTTTGTGACATATTAATGATGATGGACTTGGAGTTGACAAATCACCTTGGGTGATTTAGTATCAAACCAAGCATCGACGAGAAGGATTTCTTGGATTCCTAGTGTAACACCCCAGGTAAATAAAGAATATGACATTTTCATATTTATCCATATTTGTGAGTAAAATATTAATATGACTTTAAAGGGGACGCTATGATCGATGGCGTACCCAACACGCAACAACGAGTTTCTTGGGAATCTTACGTTGCACTCTAATAATAAAATAATATTATTTTAAATAGTAGTTAACATGTAGCCGTTGTAATGGCGGGAATGGATAGAAATAACTAAAATATTATTATATATGTTTTTAAATGTTTTTACATTTATCCAATAAAAGATAAAGGCTTAAAATACAGAAAGAATTCAATTTTAGGCGTATATGCCCTAGCTTTCACTAAAGGTTCACTTATCACCTTTTGATGGTGAACCGTCATTAAATATAGTTTTTTAACTCTTATACATTCATTTGGACCAAATAAAACTCTTCTTAAGAATTGGGACATCAAAATTTACTTTGTGTAAATTTTTGGTATCTTTCCGATAAAGTTCATTTTTTTAATGAATAGTGTAAAATGTTGTATTTTAATTCAAAACCTCTTTTTAATATAATTTATTTATATGATTAGATTATCTTTTAAATTGATTTTAATGTGAAATTAGAAAATATTTTTACCATTAAATCCAATAGTGGTCGTTGAAATTAATTTCACTTTGAAATCAGACTTAAACTTGTCTCAATCTTTTGATACTTATTGTTTCATAAAAACACGCTATTTGCTCTGACAACGGAAATTAATTATTAAATTAATTAATGTGACTTATATGTTTTGAATTTTGTAAAATATACTTCATTTTTTAATTCAGAATATCAAATATATCTTAGGGTAAATTTTTGGGATTTTTCTGAAAAACATCAATTATTTGATGAATAGTGAAACCACTAAGTGGTACTTATAAAAACTGATTTTTCCATTTAAATGAAATTTTTCCATATTTGTGTTTTGAATTTAAAAAATCCAACATACATTTTTGTCATTAAGAAATAAAATGTGGTTCAATGGGATAAAAATAATTTTTTGGTGAATAGTAACTTATTAAGTTTTTAATCGCGATTAGAGGTAATTATTGTAGTTTAAGGTAAAAATAATGTTTTAATAATATGAAATAAACTTGACACATGTCCTACACTCATTGGTTGTGTCATGGCCGACCAATAAAAGCCATGGGTCAACTTCGAGACCCCATGGAGCCACTTTGTTTGGGAAATGACATAAATAACTTTTTATTTAATGTAAAAGCAAAAATGACACAAACATGATATGTTTTACTAAAACAATTTTTAAATGGGGTTATACAAGTCATATTTTTGATTATAAATATTCATTGGAAATATGAAGATATTTCCTACATCATAGTATTTGTTTTATAATTTTTAGACATTAAATAAATTAAATTATTTATGACATAATAATGATGAAGTGATGACATCATTATTTGACGATTTAAATAAAATGGAAAGATAATGTAAAATCATTGAACTACACATGTCCAAAAATTATTGGATGGGTGGATTTAGAACCCTTATCACCTTATCCACGAATTATATCAATGTGAGACCTTTTAAAATCGAAACACTTTTTCAAATAAAGTAATATTTCTTTACTTTCCAAAAGTGCCCCTCCTCTCCTCTTATAGAAGGCCCCCACCTCTACCTCATTTCACACATTCCTCAAGCCATTGGCTCGGGAAACCCCTGAACATTTACTCTCTTCACATCCCTATCCTCATACTAGAGGATTACCTTTGGGCATACTCCTTTCAAAGGAAGCCTTTTGGCTCAAATCAAAAGGAGTTACACTTTTAAAGGTAATTCATTCTCTCATGTTCATTTGTTTTATTTTGCTTCTCCAACCCCCAAAAATCTTTTTATTTACTTCTTTTGTAACAACACCAGTATCTTAAATATACTAGTATGTTGTTATAAGATTTATTAGAGCTACACTCTCACAAAACTACATCAAATGGTTAAAGAACATACGGTTTCCGTGGATGGCGAAATTCTGCCACCCAAAACGATGATTGTTCAATACTCATTTAACACATTCAAAGGTGGCCATTATGATGTCACTATTTTTATATATGATATATAATATGTTTATGTTTTCCTTAAGCTTATGTTTTTTTCATTTTGGGCATACCTTTATGGTTTCCATTATGGGTAAACCTGATATCTTCATTTAAGGATGTGCGGACTACTGCCCCCTCAAAGTGATTTGATTCGTTAAATACCATATGTGCGATGTATAAAGGATGGAACTATGATATTATATATGATATTATAATGGATTTATAAGATACCTTTATATCATTATTATTCCATTCTATAAAATACGAAATAGAAATGAAAGTAGCGTTCATGCGTACGTACAGCTTACCGTCTCCATGAACGGTGCATTTCATTTCTTACCTCTAAATGATTATTTAATGTTATAAATGCATGAATGTACTGGATATATATGAAATATATGATATCTACATCAAGAATAAAATACTGGATATAATATACATTTGGCCACACGAACAACATGTAATTGTAAGAAGTCCACTTTCGACTTAAGAACCAAATATCGGCAAAACAAATATTATTAACTTAAATGATTACATAATGTTTATGACATGGTAATAAGTGATATAAAATGAATAATGAACATTAAAAAGGTTTTTAAGGAAGTATAAATTAACTCATGTTTATTATTCAGGAGATTAAAGAACGATCGATTCAAGTCGGACCCGAGGTAAGGGATCCTACTCCTCTCTTTCTTTTTAAGTACACTCTTTTATGTCATTCCTTTTAAAGCTCATCTTTATTGTTATTTGGATGTTAATTTATATTAATATTACTGTAATTTTTATGTTCATGTGATTAGAGACCCTATTCTCTCCCATCAATCCATTTTGGAGGTATTGAGTGGCGCCGATAGGCTGCAGAATTTTCGTAAGAGAGCTAACCCCTCTCTTTCTTTTAAAGCACTCTCCTTTATGTCACTTCTTTTAAGCTCCTATTTGTTACGATGGGGGATGTTATTTCATATTACTATTGCTGTAAATTTTGTTGTAATGTGATGAGATACCCTATTTGATCTCGTCAATCCATTTTTGGAAGTTTTAAGTGGCGCTGTTAGGCTGCCGAGTTTTCGTAAGTGAATTTTCATCTCACTTTTATTCCCGTGAGATTTATGATACATTTGCCACAATTTCCTTTGATTGGTGTATGTACTGACAATTATTTTACTCATTTTTTAATATTCCTTTATTTATGAGTATTTACATCAATGATGTATTGTCCTTCTTTCACGGGTCGTATGTTTCGAAAGATACCCATGTCGGTAAGGGAACCTTTCACCCTCCTCTTTTTTAAAAGACTTATTTTGTTGGGTCTTTTAATTTACATATTGTTATGTTGGGATATGTTCTCATATATCCTTATTGATGTAAATTTTATTTCCTAGTGATGAGATACACTTTTTATCTCTCATCAACTCATTTTGATGTGATGTCGTTAGGCTGTCAAGGGAACTTTTTAACCCAATTTTGATTTCTTTGGGTTCAACATGTAGTCATTGAATATTTCATCCATTGAATATGTGTGAATGTACTTTTATTGTTTTACACTTAATATCCACTTATATTGGGTGTATTTATATTTGTCACACATAATTTTTAGATTGATTTATCCTTAATTTAAGGATACCTTCTTTATAAGGGATTTCATCACATTTTTCATCTCTATTGAGACTTCATTGTTGTTATGCACCAATTCACTCTTATATGGTGTATATACTGTAATTTGGAATATTATATCATGAATCCATTTATTCTCAAGATATTATAATGTTCTGATTAAATGTTATTCCTCAATTATTGTATTCAAGTGTCTCTAATTTTGGTAAAAACCCTTTAACCCAAAATATCACTTTAAATGTTTTAATGATTTGTTCTTATTAGTATCCATGTTTTCAAAATGGTTTTAAGGATTTTTTTTATATGGATATTAATGGTTTAAAATGTTAAAAGCTTCAAGGTGGTATGGGACACTTTGATTCAAAAATCTCCTTATTAAATGTTTTAAATGGTTTTGGAAATGGTTTCTTTTTGAACGGATTCATTATTTCAATATACTAAAATGTTATATTGTGATTGAAATGTGGAAATGTTATGTTTCATTTATGAATGTTTTATGTGATATGTTTATGTTATGGTTCTTGGGCATTGTTATGAAAACGGGTGGTTCTGTGATAAACTAAGGGCGGGTGAACCCGATATAGCTCTCCAATGCATTGGGTAACGCGAAGGGGTTAAATGTTAAGGTTTCTCCGAAGAGATTTAGGGAATATACTGTGATGGGTATTCCAAACGTAACCAAGAGGGTTACTCCCTATGTAAGAATGTTATGAATGCCTCAAGTTACCTTTATGTCTTATGATTTCTATGATTAATTCATGGTTTGATGAGGTATGTTAAAGTGCCTTTGTTTTATGGGTAAAGTATGATTTCATTCTTATGTATATATATGAACTAATGTTTCCTTTCCATATTTCTATAACCCTTACTGAGATTTTTATGCTCATCCCCTGTTTTTGAAATGTTTTTCACAGGTCAAGGGAAAGGTACATGATGTGATGATAGTGTCAAGGATGTGTCAAGAAAGAATCTGTGTTATATTTTAAATGTGTTTCCGTTGCTGGGAAGAATGAATACTGTCTTTTATGTAACCACTTTGTTTAAATGTGGAATGTAATGCATGTTTCATGATCTAATTCTCTAAAACTCTAAACCTGAAAAGATCCTCAATGTGAATTACTCATTTAATTCAATATTAAGTAATGTTTAAGGATGGGGCCTTATAGTTGGTATCAACGATTGGTTTAGATAACTTTAGAGGTTTGGGTATTCTTTAAGCATAAGTGACATTACCATAATGGTTAGGATTTCAGAAAAAGTCATAGTTTTAGGTAAAGTGAATGAGTAAGTATTTCTTAGTGTTTACCTTCTTCATTAGTACATGATGGTTTTGTTGATATGATCACACTGACTTTTTTGGTTTTAGTAAATGGCTGGATCTAGCAGGCACCAAAGTGACAATGGGTTTGAAGGAAACTGTTGTGGTTCTCTGATTAAGAGACTGGATGAGATAGGGGATTCAATGAGGAATCTCATGGTTGTTCTAAACCAACTATCAAGGAGTCATGATCAACCAATTCAACCTTGGTGAGTTCTCTAATGCATCATGTACGATATGGCCAACTCGATGTGGAAATTATGGTAATAATTATAAAGGTAACCATTAGGTTTTATATGATCCTTACTTTTTAGGTAATTATGGGATACTCTATGATATGATGGAAAATGAAAGGAATGAGATAAAATTGAGGTTAAAATATGTTATGATTATTTTTGAAGATTTTATCTTGTTTTGGGGAATGTTTTAAGAATTATATAGTTTTGGAAAAAGGACAACACGCAGACTGTGTGACATCCCGTCGCGTCGGAAAAAGCTGCGGGAATCGAACCCACAACCAAAGTGCGACTGGTATTTATTGCCTACCACTGGACTACGTGAAGTCCCTGGTTAGTTTGACTGATTAATTCTAGTTATATGATTTTATGAATTAAGAGTAAGTTGATTTTGGGTTATTTATGAAAATGATTAACCTATCATGGAGGATATGTGATTAGGTTAATTACTTTTCAATACGAGACTTTAGGAGCAACTTATGTTGTTTGGAGATAAATGTTACGATTTAACTTGAAAGACTATGTGAATAAATCCTTCAAATATTTGGGTTTCAACCTTAGTTTGGTTTACTTTGAATAATTTTATGGAAAATTTGTTTATCAGATGGTCCTCGTTGAACTTTGGGTTTTGTTGGGAAAATTTTGGAGATTAAGAATATATTTTCTTTTTATAAAGGGTTATCCTTTTCTGGATTATCTTATCTTGTACTAGCCTTTTTGGTTTTGGTTTTGGTTAAAGTCTAAAGACATGGGAAGTATATAGTTATATTTTGTGGATTAGGTGATTCTCTAGAAGTTGATTATAGTACTCTTAATGCGAACAAGTCTCCCTAAATACTCGTCTTTTGGAAAAAATATGAGTTTGTGTAAGGAATCTAATAAAAGATGAAAGTCAACATGATAAGTGATTATGTTTCTTTATGAATAAATTCCCCAATAAAAATTATCTTAAAACAAAAATGTTGTCTATTAACATTTCTAACTGGGGAATCGAATACCGTTTAACCCATCACAAGTTTGTGATTTTCTCATGGTTAACTTTCCCCTAAACATGTTTTCTATCACTCTTCATCAGAACATGACCCTATGTTTTCTCCTCCATGTCCATGTTTTCATACTTGGAATCCTAGTATGGGTTAACTCGGGTGAGCTTTGTACTTATCTTTCTTTATTTTAAAGTGATTGTTTTACCGACTCTTGTTCCGATGTGGGACTTTCAAGGATGTTTCCAAGTGCAATTTTAAAATTGCGAGGACACAATTCCCAAAAGGGGGGAAGGATGTAACACCCCAGGTAAATAAAGAATATTACATTTTCATATTTATCTATATTTTTGAGTAAAATATTAATATGACTTTAAAGGGTACTCTATGCTCGATGGCGTACCCAACACGCAACAACGAGTTTCTTGGGAATCTTACGTTACACTCTAATAATAAAATAATATTATTTTAAATAGTAGCTAACATGTAGCCGTTGTAATGGCGGGAATGGATAGAAATAACTAAAATATGATTATATATGTTTTTAAATGTTTTTACATTTATCCAATAAAAGATAAAGGCTTAAAATACAGAAAGAATTCAATTTTAGGCGTATATGCCCTAGTTTTCACTAAAGGTTCACTTATCAACTTTTGATGGAGAACCGTCATTAAATATAGTTTTGTTCACTCTAATACATTCATTTGGACCAAATAAAACTTTTCTTAAGAATTGGGACATCAAAATTTACTTTGTGTAAATTTTTGGTATCTTTCCGATAAAGTTCATTTTTTTTAATAAAAGTGTAAAATGTTGTATTTTAATTCAAAAACTCTTTTTAATCTAATCAATTTATATGAATAGATTATATTTTGAATTGATGTTAAAGTGAAATTAGAAAATATTTTTACCATTAAATCCAATAGTGGTCGTTGGAATTAATTTCACTTTGAAATCAGACTTAAACTAGTGTCAATCTTTTGATACTTATTGTTTCATAAAAACACGCTATTTGCTCTGACTGCGGGAATTAATTGTTAAATTAATTAATGTGACTTATATGTTTTGAATTTTGTAAAATAGACTTAATTTTTGAATTCGGAATATCAAATATAGCTTAGGGTGAGTTTTTGGGATTTTTCTGAAAAACTTCATTTTTTGATGAATAGTGAAACCACTAAGTGGTACTTATAAAAACTGATGTTTCCGTTTAAATGAAATTTTGCCATCTTTGTGTTTTGAATTTCAAAAATCCGACATACATGGTTATCATTAAGAAGTAAAATGTGGTTCAATGGGATAAAAATAATTTTTTGGTGAATAGTAACTTATTAAGTTTTTATTCGCGATTAGAGGTAATTAGTGTAGTTTAACGTAAAAATAATGTTTTAATAAAACGAAATGAACTTGACACATGTACTACATTAATTTTTTGTGTCATGGCCGACCAATACAAGCCACGGGTCAACTTGGGGACCCCATGGAGCCACTTTGTTTGGGAAATGACAAAAATAACTTTTTATTTAATGTAAAAGAAAAAATGACACAAACATGATATGTTTTACTAAAACAATTTTTAAATGGGGTTATACAAGTCAGATTTTTGATTAGAAATAGTCATTGGAAATAAAAAAAGATTTCCTACATTATAGTATTTTTTTATAATTTTTATACATTAAATAAATTAAATTATTTATGACATAATAATGATGCAGCGATGACATCATTATTTGACGATTTAAATAAAATGGAAAGATAATGTAAAATATATGAACTACACATGTCCAAAACTTATTGTATTCGTGTATTTAGAACCCTTATCACCTTATCCACGAATTATATCAATTTGGGACATTTTAAAACCGAAACAATTTTTCAAATAAAGTAATATTTCTTTACTTTCCAAAACTGCCCCTCCTCTCCTCTTATAAAAGGCCCCCACCTCTACCTCATTTCACACTCTCCTCAAGCCTTTGGCTCGGCCAAACCCTGCACATTTACTCTCTCCAAACCCCTATACTAATCCTAGAGGATTTTCTTTGGGCAGAATCCTTTCAAAGGAAGCCTTTAGGCTCAATTCAAAAGGAGATATACTTTTAAAGGTAATTCATTCCCTCATGTTCATTTGTTTTATTTTGCTTCTCCAACCCCCTAAACTCTTTTTATTTACTTATTTTGTAACAACACCAGTATCTTCAATATACTAGGATGTTTTTATAAGATTTATTCGAGCTACACTCTCACACAACTACATCAAATGGTTAAAGAACATACGGTTTCCGTGGATGGCAAAATTCTGCCTCCCGAAATGATGATTGTTCAATACTCATTTAACACCCTCAAAGGTGGCCATTATGATGTCACTATTTTTATATATGATATATAATATGTATATATTTTCCTTAAACTTCTTTTTTTTCATTTTTGGCATAACATTATGGTTTCCATTATGGGTAAACGCGATATCTTCATTTAAGGAAGTACGGACTACCGCCCCCTCAAAGTGATTTGATTCGTTAAATACCATATGTGGGACGTATAAAGGATGGAACTATGATATTATATATGATATTATAATGGAATTAAAATATACCTTTATATCATTATTATTCCATTCTATAAAATATGAAATAGAAATGAAAGTAGCGTTCATGCGTACGTACGGCTTACCGTCTCCATGAACGGTGCATTTCATTTCTTACCTCTAAATGATTATGTAATGTTATAAATTCATGAATTTACTGGATATATATGACATATATGATATCTAAATCATGTATATAATTCTGGATATAATAAAAATTTGGCAACACGAACAACATGCAATTGTAAGTAGTCCACTTTCGACTTAAGAACCAAATATCGGCAAAACAAATATTATTAACTTAAATGATTACATAATGTTTATGACATGGTAATAAGTGATATAAAAGGAATAATGAACTTTAAAAAGGTTCTTAAGGAATTATAAATTAACTCAAGTTTATTATTCAGGAAATTAAAGAACGATCGAGTCATGTCGGACCCGAGGTAAGGGATCCTACTCCTCTCTTTCTTTTTAAGTACACTCTTTTATGTCATTCCTTTTAAAGATCATATTTATTGTTATTGGGATGTTCATTTATATTTATCTTACTGTAATTTTTATGTTCATGTGATGAGAGATCCTATTCTCTCTCATCAATCCATTTTGGAAGTTTTGAGTGGTGCCGATAGGCTGCCGAATTTTCGTAAGAGATCTAACCTCTCTCTTCCTTTTAAAGTACTCTCCTTTATGTCACTTCTTTTAAGCTCCTATTTGTTACGATGGGGGATGTTATTTCATATTCCTCTTGCTTTAAAAATTGTTGTAATGTGATGAGATACCCTATTTGATCTCATCAATCCATTTTTGGATGTTTTAAGTGGCGCTGTTAGGCTGCCGAGTTTTCGTAAGTGATTTTTCATCTCACTTTTATTCCCGTGAGATTTATGCTACATTTTCCACAATTTCCTTTGAGTGGTGTATGTACTGACCATTATTTTACTCATTGTGTAATATTCCTATATTTATGAGTATTTACATCAATGATGTATTGTCCTTCTTTCATGGGTCGTATGTTTCGAAAGATACCCAAGTCGGTAAGGGAAGCTTTCACCCTCCTCTTTTTTAAAAGACTTCTTTTGTTGGGTATTTTAATTTACATATTTCTATGTTGGGATATGTTTTCATATATCCTTATTGATGTAAATTTTATGTCCAAGTGATGAGATACACTTTTTATCTCTCATCAACTCATTTTGATGTGATGCCGTTAGGCTGTCAAGGGAACTTTTTAACCCAATTTCGATTTCTTTGGGTTCAACATGTAGTCATTGAATATGTCAACCATTGAATATGTGTGAATGACCTTTTATTGTTTTAAACTTAATATCCACTTATATTGGGTGTATTTATATTTGTCACACATAATTTTGAGATTGATTTATCCTTAATTTAAGGATACCTTCTTTATAAGGGATTTCATCACATTTTACATCTCTATTGAGACTTCATTGTTGTTATGCACCAATTCACTCTTATATGGTGTATATACTGTACTATGGAATATTATATCATGAATCCATTTATTCTCATGATATTATAATGTTCTGATTAAATGTTATTCCTCAATTATTGTATTCAAGTGTCTCTAATTTTGGTAAAAACCCTTTAACCAAAAATATCACATTAAATGTTTTAATGATTTGTTCTTATTAATATCCATGTTTTCAAAATGGTTTTAAGGATTTATTTATATGGATATTAATGGTTTAAAATGTTAAAAGCTTCAAGGTGGTATGGGACACTTTGATTAAAAAATCTCCATATTAAATGTATTAAATGGTTTTGGAAATGGTTTCTTTTTGAACGGATTCATTATTTCAATATACTAAAATGTTATATTGTGATTGAAATGTGGAAATGTTATGTTTCCTTTATGCATGTTTTATGTGATACGTTTATGCTATGGTTCTTGGGCATTGTTATGAAAATTGGTGGTTCCGTGATAAACTAAGGGCGGGTGAGCCCGATATAGCTCTCCAATGCATTGGGTAACGCGAAGGGGTTAAACGTTATGGTTTCTCCGAAGAGATTTAGGGTATATACTGTGATGGGTATTCCAAACGTAACCAAGAGGGTTACTCCCTACGTAAGAATGTTATGAATGCCTCAAGTTATCTTTATATCTTATGATTTCTATGATTTCTTCATGGTTTGATGAGGTATGTTAAAGTGCCTTTATTTTATGGGTAAAGTATGATTTCATTATTATGTATATATATGAAGTCATGTTTCCTTTCCATATTTCTATAACCCTTACTGAGATTTTTATGCTCATCCCATGTTTTTGAAATGTTTTTCACAGGTCAAGGGAAAGGTACATGATGTGATGATAGTGTCAAGGATGTGTCACGAAAGAATCCGTGTTATATTTTAAATGTGTTTCCGTTGATGGGAAGAATGAATACAGTCTTTTATGTAACCACTTTGTTTAAATGTGGAATGTAATGCAAGTTTCATGATCTAATTCTCTAAAACTATAAACCTGAAAAGATCCTCAATGTGAATTACTCATTTAATTCAATATTAAGTATGGTTTAAGGCTGGGGCCTTATAGTTGGTATCAAAGGTCGGTTTAGATAACTTTAGAGGTTAGGGTATTCTTTAAGCATAAGTGACATTACCATAATGGTTAGGATTTCAGAAAAAGTCCTAGTTTTAGGTAAAGTGAATGAGTAAGTATATCTTAGTGTTTACCTTCCTCATTAGTACATGATGGTTTTGTTGATATACTCACACTGACCTTTTTGGTTTTAGTAAATGGCTGGATCTAGCAGGCACCAAAGTGACAATGGGTTTGAAGGAAACTATTGTGGTTCTCTGATTAAGAAACTGGATGAGATGGGGGATTCAATGAGGAATCTCATGGTTGTTCTAAACCAACTATCAAGGAGTCATGATCAACCACTTCAACCTTGGTGGGTTCTCTAATTCATCATGTACGAGATGGTAAACTCGATGTGGAAATTCTGGTAATAATTATTATGGTAACCATTAGGGTTTATATGATCCTTACTTTTTAGGTAATTATGGGGTACTCTATGATATGATTGAAAATGAAAGGAATGAGATAAACTTGAGGTTAAAATATGTTATGATTATTTTTGAAGATTTTATCTCGTTTTGGGGAATGTTTTAAGAATTATATAGTTTTGGAAAAAGGACAACACGCAAACTGTGTGACATCCCGTCGCGTCAGACAAAGCTGCGGGAATCGAACCCACTACCAAAGTGCGACTGGTATTTATCGCCTACCACTGGACTACGTGAAGTCCCTGGTTAGTTTGAATGATTCATTCTAGTTATATGATTTTATGAATTAAGAGTAAGTTTATTTTGGGTTATTTATGAAAATGATTAACCTATCATGGAGGATATGTGATTAGGTTAATTACTTTTCAATACGAGACTTTTGGAGCAACTGATGTTGTATGGAGATAAATGTTACAATTTATCTTGGATGACTATGTGACTAAATCCTTCAAATATTTGGGTTTCAACCTTTTTTTTTTACTTTGAATAATTTTATGGACAATTTTTTTATCGGATGGTCCTCGTTGAACTTTGGGTTTTGTTGGACAAATTTTGGAGATTAAGAATAGATTTTCTATTTATAAAGGGTTATCCTTTTCTGGATTATCTTATCTTGTACTAGCCTTTTTGGTTTTGGTTTTGGTTAAAGTCTAAAGACATGGGAAGTGTATAGTTCTATTTTGTGGATTAGGTGATTCTCTAGATGTTGATTATAGTACTCTTAATGCGAACAAGTCTCCCTAAATACTCGTCTTTTGGAAAAAATATGAGTTTGTGTAAGGAATATAATAAAAGACGAAAGTCAACATGATAAGTGATTATGTTTCTTTATGAATTAATTCCCCAAAAAAAATTATCTTAAAACAAAAATGTTGTCTATTATCTTTTCCTACTGGGGAATCTAATACTGCTTAACCCATCACAAGTTTGTGATTTTCTCATGGTTAACATTCCCCTAAACATGTTTTCTATCACTCTTCATCAGAACATGACCCTATTTTTTCTCCTCCATGTCCATGTTTTCATACTTGGAATCCTAGTATGGGTTAACTCGGGTGACCTTTGTGCTTATCTTTCTTTATTTTAATGTGATTGTTTTACCGACTCTTGTTCCGATGTGGGACTTTCAAGGATGTTTCCAAGTGCATTTTTAAAATTGTGAGGATGCAATTCCCAAAAGGGGGGAAGGATGTAACACCCCAGGTAAATAAAGAATATGAAATTTTCATATTTATCCATATTTGTGAGTAAAATATTAATATGACTTTAAAGGGGACGCTATGCTCGATGGCGTTCCCAACACGCAACAACGAGTTTCTTGGGAATCTTACGTTGCACTCTAATAATAAAATAATATTATTTTAAATAGTAGTTAACATGTAGCCGTTTTAATGGAGGGAATGGATAGAAATAACTAAAATATGATTATATATGTTTTTAAATGTTTTTACATTTATCCAATAAAAGATAAAGGCTTAAAATACAGAAAGAATTCAATTTTTGGCGTATATGCCCTAGTTTTCACTAAAGGTTCACTTATCACCTTTTGATGGCGAACCGTCATTAAATATAGATTTGTTCAATCTTATACATTTATTTGGTCCAAATAAAACTCTTCTTAAGAATTGGTACATCAAAATTTACTTTGTGTAAATTTTTGGTATCTTTCCGATAAAGTTCATTTTTTAATGAATAGTGTAAAATGTTGTATTTTAATTCAAAACCTATTTTTAATCTAATTTATTTATATGAATAGATTATCTTTTGAATTTATTTTAATGTGAAATTAGAAAAAAAATTTACCATTAAATCCAATAGTGGTCGTTGAAATTAATTTCACTTTGAAATCAGACTTAAACTAGTGTCAATCTTTTGATACTTATTGTTTCATAAAAACATGCTATTTGTTTTGACAGCGGGAATTAATTATTAAATAAATTAATGTGACTTATATGTTTTGAATTTAGTAAAATAGACTTCATTTTTGAATTCAGAATATCAAATATAGCTTAGGGTGAATTTTTGGGATTTTTCTGAAGAACTTCAATTTTTGATGAATAGTGAAACCACTAAGTGGTACTTATAAAAACTGATTTTTCCATTTAAATGAAAATTTTCCATCTTTGTGTTTTTAATTTCAAAAATCCGACATACATGGTTGTCATTAAGAATTAAAATGTGGTTCAATAGGATAAAAATAATTTTTTGGTGAATAGTAACTTATTAAGTTTTTAATCGCGATTAGAGGTAATTAGTGTAGTTTAAGGTAAAAATAATGTTTTCATAATATTAAATGAACTTGACACATGTCCTACCCTCATTGGTTGTGTCATTTCCGACCAAGACAAGCCATGGGTCAACTTGGGGACCCCATGGAGCCACTTTGTTTGGGAAATGACATAAATAACTTTTTATTTAATGTAAAAGCAAAAATGACACAAACATGATATGTTTTACTAAAACAATTTTTAATTGGGGATATACAAGTCAGATTTTTTATTATAAATATTAATTGGAAAGATAAAAAGATTTCATAAATAATAGTATTTTTTTATAATTTTTAGACATTAAATAAATTAAATTATTTATGACATAATAATGATGCAGCGATGACATCATTATTTGACGATTTAAATAAAATGGATAGATAACGTAAAATCTATGAACTAAACATGTCCAAGACTTATTGGATGGGTGGATTTCGAACCCTTATCACCTTATCCACGAAGTTTATCAATGTGGTACCCTTTAAAACCGAAACACTTTTTCAAATAAAGTAATATTTCTTTACTTTCCAAAAGTGCCCCTCCTCTCCTCTTATAAAAGGCCCCCACCTCTACCTCATTTCACACACTCCTCAAGCCTTTGGCTCGGCCAAACCCTGCCCATTTACTCTCTCCACATCCCTCTCCTCATCCTAGAGGATTCCCTTTGGGCATAATCTTTTCAAAGGATGCCTTTAGGCTCAAATCAAAAGGAGTTACACTTTTAATGGTAATTCATTCTCTCATGTTCATTTGTTTTATTTTGCTTCTCCAACCCCCTAAACTCTATTTATTTACTTCTTTTGTAACAACACCAGTATCATAAATATACTAGGATGTTGTTATAAGATTTATTCGAGCTACACTCTCACACAACTACATCAAATGGTTAAAGAACATACGGTTTCCGTGGATGGCGAAATTCTGCCTCCCGAAACGGTGATTATTCAATAATCATTTAACACCTTCAAAGGTGGCCATTATGATGTCACTATTTTTATATATGATATATAATATGTTTATGTTTTCCTTAAGAATCTGTTTTTTCATTTTGGGAATACATTTATGGTTTCCATTATGGGTAAACGCGATATCTTCATTTAAGGAAGTGCGGACTACCGCCCCCTCAAAGTGATTTGATTTGTTAAATACCTATGTGGGACGTATAAAAAATGAAACTATGATATTATATATGATATTATATTGGAATTATAATATACCTTTATATCATTATTATTCCATTCTATAAAATACGAAATAGAAATGAATGTAGCATTCATGCGTACGTACGACTTACCGTCTCCATGAACGGTGCATTTCATTTCTTACCTCTAAATGATTATGTATTGTTATAAATGCATGAATGTACTGGATATATATTACATATATTATATCTACATCATGAATACAATTCTGGATAT
Organism: Viscum album; assembly: GCA_963277665.1. Taxonomy (NCBI): domain Eukaryota; kingdom Viridiplantae; phylum Streptophyta; class Magnoliopsida; order Santalales; family Viscaceae; genus Viscum; species Viscum album. The sequence continues at coordinate 278,791,094 of OY728161.1, read as the reverse complement.
AATAAACATTTGGCCACACGAACAACATGTAATTGTAAAAAGTCTACTTTCGACTTAAGAACCAAATATCGGCAAAAAAAAATTATTAACTTAAATGGTTACATAATGTTTATGACATGGTAATAAGTGATATAAAAGGAATAATGGACTTGAAAAAGGTTCTTAAGGAAGTAGAAATTAACTCAAGTTTATTATTCAGGAGATTAAAGAACGATCGAGTCAAGTCGGACCCGAGGTAAGGGATCCTACTCCTCTCTTTCATTTTAAGTACACTCTTTTATGTCATTCCTTTTAAAGCTCATATTTATTGTTATTGGGATGTTAATTTATATTAATCTTACTGTAATTTTTATGTTCATGTGATGAGAGACCCTATTCTCTCTCATCAATCCATTTTGGAAGTTTTGAGTGGCGCCGATAGGCTGCCAAATTTTCGTAAGAGATCTTACCTCTCTCTTTCTTTTAAAGTACTCTCTGTTATGACACTTCTTTTAAGCTCCTATTTGTTACGATGGGGGATGTTATTTCATATTCCTCTTGATATAAATTTTGTTTTAATGTGATGAGATACCCTATTTGATCTCATCAATCCATTTTTGGAAGTTTTAAGTGGCGCCGTTAGGCTGCCGAGTTTTCGTAAGTGATTGTTCATCTCACTTTTATTCCCGTGAGATTTATGCTACATTTGCCACAATTTCCTTTGAGTGGAGTATGTACTGACCATTATTTTAGTAATTGTGTAATATTACTTTATTTATGAGTATTTACATCAATGATGTATTGTCCTTCTTTCACGGGTCGTATGTTTCGAAAGATACCCAATTCGGTAAGGGAACCTTTCACCCTCCTCTTTTTTAAAAGACTTCTTTTGTTGGGTATTTTAATTTACATATTGTTATGTTGGGATATGTTCTCATATATCCTTATTGATTTAAATTTTATGTCCAAGTGATGAGATACACTTTTTATCTCTCATCAACTCATTTTAATGGGATGCCGTTAGGCTGTCAAGGGAACTTTTTAACCCAATTTCGATTTCTTTGGGTTCAACATGTAGTCATTGAATATGTCATCAATTGAATATGTGTGAATTACCTTTTATTGTTTTACACTTAATATCCACTTATATTGGGTGTATTTATATTTGTCACACATAATTTTGAGATTGATTTATCCTTAATTTAAGGATACCTTCTTTATAAGGGATTTCATCACATTTTACATCTCTATTGAGACTTCATTGTTGTTATGCACCAATTCACGCTTATATGGTGTATATACTGTACTTTGGAATATTATATCATGAATCCATTTATTCTCATGATATTATAAAGTTCTGATTAAATGTTATTTCTCAATTATTGTATTCAAGTGTCTCTAATTTTGGTAAAAACCCATTAACCAAAAATATCACTTTAAATGTTTTAATGATTTGTTCTTATTAATATCCATGTTTTCAAAATGGTTTTAAGGATTTATTTATATGGATATTAATGGTTTAAAATGTTAAAATATTCAAGGTGGTATGGGACACTTTGATTCAAAAATCTCCTTATTAAATGTTTTAAATGGTTTTAGAAATGGTTTCTTTTTGAACGGATTCATTATTTCAATATACTAAAATGTTATACTGTGATTGAAATGTGGAAATGTTATGTTTCCTTTATGCATGTTTTATGTGATACGTTTATGTTATGGTTCATGGGAATTGTTATGAAAACGGGTGGTTCAGTGATAAACTAAGGTCGGGTGAGCCCGATATAGCTCTCCAATGCATTGGTTAACGCGAAGGGGTTAAACGTTAAGGTTTCTCCAAAGAGATTTAGGGAATATACTGGGATGGGTATTCCAAACGTAACCAAGAGGGTTACTCCCTACGTAAGAATGTTATGAATGCCTCAAGATACCTTTATGTCTTTTGATTTCTATGATTTATTCATGGTTTTATGAGGTATGTTAAAGTGCCTTTATTTTATGGGTAAAGTGTGATTTCATTCTTATGTATATATATGAACTCATGTTTCCTTTCCATATTTCTATAACCCTTACTGAGCTTTTTATGCTCATCCCAATTTTTTGAAATGTTTTTCACAGGTCAAGGGAAAGGTACATGATGTGATGATAGTGTCAAGGATGTGTCAAGAAAGAATCTGTGTTATATTTTAAATGTGTTTCCGTTGATGGGAAGAATGAATACTGTCTTTTATGTAACCACTTTGTTTAAATGTGGAATGTAATGCATGTTTCATGATCTAATTCTCAAAAACTATAAACCTAAAAAGATCCTCAATGTGAATTACTTATTTAATTCAATATTAAGTAAGGTTTAAGGATGGGGCCTTATACCTAGACTCGTTGATTTGTGTTTTTGTAATTATCAAGTGGTTAGAGAATTGGTAGACACCCTTGATTTCAATGAAATTGGGGGATGTGAAATCATGGAATAAATTGTGGAATTGGTATGGTTAATAATTTTGAGGAAGATTTACAAGGATAATTTCAAATCATTGATACTGATGTGCCCTATACCATAGTCAACATGGTTTTAAAAGAAGATAACTCACTATATTATGAGTATGTTGATAATTATAAACAACGGTTGTGCATAGTAAAATTTAAATCCTAAATCTATGAGACATCATATGTGTGTTGGTGGATAATGGTTTGGATTTTTTTGTTGGCATGGTATCCAAGGAGTTGTGATGAAATAAGAATTTATTTATGTGGTAAGTGAGACATTAAAAACAAACCAGATTCTATTAACAGTTAGAACTATGACTGGAGTTGGTAAAAGGAGTGTATCACATGTTTGATGGGAATTTGGATCAGGAGAGCTAGACAAACCTTTTGATTGAATAAAAGTGTACTCTAAGTTGAGGATGATCATGCTTTATCTTAAATCATCATGATTATGATGAGAGAGAGTTGGATCTACACCAATCCTCATTTAATTTTAAATAAATATCCTTTATTAATGTGGTAACCTGTTGAGGTAGGGCCTAGGGAGCGTTATAAGATAATACAATGGCGGGGAGTGAAATATTGGTTGTCTTAGAGTGTGGTAGGTTTTTTAGGCTAAAATTTATTGTTTTTCATGGGATGTTGATCTCATAGTTTTGAAATCAGGTGATGATAAGGGTATTCCGATAGAAGGGAGTACCAAATCAGTCATAGTTAGACATCTCTAATGATGTAATATTTTTATGTAGTGAAACTAGTAATTGGATATTCAAGATAACATGATTTTATAGACTCACTTGCTAGAAAAATGGAATTTTTTGACCATCATGGATTTGTGGGAATAATAAGGTTATTGTTAAGGAGGTCATAATTACTTGTGTTTTTCTAAATACGTAATTTTATTAGAAATGTATAATTTTTATTTCAGATAAATGTAATAGGTAAAATTGAAATTTTACCATAAAAAATGATCTAAATAATTAATATAACCAATTATTTGGTCCTATAATATAAATTTAACACATGGAAATGAGCATTGTATACTTGCAAATAATATCAATTTATGTTGAAAAAAATGTTTTTAATAAAATTTAATTAAATATAAATTTATTAAAACATGTTCATTCAGATATTTCATTTGAATGGAGTATTTATTTGAGATTATGTCTCCTCCATTTAGTTTGTAATGATCGGTTTTTCCAAGAAAAGGTATAAACTCTGATTGAACACCTTTTTTTATCTTATTTTAATCCTTTTAAGTTTTTTATTTATTTTCCATCCCTTTATATTCTAAAATACACACCCTATGGGCCTCCTTTTTCATATGAACAAGTGAGAATGTGAGAGGGGGAGAGACATGAGAGAATAAGAGAGGTAAAACAGTGGTGATAGGGTGGAGCTAGACAATCATTTGGTAGTCATGGATTATGGGAAGGTGTGATTCTTGGGTAGATTCCATCGAAATATTGGCTATTTATATATTTTTAGTTAATCTCTGTAGATTAACCCTTTTAAACATTTAATTCCTTATTTTAACACCTCACGATTTTGTGAATGAATTTTTTAGAACTAATATAATCTTTTTTATAATTTTCACTTCATGTAATAATGATTATATATTTTAATTATTATATGAAATCACAATTTTTGGATTACGTAATATGAAACACCATCTTATGTTTGTGAGATATGCAACTTACACTTGTCTTGTGTTACACGCAATCCCAAGACTCCACAAAACAACACTATGTTAAGATAATTATTTAAATGAAATAGTTAAAAGTTTGAAATTAAAAATAGTAATAGTAATATTAATATTATTAATTTTTTTTTTAATTTTTCAACATATATAATGCTTATTTATAATGAAATATATATTTATTTTCTAAAGTTTCTATATTTTTAGAAATAAAAATTTCTTGAAGGAAATTATTTTTATTTCATTTTGTGAAAAATATGAAAATAAATTTAATAAAATGATATATATTTAAATTTTTAAAATAATCAATATTTTGGAATTTTTAATGTCCTAATTAGCATAGGATAAATTTTTAGTATCTTTTTGAAAGGATTAAATATTGATTAATAGTGAAAAATATTGCATTATAGTTAAAAATTGGGTTATTTGTTTAACTAATTATTATATTTTTAATTGATATTAATGAAAACGTAGGTAAATTACAAATACAGTAATCCAATTTAAGAAATTGTAATATTTTCTATATTAAATGTAGATATAAATACTTATTGACCTTTTGAATGTTCATTTTATTGACATCTCGCTAAATTGTTGAGATTTGCATTAAATGTAATTTTGTAAATTCTGTGAATTTATTTTTGAGAAATATAAATAAACAGAATTAATGAATATGATATTTAATGATTAATATGATCACCGTAATTTTGGTTAATAATAAATTTATTTTTTACCACATTTAAGGGTAAATCAATTAATTAAATGTAAAAATAATATTATAATATGAAAAAATAAACCTAAAACTTGTCTTAATTTCACTGTATGTGTGGGTTTTGACCAAAATAAACATTAAGAAATAATTAAAAAAATTATTCCAATTGCGTAAGAATATTACATTTCTTATATTTTATTTCAGATAAGTTATGAATATCATATTCATATTTCTAATAAGTATTCCACTATTATTATAGGCTTATACAACTGATAAATTCAAATAAAAATATTAAATTGAAATTAAAAAGGAATACCTTCAACATTTAAAATTTATTTAAAATTTTTAGGAAATAAATAATTACCATAAAAGCTTACATGGTGATGATTCAATATTTGTTTAATTAAATGAAATATCAAATAAATGATGTCAGAAATATTAAAATAAATAGAATATGAATTAATTAAGTTTTCTAACAAACATTTATAGGATACTATGACATGTTATGATTATCGTGAATGGTTATTTTAGAAATTATCATTCTATTTGGATTTTATCAAATGACAATGTTTTGAATAGTGTAAATATTTACACTAATGATATTTTATAAGAATATTATTTTATTAAATTAAATAAAAATCATTCAAAAAAACAAATAGGTCATTATATGGACAAAAATTTAATATAGTGTCTATTAATAGACAATTTAACCAATAAATGAAAAAAATTATAACTTTTTAATATTTAAAATGATCTTACCACAATTAATATTATAATTGTATAATTAAGGTTAAATCAAACTGATAAGGTTTAAAATAAAAATAAAACATGTCAAAATCTTATTGTGTGAATATTATTCAACTATTATAACATTGTTATCGATTTTTAGTTGTGTAATGGAAACTTTTTTGGAAAAAGTAATTATATATTATTTAAATATAATATAGTTATGAAATATCCCTATTTTATATAATATATTTTACTTGTCCAAAAAGTGAAAAAAAATCATTTAATAGATGAATATAAATATGTATTTTCATATAAATGTAATTATATTAATTATATAAATTTATTTTGTATTTTTAGAAGTTATATAATTATTTTAAATCTTTAAAAATGAAATAACAAAATTTATTTAGATCAAAAAATAGAATAATTTATATTTAAAATATTTATTTTGATAGATATTGAATTAGTTAATTTTTATAACAAATTTACTAGATCTATAAGATATATTATAGATGTATTAATGAATTATATTTGGATTAAAACATTTTCTTACTGTATTTGTTGTCAAATTAATTGAATAGTAATAAATGTTACAATAATGATATCTTATGAAATAAATTCATCATTAAATTATTTAAGAAACAAAAAAATGTTAAATAATAATAATGAGATATAATATAGTCAAACATGACTTCTAAATTTCATTTATGGTTTGTTTTTAAGGATATATATCTATAACAATCTTATTATATTTTAACATTTCATGGATTTCAAAAAGTGCCTCTCACCTCAATTATAAAAGGGAACTTCCTCCCTCAATTCTTGAACTCACTATGTGCCTTAAATATCGTCCACACCGTATCATTTTTTATTATAAACATCACTAGTAACATTATAAGGATTATATTCTTCTCAAGAGACCAACTCTACTCTCTCTAATTGGTGATCTTGAGGGATATCGTTGAAGAAGATGTAATCATCTTTCTAACACTTTCAAAATTGATTCATCTTTTACATACTCTTCATGTTTTGATTACATTGTAATGTAATTAATATACTATGAAATATTTGTTGATAATTTATTATGATTATTTCACAACCATATTTTATATTTTATTTATCATATGAAAAAAGTACCATGCATGCTTACCTACAACTATCCAACTGCACACCACGGTGTAATACTTTTTCACCACTGCTTTCTTTTGATGGGTATAATGATAGATATAATGAATATAAATAATAAATATTACTTTAAATTTATTTTTGAATAAAATATATACCATATACCTCTTTAATTTTTCATAATTAATATAATTATATAATCCCTTGTGCGTACATTTGACCAACCATCTCCACGACTTCATGAGACTCATCTTCCACATAAACCTTTTAATGAATGATGATAAAAAATTTATATAATGAATAAATATGAAATATATGACGTAATAATTATAATGTAATAATTTTTATATCTTTGTGTGTGTGTGTGTCATTTACATTCTTAAATTAAAAATGATAAGAAAACGAAAACAAGGTTCATGCGTAAGTATGACTTTCCATCTCCATGAATGGTGTATTCCATTTCATATATCTGACTTATATTTTTATTTATATACAACATGTATAAATTATATAAATCATGCTTTAAATTATAGAGGTAATTAAATCACGATCTATCTAATATCATCAAGAGTATCAATCTATAACCTGTACGATAAATAAAGTGATTATTTTTTGAAATGTGAATTTAATGTATAATTATTAATAAAAAGTTAATATAAAGTAATAAATGAAGAATATATGATACCATAAATTTGAATATTATTTCCCATTAAGATAATAATATATTTGAAACCACTATACTTGTTTTTTAGATATATATATATAGGGAATCAAGCCTAAGTTAATTATTTTTTGTTTCACCATTACTTTTGTGAGACATATGCCTCATACACTTATTCTTTATTCTAAAGGGTTCACATACTACCTGTGAGTTTATTTTATTTGTATTAAACATAATATTTGGGTATTTTAATAACCATATATTTTTTTTACAAGGGGAATATGATTATTCTAACTATAATGTTGTAAGGTAATTTCATGTCATATGTTATTTTCATGAGACAAATGCCATATACACAAATATTTTATTTTTTGAAGAGTAAAAACTAACCTTCAATCTATTATATGAATTTTATAATATAAATTATGTTTATTTAAACATCCATTTCCTGATCTCTATTTCATGGATTTTTACGATTCACGTGGTACCAAATGAGTAAGGTAGTTTTGTCTCATTTTTCTTCGTTGAGACACATGTTTTGTTTTGAACCATTTTTATTTTACAGGGTCTATATAATTACATTTTCTATGGTATATTAGGAATATCCTTAGTTTCATAATTCTTTAAAATTATTATACTGCTATTACTTCATGGGGATTATGATTTAAATTTTTCAATGTGGTGTGGGATAATTTGAAATGTTTAATGATTATTTTCCTTAAGAAATGTATTTAAATGATCTTTTAAGATCAATTTCATGGAAGTGGATTTTTACTAAATGTTTTCTATTTTAAAGTGTTTTAAATGTTAAAATTATAACTGTTAAATGATATATTTTTTTCAAAAAAAAAGGATTTAAAAATTTTTCATGCTTCATTTATATTTTTTTAAATATTTTTTCATATTTTGTTCTTTATTTTTATAAAACTTTTCAGTTTTATTTAAAAAAAGGGTTCTAAAAATATTATATGTTATATAAGGTTCATTTTAAAGAAAATTAATGTTCCATGTGATGTTTCAAAATCATTCCCTGTAAAATATGATATAATTTGTTATAGTTCTATAATATCATTCATATTCACTCTCTAAGGGGTTATTGTATTGATGGCTTGATGCTTAAGAAACATGGTTACATCCATGGGTTATGCTTTTGGTAAAATGATTATGAAAACTTTACAATTTCCCCAGTTTATGATATGATTACATTTTATGAAACTAATTTTATTTCTTTGGTTATAATAAGATTTATTATGATATTATGAAACATGTATGTTTGATTTCATTAATAGATGAGTAGGACCTATATATCCCTCCAATTCATTGAGTAAATATTTATGTCTCATGAGATAATGATGGTAATCATGTCTATTGTATTGATATAATATGGGATGAAGGCAGAACTCGATCTACGTTGGGACGATTAGAACACCAAATCATATATAGATAGATAAGAAAACTGATCCCTTACAAGGAAAAAAGAAATGATTGGGGGAGGGGGTGTGTCTCTCCCAGTAGCTATATTCCCCATTATGTTCCCAGATAAGTCATAGAAATTCCTCTTAAATTATAGGGAATGATATTTCATGTTTATGTGTATTCCACAATCACATGTATTATTATTCTTTGGTGTCGTAGCTTCTTGATTTCTTTATGGTTCATGCCTTATGAACTACCAGTCGTTGTTCCATGATTAAGGTTTAAGAGGTTTTATATTAATGGTATGATCCTATATTTTTATGATAATGTCATCAAAGCCATATTCTCATGATTATTCTTACTTATATATATTTTTTACCATTTCTAATCAAATGAGATCATTCTTTTTTATGTTTCTTTTCCATAGGATGCGAAGAAAGGAAATAAGTTTGATATGTCAAAAAGGTTTCTAGATATAAAGGAATTTGTGGGAGAAGATGTAAGTGTATTATGAATTAGTTATTAATGTTTCCATGTTCCCAAAGGTAGAAAATCAGTATGGCCTTTGGAAATATTTTTTTATTGTTTTAGTTATTCATTAAAAGTGATGTAACTTCCATGAACATCAAGCTTGCTTCGCTATAGTTGGAATCAAGGAAAAGGTTTAGTTAAACTATGGAAACTAGGATGAGAAAATTGTACTAATATCCCAATAAATATTTATAAGGATTTGTCTAAAGATTTATATAAGGATAAGTTTAAGAATGTGGAAAGGTACATGAAAATGTCCTCAAATTTTTCAAAAGGATAGACAGAGTAGTTTTGTTGAAGTAGATCCATTTATCTGTACTAAAAATAGATATGGATTTAATATAGATGTAGGTAGGTGTAACAACCATGATAAGTTGCACTGGGCTTGACTCGGCATAACCTATTACACGAGAATGTGCATTTCTACATACCTAGGTTGACTCTCATGTGGTATATGTTTATGGATTCGTAAAATCTTTCTGAAGCTTCATGAATGATTTTAATATAATTTATCTATGTTTTACCTAGAATAAACCAAAGTTTATATATAATAAATATGTTTGTTTCTACTTTTAAACATCCTATAAGCGATTTTTTATGATTATTTGGAATCTATTATAATAAATATTTCGTATACTATTATTCCTTGTTTTAGTCAATAGAGGGAACTAAAAATAAATCTGTTAACATTAAATTTTATAGATATAGAAATTATGGGAATTATTAAAATTTATTTCATCAGTGTGAATGTTAGGAAGAGAAATAGGAAGGTGGTGTAGGACCCTGGGACACCCTGAGTGGGGAGGGGTGAATCAGGGTGTCAAATTTTTCTTTTAAAACCAAGGATCATATTCCAATGTTGGTAGGAACTGGTTAAACATATATTATGGATACGATCAGTATTAAAACATTCACATGCAAAGAGATTACACATTAATTTCACTTGGTTCACCACTAAGGGCTACGTCCAAGGAGAATACGCCGACAAGTCGCCGGTCGTACGAAATTCCACTAATCTTCACTAGTTATGGATTAAAATGGTTCATGAACAGTCACTCTGTCCTAGACTCACTTCCTTTACAATTTTTCAGGGATAGCTCACTGCGTCCCTCGAGTAACTCCCATTTACTCCCACTGGCTCACTACCCTTGGTGAATTCCCACTCAGTTTATAGACGAGAAGGTCTCTTCAATAGATTTACATTGAAGTATTTGTCTCCTGTTCAGTATGAGACAATGCTTTCATCTGAGTACTAAGTTCATTCTCTTTTGTATTCAACATTATTTTTTAGTGCAATAACTGAATGGATTGTATCTTCTTCTACTCTTCATTTGATTCCCAATACCGACACATGCGTGTTTTGAAATAACCCCCCTTTCTGTGCAGATCTGATATTAGTTGCATGAACTGTTCTTCTTCGTTTCGCAGAGCACAACGAGGGTGTTAAACACCAGTCATGTGTTTGTAGAACCACTTCTCTTGTAAGAACCAAATTGTTCACTATTCTTCCATCTTTGTAAATGAATACATCATCTATTGCACCGAATGTATCGGGAATTCTTTCGCCTTTCATGCAGATCTACAAAGATGGGCGAGCTCCAACACCACCTGAGGCTCTACACCAAGCCTGGTGCACAGGTCCCGATATGGCGCTCAAGTCTTTGGCGAGCATGTCCAAACAGGCACGAAAGTATCACTTAACCACCTGCGCGACACTACCTTCCACAACTTCTAACCTTCATGCCTCACTTCCTTTCTCGCCCAAACCGCCTTGGGCACACATCCCACAATCGGCGCGCAGCTTCAAAAACTGGTGCCCAAGTTCACCTGCGTGACCACACACAACATTCTCGACTTCCACACCTGCGTGATGGGAGCTCTGATTTTTCTATGTGTTGAAATCCAAAAGAAATGGGGAGGGGTCGACCTGTATTTATAGGCATTTGGACACCCTGCGCGACGGCACAGAAGTCTCCCCTCGGCAAACATGTTTCGATGCTCAAGTCTCTACCATTGTCTCTGCCGCGCTACTCATCTGTGCAACCACACCAACACTTGCGCGACCCTCTTTCCATTGCCATATTTTTATGTTCGGTTCTTAAAAAAACAACTGGCTCGCAAGTTCCAATCCTCCTAGGCACCCGCGCGCAAGTCCTATCTCAGAGCGCAAGGCACTTTTGCGACCAACCCAATACTTGTGCAAACCTTATCCTTATTCCATAAATTGATGTTATGATATTGAAAAAAATATGCCAAGAAAGTTTCTTCACCTTCAAATACACATCTTACAAGTCCCATTACCAAAAACCACTTTTCTTCTTTTGTCGATTATCAGGCCCAAACATTTGGCAAACACTAGAAAACGGCACCAGCTTGTATCTATTCTCTTTGTACCGCCTCCAGATCATCCATTCCATTTTAGACGTTTTGGAATCAAACATGGATCGTTAACCATATCCCTTGAACTCGACATGCCACTATGAAAGCCCCTTTTTCAACAAAGTTATATGTCATTGTTTCCATTGTCAACTATCACAACACTTAAAAAATGGTTATTTTCTGTGATTTGGCTTCTTTAATAACTGGTTTGCTTTCATCACAAAATCCACTATCATGATATATATCCTTTGAAAGAAGATCTTTAGCAATCATCATATTTTGAGACAATTTGAAGTGCATGGATATCTCAGAATTTCTAATCCCTTCCTCACTGACTTCTTCTTCAACTGTCATTCCTTAACATTATACAAATCATGCGATTATATTCTTCAAGAAGACTCTTGCATGGTAGTAGAGAAATAATGAATAATTTCATGGTCTTCATCAACCGTCGTTTATTCTTCTTCATCCACAAACGGATTATGTCTCACCATTCATCACTTCTGTAAACAATGTGTCACCTTTGACACATGTTCTTTGAACTTATGATCAGTACAACAATTATATGAATTTCCATTCCTCCAGTTCATTAGAGTACATCTTGATGTCATTCATTTTGATCTTCATTGACAACTATAGACAAAAAATATAACCTTATACAAAAAGTGGTCCCAATAGGTGGTACGAGTATTGGCTTTACTATTGAAGATAAAGAGAATGCAAATGACATGTGAATATTATTGTATGTTCTTAATGTATAGTTTATATTAAACGTAGTAATCATGATATGACTGATGTTGAGGTAACCTAAGAAATAAATGATATTTCATATTATAGTAATGGTGTATTAGGGATTAAGATGATGATGTCTGTGTAAATTTTTAAGAATAATGATGGATGAATGATGTAAAAGTTTTTCATTAAGGATTTGAAAGAATATGTTAATGGGTTTTGATGGAATATAAATTTTATTGAAATATAACTATAAATATGTTTGTTATGTTAAGATAATGATATTTGGATAAAGTTATATTGAATATAAATAAGTATAATTGGATGACACTGGTTATTTAGTGATTTTTTGACAAGTGCGTTGTGTTACATGGATATTGTCAAAACTTTTTGGGACTTAAGTAATAAATCCAATAAAATCTCAAGTATGAAAACATTCATGTATCCAATATAGATTATGATAATTCATGTTATCTTCATGTTTTAAGGGAATATATGACGAATGAATTCAGATTTTAGTAATGTTACATCCAAGATAAACATTAGGATTTATGGGAGATAGATGTTATAATGATTTAGTGACCTTCTTTAAAATGTTTTGGATTTCCATACTTCAAAAGGGTTATTATGTTAACTGTTGATGGAAAATTAAGGTCATTGTTTTTGATATTATTGTATTCTCTCCACATATGTAATTTTATGTATATTGGATAGCCTATTCTAACAATATTCTATTGATGTTAACTGGAGACAGATGAGATGGATTGTCATGGGTATCATGATATGTCAGCTCTTCAAGAACGATAAATTCAACATTTTTTAGAGAAACATGTGATGTCAAAATTTATCATGGAAATAAAAATGGTGAGATTGTACTGAATCAAATATTTACATCTTATAATGAAAATTAATTAACTCTATGGAATGGATATTGAAACCGGAAATATTATCCTGGTACCTTATTTTATTAGGAATCAAACGGCCCCATATTTAATCACTGATTTATGGCTTTATGATTGAAAATATTCTCCTAAACCTATTCTATATCACTATCCATCATAATATGATAGTTTTATTTATAATCTATGTTCATGTTTTCACTTCCCACCGAAGCTCTCATATGTGGAAACACAGTTATATGTTACTTTAGGTAACCATTATGTTTCTAATTTTGTTAAATGATGATTTAGTATTAATTTTTATGATGTGGACTTATAGTAAAAAACCATCAGGTTTTAATCCTTTGATAACCTTAATTAATTTCGATGGAAAATCCTTTTAAAGTGGGTGGAATGTAATACAACAAGAATTTGTGAATTTATATTTTTTAAATTAATTTAATCTTGTTGATATTTTTCACATCACGTAAAACTGAATAGATTTTTTATTATATAAAATCACTATTATTGGATTATTATACACACAAAAACAAAGATAACCTTTCTTAATATGAAACACAGATATGGCCTTTGTTATAGGCAAAATTGAGTATCTACAAAACAATAATTTGTTAATATAATTATTTAAGAGTGATAATTATATCCTAGCAATTAAGAATTGAAATATGAATAGTAATAATGAATTTTTAAAATTTTCCAAATAAATAAAAAATTATAATAAAATGTATAATTTTTGGAAAAACATTCTATGTTTATAAATACTATTTTTTTAAGGTCTTGCATTTTATGTTCTATTATGAACATTAATAAAATTAATTTTTGAAAATATTCGAAATTTAATTTGGTAAAAAAATTATTTTTTAATTTGTAATTTCAAAATTAAATTATAGTGAATTTTTAGTTTTTTTAGATGTATCATTTTTAGGTAAATAGTGCAAAATACTAAATTATAGTTTGAAATTGGATTTTTTATATAAATAATTATTTTTATTTTATTTTATTTTAAAGTCACAATAGATCAAATATATATATATATACATATTAATCTAATATAGGTCATTAGATTCATTTTTATATAAAAATTAGATATAAAAACATATTGAACTTTTGAACGTTATTTTTACCACCTTCTCGTTATGCCTATGAGATTAGCGTTAAATTAAAATTTTCACTTATGTGAATTGAATTTTGAAAAAACAATATCAAAAATTATAATCCGTATGTTATTTAACGTCTAATAGGATCGAATTAATTTTTTTGAATAGAAACTTTATTATTTTTTACCATTTTAAGGGTATATCAGGTAATTAAAGGTAAAAACAACATTATAATATCATAAAATTACCCTAAAACTTGTTCAAATTTCATCAGATGGGTGAGTATAAAAAAATCGTCCTTAGAAGAAAATTATAACCTTTTTAATCTATTGAAGTGATAATATGACATTTATTATATTTTAATTAATGCTCAGTTTAAATTGAAAATTGATATTTTTAATAATTATACCATTATGAAATTAGGTTTATAAAAAAGGTAAATTCATCAATAAATATTAATTTGAATGTTTAATTTATTATCTTAATAATAGTTGTCAATTGGTTGTCTTTTGGAACTACATAATTACCATAATGGCTTAGACAAGGATGATGAAATATTTTATTAATTAAATGAATTATCAAATTAATGATATTAAAAATATTAAAATAAATAATATTTAAAAAATTAAGCATCCTCACAAATTTTATATGTGAATATAAAATGTTAGGACTATACTAAATGGCTAGTTTTGAAATTTTCTTTCTCTTCCAATTTTATCTAAAGGAAAAGTTGTGAATAGTTTCAAAATTGACAATTGTGTTATTTTAGAAGAATACAATTTTATTAAATTAATTAAAAATCATAAATATTATTATAAAAAATACAAATAGATTATGATTTGGATTGAAATTTCATTATCTCAATTTATTGAAAATTTACCACATATATTTAATAATTAATAACTTCTATATATTTATAATTTTTTACAATAATAAGAATTAAAATAGATTAATTAAGGGTAAATAAAAATGATATGGTTGAAAATAAAAGAAATGTGTCAAAAAATAATTTGATGAATAGAATTCAATCCTTATCACATTATGACCGATTTTCAGTTTTTATAGAAATCATGTCTATGTAAATAAATTATATATTTTTTACATCTAAGATAATAAAAAAGTATCATTCTCTTGAATTTAATATTATTATGTGCCTAGATTGGGACAAAATCAAGATATGAATGAATATAAATTCCTATGTTATTATTAATTAAATTATTTTTTATTATATTTATTTATTATTAATATTTTGAAGTCATATAACTTCCTAAAATTACACTTTAATGATAAACCAATATTTATTTAATTTATAGAAAAATAGAATATATGATTTTAATAATACTAATTTTGATATATTTTGAATTAGGTGACGTTTCTAGTGATTTTAAAAGATCTATAATAAATATTATAGGTGTGTGAAAGAATTATATTCTAATTTCTAGTAAGACTTGATGTATTTGATTCCAAATGAAATTAATTGTACTAAATTTCAAAATAATTATATATAACTGAATTAATTTATTGTTAAATTATTTAAAAATAAAAAATGTTAAATAATCACAAGGGGATAGGATATGGTCGAGCATGTCTTTAAATTTTCATTTATGGGTTTTTATAAGTATTTATATCTTTAATAATATTATTATATTTTAACAGTTTAGGATTTCCAAAAATACACATCACCTCAATTATAAAAGGGAACCTCCTACCTCACTTCTTCACCTAACATTCAACCTTCAATCTTGGCCATTCCCTTTCCATTTTATCATTAATTTTTTAAAGGATCTCTTAATCTAAATTTCATGGAATATATTTTAAATAACTATTTTCTATTTTAGTTTTCTTTTCAATTCAAGCATTATATTTTTACTTTATATTTTTTTTCCAGGAGAAATGATATATTTTTTTTTCGAAATACCTTCATTTGTTTTTAGGAAAATATTTTTATCAAAATATTTTCCGTCATTCTGTACATGTTTTTTTTGATTATTTTTAATGAAAATTATTTGAAAATGTATTATTATTTAAATTAATAGTTTAATGAAAAATTAATGTTCCACATTATCTTTAAAAATCCTTCCCCATCGAAGATGATATAATTTGTTGTAGTTCAAGAATATCATTCTTATTCTTTCTCCAAATGGTTTATGTTTTGATGGCATGATTTTTATAAGACATGATTATTTTAATGGGTTATAATTTTGATAAAATGATTATGAAACCTAAATATTTTCCATCGGTTATGATATGAATAAATGTTTTTGAACCAATTTAATTTCATTGGATATCATACTCTTTTTTATGATATTGAGGAAAATTTATGTATGATTTCATTATGTGATTCATGAGAACTATTTCTCCCTCCAATGCATTGGGTAAATATTTATTGATCTTGATATAATGATGTGAATCAAGTCGAAGCACATGATTCAATTTGGGATAATGGGTAAACCTCATCTACAATAGGAATATAGGGAAACCTAATCCAATATGGAAATATGATAAAACAGATCCCTTACATGGATATGACTAAGAATGAGGATGGTGGTATCTCCAACCCTATAGGTGTAGTACCCATGATGTTCCTTGATAAGTTTTAGCAATGCATATTTACATATTGGGAATAATATTACACGTTTATGTGTTTACCAAAATTCCACGTCTTTATTAATTATTACACTTTCATGGCTTATGATCATGAGTTTCTTATGATTCTTATCTTATTAAATTAGAATATTTATTACTTGATTCAGGTTTATGATTGTTGATATTTAGTTTAAAATCCTTTGTTTTTATGATCATGTCCTTATACCCACATTCTCATGATGATGATTACACACCTCCCTTGTTTAACCTTACTGATCATATGATCTCACCTATTCATATGTTTCATTTCCATATGATACTAAGAAAGTTAGGAAGTTTGAAATGTAACATGGTTTCTAGATATAATGAAATATACGAGAGAATAAGTATAACTATTATGTACCAATTTTTTAGTTTTCCAAGACTCTAAATGCACTAAACTAATACAGTATTTGGGAGTCTTTTTTATAATATATTGATGTATTCTTGAAAAGTTATGTAATGTCCATGAACATCAATCTTGGGTCACTAAAATTACTATGACAACTCTATTTCCTTATGGGTCAATATATAATTTTTGAGGATAAAATTTTTCCACTGATTTGAAGGGTCTTCCATTCATAAATATAGAGGAAATATTTTTTAGTTCAGGAAAACATGTATTGTTTTCTTCCAATTATATAATGATGAACGTTTTTAGAAGTGCACACTGTGTATGGGGTATATACAGCATGTACTAATACTTGCCAATGTAGATGAGTACCAGGGAAGACATCTGATATAAGGGAACATGGTTGTGTAGAGGTTCAAGGAAATATAGAATATATTTCCTGGTACCCCATATAGAGTACGTTACTAGACCCTTTATGTATCTCATCCCATGTAAAATTAAGCAGATAAGTTTTATACATGTCCAATCCATGTGATATACATGGTATGGTACCCCATGTTTGAAAAAACCTCTGTACATGACTCAAATTCTATGTACAATTTTTTTACATTCCATTTTCGGCTAGAGTACCTGTATAGGTGGAGAATCAAGTGTACACATTATGTAACTAGAAACACGTATCGTTTACTCCCCCCTTTATACCTGTTTGATGGTCTTCATATCTTTACTCCCCATAAACATAATTGGATATAGGAGTAGTCCATTTAGAGTAGCATTCAATGTATATCATGATGGTACTACCCTTGAGATTATTTGAGTACTCCTATGATGCATTTAAGGGTTTTAATTAATTAAAGAGGTTCTTACAATGACAATTCGATTTATCTATCTTCTGATATTATATTCTTTGACCTGAGATGTTCTATGATCTATATATCTTTCCAAATTATTTTTTCAGATTTACCAATACGGCTGTCTCCCTTGAATGACATTCCATTCTGAACCAGAAGGTTTTGGGGTTAGTTTCATTTAAGGATCCCAAGGAAGATGTATCTAAAAACATTTTAACATGGGGGATACCATATATGATGACTCTATCTTATTACAATTAACAAGGTTCATATATGGTATTATTTTTCTTACATGATGATCAAGAGAATCTTATATAGGATCCCTCTACCTTATTACATATTCTTAAGATCCCATGTATGATGCCTCTTCCTATGTGCATTGTTTTTGTGGGTCCCATGAAGGATTCCTCTCAGCACGTACTGTTCTCAGGATTCCATGTTAGATTCCTCTATTCAAATACTATATAAGATACCATATAGGATACCTCATTTTACCTTAACTATTGAGGTTCCAATGTTGGACTCATTCTCTTATTTATAGGCTCCATGGGTCCTATAAAGGATGCCTCTCTTGTGTTTTTATTTTAGGGACCTAATCAGTACCATAGTGTTTGAAAAAACATATGATAGTACATTGGGGTGTTGGATAGTAACTATAGAAGATGAAAACTAAGAAACCGTATCAACTTTTAATCATTCAATGCTATAGAATTAGTGGTGGTTTTTGAAATTCCAACAACCTATATATTTATTGATGTATTCGCATGGTCACTATAGATAAAACTATAGAATCCCGAGGTGGTTTCATGTTTGTGAATAATCTGAATAATGTGATGTGAAATATTATTAGTATGATTCTATGATATACTTATAAATTTATTAATTCTATTCATATTGAAAATAGATTCTTATCGGGAAGACCAGATGTACTTCATCAAACCTGGATGATGTGCCTATTCTACAGACTATTATTTTATCATGAATTTCAGATGTGCTTCCTTCGATCCATATGTTTAGAATTTATATCTATGGATTTTAAAACATACTTCCTGGGATTTGAATTTTGGGACTCTATTTGTTGAGATTTCAAAATATACTACCTAGAATCTATATTTTGAGCCATATAAGATTGGTTTTTCCATATGTACATCCTTTGGTGTATCTTATTATATTACATGATTGAATATCACTATTAAAAATACTATTATTAACATATACAACTAATATGACTCCAATATTAGGGATACATATGCATATTTTCTGTAGTTTATTATAACCCCTCTTAAATAAGGAATCTAAGGAAATATATAGTCTTCTAGAATTCTTGAAGATGAAAAAGGATTCCAGGTGGGTGAATTTCCCCAAATATGTGGGATTCATTTTTCTCCCAAAGGATTTGATTGATCTCTGGATCTGATGCCACGTATATTCCTAGGATCTGGTGGATGGACCATTATTGTATCACCAAGGATTTTTTGGGTATGAGGATGTTAGGTTAGTTATTAAATGATTAATTGTTTTTATAATATACTAGGAGAGTATTCCTAACATATCACCTAAGATTCATCTCACATAGGGATTACCCAAGTTGTAGAGTTAGAATAAACTATGGTCCAAGACCTAGGAATCAGAAATTAGAAGAAATTATACATGGATTTAGTAGTATGACATCTAGCTTAGTGCCAAATTTTTAAGATTTCCAATTGATACTTGAAATCTATCATCATTTTTATTGTAGGCGAGTATGGGTGAACCCAACGAGGGTATACATATCCCCCTTTGGGGACATAGATTTCTCAGAGACATTTATTGCACTAGATACAACAGGTATTGTCGATTGGGATCATTGAGATGAGGATCGACTGAAGGATAAATAGATTGAGAGTTACATTACCTATCTTAATAGGCTTTTTACACTATATATGGATTATTGACATTACGTTCCAAGGATTGAACACTAATGAATTTTTTATCTATCTCCTTATTCATGTTTATACCTATTTGTACATATATATCTATATGTGAATATATATGATTATAATTATCCTAGATGAAAAGGATTAATATCCCAGCGATTTATTATGGTTTCACTTGAAATATTTGATTTATAATTTAAGTTTTGTTTCATTGTGGTTGATAATATTGAATGAGCATGAACATTTGAGATCGTATTTATAGGTTCATTATTGGGGTTTCTTATTGAGATTACATCTCACCACTATACATGAACCTCCGTGTTCATGAAGACATTATGTATTCATTGTAGTTTGAGAATAAATATATGATGGATAGGGATAAGGCCAAGGGTATCATGATCAAGTGGATCCACTCATGTGGACATCCTTTGAATGTGGTGGAGAAACTCAACAATTTCATTGAGACGAGGTATTCCATATAAATTAGAGATATTATTGGAGCATGGAATGTTTATTTTAGTTTCTTATATATACACCTATAAATATGATCAGCCTAGTGGGTGATCAATGTTTTAAGTATGCCATGGATGTTTTTATTGATTTTATGTCATTTCATTTTTTATTGCATCAAGTTCTATTTCTGTTTACATACTACTTCAACACTCTGATTATTTTCTATTATGGATGATATCTAATTATTTTAATTCTTGTTACTCTAATATGAGGGTATAGTTTACCAACTATATATCCTCTATACCCTCACTACTAGTTACTAGCCTTTGGTGTGTGTGAATTAATGTCTGAGACCCTGTGGAAAACTGTCTAAGGGAATCCATTTAGTGGATTTGGGCTCGATAAATTATAATATTATATAATGATACCGTTATTATTCATTTTCTATATGCTTTATGAATATGATAAAATAATTTGAATGAAACACACATATTTGTTACGGTTTATTTAGTGGTGAAATGGTGAAATGATCATAAAACCAATATTTTTTACATGGGTTATGATATGATAAATTTTCAATGAAACCCATTTATATTCACTTCTTATAATATTATTACTGGTTTAAGATATTATAGAACACATATGAATGACTTTCCTTACATGACATGTGGGACCTATAACTCCCTTCAATTCATTGAGTTAATATTGGAATCTAATGATATTAATATGAATGGAATGGGGTGTAAGCCTAGTTCAATAAGGGGATATTACCTCTATGATAGCGTTGGGAGTGAATCTGTGACAGACTTGGGAGTGAAACTTGAATACTATGATTGTTTTTAGAGTGATCTGATTCCACTATGATTTCAATGTAAATGGGACTTAAAAACTAATGAAATTATTTTCTATGCGTATGTGTATTCCAAAAATCAATTTATTAGGCCTATGTTAATCTATTATGGTTCATGTTATTTGATTACATTATGATTGATATCTTATGAATAGGATGTTTATATTTCAGGATGAAATAATGTGATTTATGATATACAAGCCATGATTTTAATGTTTTATGCTCGTGTTCTCAAACCTTTTTTCTCATCTTATTCCCAAATGATCATGGATATCATTATTGTATACCATTATTGATAATATAACCTCACCCATTAGTATGTATCATTTACTAAGGTTATATAGGAAATTACGAAACATGATATATCTAAGAATGGTTCTTATTATGAATAAATTAGTGGGAGATTATATAGATCATTTTTTAACAAATGCGTTATATGTATTTTTTTTTTCAAAGACATTAGAACTAAAATATTTTTTTTGGAATCAAATGCAATATAATGAATATTTATATATTATCATGTAATACTTATGTATTCAATGTTTTCTTCACCATAGTTGGTATTTGATCAATCATTAGATAAATTTTGGAACCTAGAATGAGATAAATTTAGTAAGAACCCTAGGGAAGCTATTAGTATAGGATAAAATCCTAATGTTTTGGTAATGATCATGAATGAACTATTTTTAACATAATGATTCATAAAAGGATATTTCATGATATATACATACATAAAATGGTTTTTCATGATTATGCAGTTTCACAATTTAATTATTATTTATCACAATATTCTTTTTTAGCCAATAGATGGAAACCGTAGGAATCACGATAATATTGAATGTGAAATTCAATATAATGAATAACTTTTTTATCAACCAATTTTTATAATATATAGAATGAAATATATTTTGATTATTGTTAATAATCAATATTGTTATATGATTAACATTCTCAAATTCGGTGAATTTTATGAAACCCTAATAAGATATAGGTGAACGTTCATAAGGTCTATTGAGGAAAGAGGATTCATATTCCAACATGTATAGAACGTGGGAAAATAGATACTCTGAATTTCATATAGAAATGTGAATATTCATTGATTGTATAAAATAATAAAAAAAATAATGTAATTTTTTAGGAAAAATTAAGAGAATTGGAAATGAAATGGATGAGAATTATTTTCTACCAAAGGTATCATTTATGGATTAATGTTTTAAATGTGTGAATTATGGAGATTATGAACAATTATATACTAGGGGGATAGCTCAATAAAATAATCATCAATTTTTAACATGTAATGTTTTTACTAATGATGATGAATAAACTACAAATGTATTATGAATATTATGTTCTATTTTAAATGTGTTTCATCTACTAGAATTAAGAATACAGGTTTAATTGTTGTGTATGAATCTTAATAAGTAATTCACGTTTCATATTTTTTGGAAATAAGTATTAGGGAATTAGATGAGAAGTCCTAGATAATGGTTTATGATGGAAGGGGTGATTGGATTTTTAATGTATTTGGATACATGAATTTTATTTTATAAGTGTTACACTAATTATATTCTATTTGTAATTAAAAACAAACAAATAATGATTATACCATAGTAATTTATCATTAAATATAGGAAAACATATTTTTACTAATAAAAATATCAATGAAAATTGATTTAATGTTAAGGTGATATTTTTAGAGAAAACCGGAATAAAAGAAAAATAAACATTAACATGAGTATAATTTATTATTATTATTAATAATTTGGGATAATGAAATCATTGAAGATGATAGTATTTTTTATATTTTAATTTATTAGTTGATGACAACATTTTTAGGTCATATTTTATAATGTTTATTAACAATTTTGGATTTACAGAATATATTCTATAGTAGGTGAAGTTACACAAGGAATATAAAATGTTCTATTTTTTGGATGCATATATGTTTTAAAGGGAGATTTAGTAAAATTTTATTGATACCATAGTTGTTTAATAAGTATAATGTTGATTATAAGTCAATCGAGATCAAAACACCACTTTTATGTTTTATGTTACAGTATTTTGAGGCCATTAAAAATATTTATAGTGTATTTGGAAGAATAAATTATTGAGGATTATAAAATTAGTTTCGGGTGGGTATATGATTTTATGTTATGATAATAATTGTCTACATGATTATGTGATATATATAATCAGGATGGTTGAAAATTTATTCATTGAAAATGAGATATTTTCAATGATATTTACAGTAAATTAATGGATTATAATTCAATTTTGTATTTAAAATATATTTATGATATTTTAGGGATTTTATTTTTATTAAAATATTATATAGTAATTTATCATGGTTATTATAGTTATTTGGGAGATGTTTTATTTGGTTGAATTATATGTAACCTTTTGGATTAACTTGTGGATCGACATAAAAAAAATTGGGAAAAATGAAATTAATTTTTTTGAGATTTAATATAAAAATTATGATATCACATTTGATATTAGAACATTATTTTATATTTTTTTTATTGAGGAAATTTGGTATGTGGTGTTATTTATTGAAATTTTCAAATTGGAACGTTTCCAGTTCTGGATTCTTTTTAGTTTAATGTATTAATTCAAATTTATAAATTTTGGGGTTTTTATTTCATTTTTATAACAATTTTTTGTTTGGTTAATGTATAAAATTGTTGGAGTAACATGGTTTAATTTTTTGATATTTTATAAGTTGATTTTAGTTCTCCAATAATTATCAATTCTTCTCCAAAACTCATTTTCAGGAGAAACAAATGAGATTATGGTGGAAATAGATTAAAATATGAAATTATATTTTTAAGCATGAATATTTATATATTTTTATATTCTATATGATATTGGAATTCTTCAACTCTAGTAAACGTATATTTATATAATAAAAATTTCATATAACCTTGAATTACAATTAATTAATGAACTTTTAACCCCTCATAGATTCAGGGTTTTATTGTTGTTAACTTTCTCATGACATATTCGATTTCATTATATATTAATTCTTGGGAGTTATTTTTCACTTCCATGTAATTATTTTCACATTGAACTAATTTTATCTTATTGGGAACCCAAAATTTTTCGTGTCATTCATGCATTCCTTTATATCTTTTTATGTGTAGGTTTTATGAACACTTTTTATAATACAACGTTTTGATAAATGGATTTTAAAATATGAAACCTTTCATTGAAAAAATATGTTCAATTTAAAATAAAATAATTTATTTAAGGGGGTGCAGAGAATGTAACACCTATAGATTTTGTAAAATAATTAATTTTTTTATGGCCTACATTAAATGAAACACCAAGTTTAAACGAACCAAAATACAATATTAAAATATTATTATATAATTTGATAGTTATAACCTCAGCATTAAATTGTTAAATATTAATATTATTGACTACATTGTGAAATATACATATATTTTTTACATAATAAAATTATATTGTAATATTGTTATAAAAAATCACTCTATTTTTAGTAAATATTTTTCATGCTTTAGAAACATGTTTTCCACAAAAATAATTTTATTATTTTTTTTGAAAATATTGTAATTAATTTCAATATATTTTAGAAATTTTTTTTAATAAATAAGATGTAATTTTTTTAATCTTCATATCATATTTATCTTAGGGGTTATATTTTTGATTTTTCTATAAATGTTGGTTATTCAGATAACAGTAAATAATGATGAATTTTATTGAAAATTTTATATTTTGTTTGAATATTTACAAAGTGATGGGTTGTTTATAAAATAGTTTAAATGTATAATTATTCGTATAATATTTTTAGTAATCCAATAATGATCATTAGAATAAATTTTAAGGTTCAAATTTTTATTAAAATATTTTTATACATAAAAAAATATTTTTCTACGATTTGATTTACATTGCATTTTACACATTTATATAAAAATTAATTAATGTATATTATTGGAGTTTATTTTTAATAAATTTATAGTTTTGGTATTAGAATTTATAGTTTACCTCATGTTTATTTTGGTGACATTTTTATAAAAATAGTTAACATTTGGTCACTATAAAAAATTACAATTTTTATTATGAAAATATTATTTTATGACATAATCAAGAAAAAAACTAATATCAAAATTTATGAAACATATAGAATGAATCAATTATGATAAAATAATATAAATATAATAAATAGTTAATTAAACAAAGTGTAAATTATTATTGATTCCATGGTATATATGATAATCAAGTTCTATGCCGACACAGAGCTTGCACGTGAATGGGAAAGAAAAATTTAGGTACCTTAAAGATACTATTCGAGAGAGAGTTAGTTTTTTCTAAAATTTTATTATTACATATAACTTATTATAAAATATATTTGTCGTTATAAATGAATTTTGAAATTATATAACATATTTCCTATCCAAATTCTTGTACAATTCAAGAATAAGGTTAAAAAAAGTAAAAAATAACATATTAATTAATTTATAATGATAATGATATCAGTTAAAATACTTTTTAAAAAAATATAAATGTATATTTTCAGAATAATAAAAATATGTTCATTATATTAATTGAATTAATTTTTTAGGTAATAAATAAAATCCTTAAATTCAAGCACAATGCCGACAAATTTTTTTTATTAGTAGAAAAAGAAAATATATAATTTTTAAAAATACTTTAAAAAATAAATTCAAAATAAATAACAAATAAATATAATTTAATACTTCTATATGAAATATTTAGTTGGTTTTGATCTATTATATTCTAATTTCAATTTTTTATTGATGCATTCAATGATTAATTAAATGAATACTATCAAAATTGATAACAATGATATTTTATTGAAATAATAATTTATTTAATTATATTTACAGAAGAAAAAAATAGAATTTATATCTTATAAAATTTCCTAATTTTTGAATTTTTTATTCAATTTTCACCATTTATTCAAAAATTATGATCCTTAAATATTAAAAATTGGGAAACCATATTGGAAAATAAAATTGTCCTAGTACGGCTTAATTAATGTGATAAGGATTGAAATGACACAAAAAAACTTCTAAATTAAATTCTATTATTATATTTAGACAATATATTATCTAATATTTCAATATATGTCTATTTTGAGGCATTATTCAATATAATTAATTTATTAAAATTTATTCTTTTGAGGAATTCCGATAGTTCCCCCCACATAAGTTATAAAAGGGAATATCTCTACTTACTTATTTACACCACTTTTGACCATATAGAAGTAATAAATTGAATACAATTTCTTCTAAAAATCACTAGAGGTATTATATAGTGTCAAAATTCCCAAATTTTCAACCTTATTTCTGATTTGAGGATATCTAAATGAGTCATTTCAAAGGAAAGATAATCATTGTGAGGAATCACTTTCTATTTATTTTTTTTAAATCCAATAAATAAATGGGAGTTTTGAATATATAAGAAATTTAATATCATGAATATTATTAAATGTTATGATGATTATTAAAATTCAATTATACACTATCTTTCCATTAAAATGATAAGTGAGAGTAACACTCATGAATACGTATGACTTACTATCTGCACCTTGCGACGCAACTCATTTTTCAACTACATATTAAATTGATTATTACTATTATGGGATTATAATTTATATATGATAATAATGAGACTATTATACTTCTATAAATATAATATAACATCTACCATCTTACTATATTTTTTATTGAGAAATGATATCATCGTCCAAGTATACGTGTGAACTAAAAACTCCACGAAGTGATGGGATTTGGTTTTAATTTATAATTTACATGGATGGTAATGGATTTGGATTTGATGAATTTATATGATATATATGATATTATAATTAACTATTAATGGTGAATAAATACTTACATTTCTTTAAATAAATTGTTTGAACGATGAGAACAACTTTTATGTTTACGTACATTTTATCATCTCAATGAATAGTGTAATTCATTTATCCTTCTATGCATTTTCTACATAAATATTAATATGTACATAATAAACATATAATATATCAATATCATTAATAATATTATTTATAATTTTGGTCAATGATATATATACATGGATATGAATCATTGAACCGAAATACTCATGATAGATGAAACAATTAATTCTATAAAATGACAATTTAAAAAATGATATATTGAAAATAGGAGGTGTTGAAATATTATAAATGGAAAAAATATTATATTATAAACCTAAGAACATTGGATCCAAAACATTATACAGATGTAATTTACATTTCTTAGATACTTTTTACTCTTAATGAAATCACATTTTTGTTCGAGTTTGTATTGGATGTGTTCGACTGAGTTTTGGAAGCTTTTGGAGGGATTTTGGGAAATTAGTTGTTTGTTTATGGTTTGTTAAAACAATGAAAAACCCCCTAGAAAACTATGTGCCCGAACACCCTTGTATAGAGGTGGTTCACATGGTTAGTGTATTATTTGTTAGACCATGCAACCACCCATCGGCAACAGTGCGCCCCATCACCTTTAGATAGGGGTTTGACATGTGGGTTGCAATGGGTATAACAATTCATGTTCCTCATGTTGATATCATGCTCCCCAGGGAATGTATGGGAACATGGTTAGGTCATATTATTTTCCTAATCATGTGATCATTCCATGAAACACTGTGTATCGTTATTTAATGACCTATAATTTTAATTAAAAACTCTTGAACCCCCGGTTTATATCTCTAATCACCCCATTTAGCATAATAGGATTTCCATTTCCCTTGCAGGCTCATGAGAGGATTACTAGTTTCCTCGAACCTGTTTAACAAATAATTGAAGATCATGTAGAAGAAATCAAACCCTTTATGATAATTGATGTCTTATTCATTTATATTCATCTATATCTTATCATTATATCCATCTTTAGAGGGTTTAATTATCCCACTGTGGACTGTTTAGATCTTTGTTTTAATGGATCTTGATTATATGTTTTGATCCTAGATCTACTTCACTAATAGAATTTAAATCATTCTACATTGAATCAAGGGCCACAGTTTGGTGAGTTTTCATTAAACTTATAACGGTTGGTGGTATAATTACTAATTTCAATTGTCTTGATTAATATTGAGTGTATTTAATTGTGAAGTTTCATTTCCAGGTCATAAAATTAATATTAAATTAAAAAGTTGAATTTATTCCCCTGAAATTGAGTGACCATCAGTGGATCTGATTGGCCCCATTGATGATTATGAGACAAGGCATGATTAATACACATTGGGTGTACCTATTACATAGAAATGATGATAAATGGAATGTATAAGTTATATTTTCAGTATTTTAAATTTAACTAAATTATTATTTCATGTTTATAGTTGGATTTAGAGTAAAAATGTCTTAACCTTGAAGTGTTAACCAGTCGAGTAATTAGTTTATGAGAATTGGATTAATGGTGAATTGGTCATGTTATTCTTTATGATTAATGTAAAGAAATATGATTGTGAGTGATAAAAGAAATGGTGCACCCTGATATGAATGATTGATAAGATGGTTAATTATGATGGACATTTATTTATTTATATTTTGATATATTTGATGTGATAAATGAGTTATGGGTCCATGATTGATTGTCCAAATAATTATGGGGTGATAGAATAATTCTTTATGATGCCCAAAACATGTATACAAATGATGATTTGTGGGTAATGTCTTAAGGCATGAAATACCCATGGGGTTCTAGACTAACTCTCTTGACCCCTGAGATATTGAAATTGGACCAATGTTCCATGTGACCTAGATATTGGTACATAGAATTAGGTTCTGAGGTACATGGAAGAAAATTGGAATTAAGTGAATCATAATTTTTCAAGGAATGAATGAATAATTTTTTCCCTATAGTGTATTGTTTAGAATATATCATGGGATGAGGCATGCCTGATTGGTTCAGCTGTCAAATTGAAACTAGGGGCCTATGTGGTTGATTAAAAAATAATAAATCCTGATCATGTTTACTTTTTCCATTTTTTATTTTTTGTTTATAAAACTTCATGCACTATTATATAATAAATATTGTTTTAGATGTTGTTGGTGGTGGCCTATTGAATTTAATGCACACAGTACTTGGGATTCTTGTTTTTACTCAGATATAATTTAATTTTTTATGAAATTATAAGGGAAATAAATCTATATTAGATGGATTATTTGTGATTCATGTTAGATCATATATGGGGGAACAAAACAAGATGTTGGGAACCACTTATGTGGAGATGGATTGTATTTATTTTGGGATTTCTTTTGAAACTAAACACATATATTAGAATATATATTTACTACTTTAGTTTATTGTCATTTACCCTATTTTTGTATTCATCATGTGATTTTTGGTTTTTATATTTATTATCATTGATTATTATTTAGTCCATTTTTATTAATTTTTATTGTATTATTTCACTAATTAAGATTTTATAGTCTACCTATGTGACATATCTTACACTCTCTACTAGTCATAGAACTTTGGAGTATTGGGAGGAGTGCCTGAGGTTATGTGATTTACTGAAATGGGGAACCAATATGTGTAACTCATTCCATAATAATATAGATAGGTATAAATGGGGTTTTATTATCTTTTTAGTTGTCTAATTTTATAAGAAATGTTGAAAGGTTACTATGATGACTCAAGATGTAGTAACGAGCTCTTGGGTGGGAGTAGCTAACCCATGGGCTAGGGAAAAACCAAAGTACCTATAGTGGGATTGTTATTCATGAAGTTTTGTATTACATTTTAATGTCATTTCACATTTGGTGAATCACAAGTTTTGTGATGTTATTGTTTTTTGATATTTTAATCATGACCTATTATAAAATGAGACTTGAGTGTACATACATAAATTTAGGAACTCATGAATTTATAGGAAATTATTTATATTATAATTGTAGAAAATATCATATCTTGAGTGGGTTTTGGGGAATTAAAATTCTTTTCTTTATTTCAATATTTTTCATTCAAAATATTAAATGGTTCTTAAAATAAAATTGGTAATATAAAATGTTGTTAAATTTGGTAATTTGAAATGAATAAAATGGTTTTCTAATGGAAAAAATACTATTATAAAATGTGTTTACCCAGTGATAGTCATTTCCCATGTTACGGATAGATAATGGTAGTAATATTACCATAGTTTAACTCTGTGGTGTTGTATGATGGGAATATTGTAATAAAATTTATGTGGAAAAATATTATGTAAATATGTTAATGATGTGTTATATATCCATGTATATGTGTTTTTAATTTTAAATACCTGACTACATGATGATGTTTATTGATAAGACTACAAGATAAAATTATTAGGAATGATCCTCTAGTATTGAGAAAAGGGGACCTGATAGTTCTGGGTGAAGGATTAGGAGAACAGTTCAATGAGAAATTAACTCAAAAAATGTAGTTTATAGATAGATACATGGTCAATAAAAAATATTCCCAATATGATCCATGAAATCCAGTTGCATCCCACACCAACCTTCACTAGATTGGGGGAATATGGGGAACCTGTGTTCTGGATTGAGTCTATCTTGAAAATTCATGATCCTTTAGAGGATTCTATAGAGAAGATATTCAATTAATATATATATATATTATGATGATCAGTAATTTTCTAGTGGGATATATATGTTCGGTATGAGAATTTGGTAGGAAAAATATAAAAGTAAATCCAAGAGATGTTCCTTTGATAAAATTCACCAAGATACATTGAGGAATGAGAGGGAAGAAGAGTTTAAAATTATTACCCAAGTGTGTATTTTCGTGATGGATTATGTTGGATGCTTCATCAATATACAAAGCCTTCATCTAGTTCTAATTTCTAATGAGTCTACTGTGGTGACAAATTTTTAGGATATAATGAAATTTGAGATTATATCCCAGGTGAATGTATTTAATATGAATATTTTCTATGAGGTGGTGAATTAAAAACTCATTTCTAAGGGAAACATGAGGGATTTCTTTGATGTATTTCATGTGGTTTCTGTTGGACAAATTGGATTTACATCTTTGGAGGGTGGGAAACATTGTTTTTAGAACATTAAAAAATGCAGTGGAAAGAAAATTATTAAGGATAAGGATTAGTTACTCGGGGAAATACTCTTATTTTTTACATTGCTGTAGTAGGTCGGGTCACATTCAAAGTGAGTTCCCTAAAAAATTTGTAGAGTTTTAATGCTACAATAGGATGGGGTATATACTATGTTTTTATAGGAATCCACAACAAATGGGTAGTGATGGAGATATTTAACCAAAAAATAGTATGATTAGGGGGTCTTTCACAACATACGGATCAAGAAATTGGAGTATTAATATCCATGCATGACAAGGTGGTCGACAAGGTACATCTGAGAAAGAGAACTTATATCAGTAGAGTAGTGTGGTACAAGTAACACATACTAGAGAATAGGGGAGTGGGATAGTATAATACCATTCAGTTTAGTGTGCACTTGTGGATATAAAGGCTATGAAATCTGTATTTAATGGTGTAATTATTGTAGATTCTATGATTGTAAGAGATATATTTGATATAGGGGATACATACGCATTTATATCGGAATAAATTCTTTACAGTTTGAGCCTAATGATGGATTTTTTGAATGATTTTATAATTATTGTTACACCACATAGTGCATAGTAAAAATAAACATGTCTATGAAATGGATTCTCCTTTGAGGATGCTGAGTATCATTTCCTTTGGGACCTATGTATATTTGAAATGTTAGGTTTCTAATTCATTTTAATAATGGAATGACTAGTGTTTTACTGAATGGTTAAAGTGGAGAATGAATCCCATCGCGTCGTGGAGACGGTATTTCGTACGTACGCATGAGTGATGATATCGTTCTCATGATCGTGAACCTGTGTTGAAGTGTATGTATACTATTCCAGTATCAATATCACTTTATAATAATCATATATAGTTACTCATTACACCATTATACCAATCCAACAAAGGTGGTGGCGGAAAATAGATTACACCACGGCGTGGAGACGGTATTCCATACGTACACACGCGCGGTGATTTCATTTATTGTAGGATGGATAGATGGTGAAATAGGATTGTTTCATACTTATAATAACATATCAGTATGTGAGTGATACTGATGTTATTACTTCATAATGAAACAACCTAAGAAGAAGAAGTGGAAGAAGAAATAAAGTTGAAAGAATCGGTAACGGAAATTACCTTTTCTTTGAAGCGCCTCTTTGAGACATCCTCTTAGGGAACTAAAATTGGTCTTTGAGGAAGAACAGAACCTCTAGGATGTTGCTAGGGAAGTGGAGATGAGAATTTGGCAGGGTTTGGCCGAGCATCAAGGCTCAAAGTTGTGTGAGGAAGAGAGGGAGGAGGTGCCCTTTTATAAGGGAGGAGAGGGGCTCCTTTGGAAAACTAAAAATATTATTTTATTATAAATTCATATTCGGTTTTAAATAGCTCAAAATTGATTTATTTCGGAGCTAGGGTGGGGATGGGTCTAAATCCTCTCATCCAATATAATTTAGACAAGTTTAGGTTCCTATTTTCACCTTATCATTTAGATTTAACTTTAAGTTAAATAATTTTACTTTTACCGTGTCTTCTTGTGTTATTATACTAAAAGGATAATAAAATTACTATAACAAGCCAAACGAACCCCAAGTTGTTTATTATTAATATATAAAACCTTATCTAAGTCATTTGGCAGAACCTTAGATTTTTAGGAATAAAATAACAATTAATAATATAATATTTGTTTTAAAAACTATTTTATGTCAATTTTGACATTATTTAGTAATTGATTTTTTGTGAAACTCATAACAGAATGATTAGTTCGTAAAAATTTAATGAAATCAATACTAACATGTCATATTAACCTATAAAATTAGTTTCATTCATAAAAGGTCTCAAATTATATTTATTTGGGTATTTAAAATATCAATTTGTATAATTGTTCACTATTAGGGTAATTACTGCATCATCGTTGTGTCAAAAATAAATTACATTATTTAATGTCTAAAAATTACAAATAGAATACCATTATGTAGGAAATCTTTTCTTCTTTCTAATTAATATTTACAATCTAATTTATCTTATGTATTAACCTATATTAAAAATATTTTAGTAAATAAACTTTGATTTTAACTCTTTTCACTCTTTTTTGAATTAAATAATAATAAATGTCCTAATCTAATCCACGTGGGCCTAAATGGTCATATTTTATTCCTAAGGTCCTTTTTTGTCGAATTACACTTATCTAATAGAATTAGGACAGGTTTTAGGGTAATAATAATATAATGTTTACCCTTAATTACCCTATTTACTTTTAACCGTGGCAATAAAAGTAAAAAAGTTACTATTCACCAAAATTATTTTCATCTCATTGAACCACATTTTACTTACTGACATCGACCGTGTCTATCGGATTTTTGAAATTCCACTCACAGAAGAGGTGAAATTAAGTTTTATGAAAAATTCATTTTTTTTACTACAACTTAGTGGTTTCACTATTCATCAAAAAATGAAAGTTTCCAGAAAAATACCAAAAATTAGGCCTAAGGTATATTTGATATTATGAACTAAAAAATGATGTCTATTTTACCAAATTCAATTCATATCAGTTACATTAACTAATTTAAAAATTAATTCCCGTCGTCAAATCAAATGGCGTGTTTTTAAGAGATAATAACTATCAAAAGATTGACACTTGTTTATAACTGGTTTAAATGTAAAATTACATCCAATGACCAACATTGTATTAAATTGTAAAAATTTATTCTAAATATACTTTAAAACCAGTCAAATTAATAATTTATCACTATTAATTATTTCGATTAAAAAAGTTTTTTTTAATTAAAATTTAGTAATTTTCACTATTCATCAGAATATGAAAGTTATCTGAAAAGTACCAAAATTTCATCTTAGGCTAAATTCGATACTCCGAATCCAAAAATGAAGTCCATTTTGAGAGATAAAATTTCTGAAATTTTAAAAAGTGGTTATTACTATTCATAACGGCTAGTTTTAATTATATTTTAATAGCATATCGTTGTTTAGTGAAACTCGGTATTGCGTACAACGCAAGTTATTGAGGAAGGTCGGGATTGCGTGTAATGCAAGGCAAGTCATGGATGTGTGTTGTGAAAGCTCCTTTTGGTGTAGCGTACAACACAAGACATTAATGAAATTAAAAAGAATATTTTTTTATAAAATCTCGGGCTATTACATTCTACCCCCCTTAAAATGAATTTCGCCCTTGAAATTCGTCGGGGTTATAAATGGTTTACTATTCGAATGTTTCTTTGATAGAAACCCACATCGTAAAAATGAATACCAAAACCAATCTTTAAAAACAAAATTATGAAACGTAACGGTTACCCAAATAAACTAATCATTGGGTTTCAACATAGGTGAAAATATTGATATGGAAGAGAAATATAACCATCATGTTCTGAAGGATAGTGGTAGAGAACATGGCTATGGAAAATCCAGCAATCACAAAGACATAAATTTGTAACGATCTAAGGTACCATATGATTCATCAGATATAAGACCACTAGGACAACATTTTTGGTTTTCAAGATCATTTCCTTAAAGTTGATGAAATTGGAATTAGAAGAAATACTTTCGTGATTTCGATATAATCTCACCGTTGGTCTTTCTTTGGACAATTTCCACTTTATCTCTTAAAGAAATGAAGTTGAATTTGCCATTCATGATGTTTTAGAAGATCATGTGATAGAATGATGGGTCATTCCATCTGTCTTAAACCAAAGGTTAGAAAAGTTATCAAAAAAATACATAAGTCCATCTATAGTGAGATTAATGATATATGGTTCCTAAAATGGACTTATTCTTCATATATCATACTAATTAATATAATAAAACTAGTTTATACTAAATAGGGACTTCTTGTAGGCTAGTGGTAGGAGATAAAGGCCAGTCGCACTTCGATTGTTGGTTCGATTCCCACGGCCTTGTCCGACGCGATGGGATGTCGCCCATCCTACAGGTTGTCCTTTTTCTAAAACTATATAATATCAAATGTTCTATCCTTAAACAATACTAACTTATGTCCAACATAATCCATTCCAATATTTATGAAATACTTTGGTCCAAGCTCATAATATAAAGAAAATGATTACTTGAAATGTCATCAACCAAGCATGTGAATACAATCATTTATCCCCAATATATCTTGTTGGTAACATTCCAATCATGTGAATACCTTAATCATGTATTCTTTTGAAAAATGAATACCCATTAAACCGTAGTGAAAACATGAATGCTGTCAAAAGTTAACTCTTTCCACATACCAAAATCCAAAAATCTATATACTCAATCCATTACATAACCTTCTCCTTATATCAATCATGAGCTCATGAATACTATCAAACATTTAATTTTCTCCTTATCCCTTCATTATGTGCATATCATCTACATTCCAAAAATATCTGAATAACCTTTCATGGATAATGGTACCATTAATCATACACTTTCAAAACTCAAGGAAAGACAACAGTGTAACAATCCTTAGATGTCTCTTTATTCCATAGTACCATGAGATTACTTATACAAAATTACACATGATAAACATGTAATCATTCCACTACATTCTTAAACCATTGACCGAGCTTCAACAATTCTTTCATCTCACATATCATTTGTAGTCTCTTCATCATCATCAACATAAATACTACCCATACGACCATACTGATTCTCTTCAGGAGACTTTCCCTTAGGGCATTGGTTTGCATAATGCCCGTACATTCCACATTTAAAACATTTAACCATTGTTGATGTCGTAGCAATACCATTATCCTCATCCCTGGTGTT
Source organism: Viscum album (assembly GCA_963277665.1). Classification (NCBI taxonomy): domain Eukaryota; kingdom Viridiplantae; phylum Streptophyta; class Magnoliopsida; order Santalales; family Viscaceae; genus Viscum; species Viscum album. The sequence goes on along the minus strand of OY728161.1, from coordinate 278,754,784 downwards.
AATTGAACCTTTTCCTTTGCACTTACTGGCTTTGTGTCCTTCTTTTCCACACCCAATGCATCTTCCAGTTCCTTTGAAACATTCTCCTTGATGCCTCTTCCCACATGATTTTCATAGGGGAAATTGAACTTTCTTTCCATTATGAACATCATGAAACTCCATCTTTCTCTTATTAGCCGAGTCAGGAAACTTACCAAATTTTACTTTATTGATCATATTATGATATTACTGATTCGGCATAATAATGATTTTGGACTTCCAAATCTTATTTCATTTGGTTTCTCATCATTCCATTGTCCATCATATCCTCCATTATCGTGAATCATCTTGTTTCCAACCATTTTCTAAAACCCAAAAAGAATATTGTGAGAGGAAAAAATCATAATAAAGGGGGAGTAACTTCAATATCTAACATCATTGGTTTAATCTAATATTGTTACCATAGTTCTAGGACTATATCCTATACGTATACTTATCCATAGGGACATCCCTAGACATACCTTAGAAATATCTCTAGGGATCTCACTAAAATTTTCGTATCCTAGTTTCCAAAGGTTGACTAATCCTTTCCTCTGATACCAACTGTAGAGACCCGAAGCCTGACGTACATGGACATTACATTACTTTTGTGGAATACTTAGTACATAACAAAAAAACACACACACAAGGATCGTAATAGTTTAGTGTCTTTGGAAACTCAGAATATAATCTTCTAATCGTGGTGAAAGATCTTCAACATCTCCCATAAAGATCTTATTTTTTTATACCTAAAACCTTTATTTATATCCTGTGGAAAAGAAAACAAAAAAGGGTGAGCTCAAATTCTCAGTAAGGGTAAACAAAAGAAATATCAATCACATCATATTCATAAGAACATAACATTTTGGAAATCATAACCTGCAAAAGAGAGAATAATTTCATAAAATGGGATAAATCATAGCAGTGAAATGAAATCCCAATAATCAAAACATAAAACATGAAGCTTTGGGGGATACACACATAATCATAGAGAATCATATCTTATTAGTCAAGACTCATTGCCAAGACTATCTTAGTGGACAAAGTCCATTTCTGAACCGCGTCACCCTCGTTTCAGTCCTATTTCACTGAACCGGTATAACCTACCGTTCCAGCCATGTCTATCTAATGAGATATAAAATCTTTACCCAATGCATTGGAGGGAGATATAGGTCCCACCCATCTCATAATGATACTATTCTTATGTGTGCCACAAAATAATAAAACATACATCATTGCATAACCCATGTAATAAAAATAGGATTCTTAAACATCATGTCATCGTAAAACAATTCATATAAGATAAATGAATTCATAAAAATAATTACATCACAACATAATCAAATCAATGTAATAATAGGGATAGAAACATAATCCTTTATTATCTTATATGGAAAATAATTTTGATAAAACACTTGAACTCCATTCTTGAGGAAAATATCCTTTCTAATTCAAAAACATTTTTCCTTTCTTAACATGTCATAAAATTATAACTAAAAGAAGTTGATTAAAAATAAACTTGAAAACATTTAAGGAAAAATTCTTGGAAATAATGTTTTAAAAAATCCATTCATGCCGTATAAGTTAAAAGAAAAAATTATTCTCGTACTTTTGTCGAAAAAGTCAAAAAGTACCTCGTACGAAAAACGACAAAAGATTCCTTTCATATCGTTTACTAAAAACTCACCGAAGGGTAAAATTGAATATAAACTATTTTAGAAGGATATAAATATTACATATTGAGGAAACATTGATGTGGATGATAAAATACACCCCATTAAATTCAAAAGTATAAAAAATCTTGGATAAAAATGAGATTGTGATATTTCCCTTACCTTATGTCCGATTTGCTTCGTATGTGTCCGAACCTCCTGTATAATGATTTAAATAATGTCATTGACTTATTCCAGAATCATAATCATTGTTATTATATCATATATGGTTCACTTATGACTTTATTTTAACCGTTCTTTTGTAAATTCCATGTTAAATAGTGTTTTGGGTAAAATCGATTCATTTGTCATAGGTGTTTGGACTTGTTATTCTTGACATTATTATTACTTATATCATGATTTACGTACTTCTAGAATATAAAACATGATTTATATATCATATATATTCAGTATATATATATATATAATAGATAGATAAATGAAATGAAACACACCGTTCATGGAGACGGTAGTCCGTACGTACGCATTAACGCTGTTTTCGTTTCCTTATTGAGTTGAATGGAATTATGTAGATGACATTCATATATATACACATAAATCCAGTGTCATTATTATGTCCTATATTTCATTATTACTTATTATATATACTTTATAATCATTCATGAATGGTTAAAGTGGAGAATGAATCTCATCGCGTCGTGGAGACGGTATTCCGTACGTACTCACGAGCGATGACATCGTTCTCATGATCGTGAACTTGTGTTGAAGTGTATGTATACTATTCCAGTATCAATATCATTTTATAATAATCATATATAGTTACTCATTACACCATTATACCCATCCAACAAAGGTGGTGGTGGAAAATAGATTACACCACGACGTGGAGACGGTATTCCGTACGTACGCACGCGCGGTGATTTCATTTTTCGTAGGATGGATAGATGGTGAAATAGGATTGTTTCATACATATAATAACATATCAGTATAAGATTGATACTGATGTTATTACTTCATAATGAAACAACCTAATAAGAAGAAGTGGAAGAAGAAATAAAGGTGAAATAATCGGTAATGGAAATTACCTCTTCTTTAAAGCGCCTCTTTGAGACCTCCTCTTAGGGAACTAAAATTGGTCTTTGAGAAAGACCAGAAACTCTAGGATGTTGCTAGGGAAGTGGAGATGAGAATTCGGCAGGGGTTGGCCGAGCATGAAGGCTCATGGTTGTGTGAGGAAGAGAGGGATGAGGTGCCCTTTTATAAGGGAGGAGAGGGGCTCCTTTGGAAAACTAAAAATATTATTTTATTATAAAGTCATATTCGGTTTTAAATAGCTCCAAATTAATTTATTTTGAAGCTAGGGTGGGGATGGCTCGAAATACTCTCATACAATAGAATTTAGACAAGTTTAGGATCCTATTTTAACCTTATCATTTAGATTTAACTTTAAGTTAAATAATTTTACTTTTACCGTGTCTTCTTGTGTTCTTATACAATAAGGTTAATAAGCTTACTATAACAAGTCAAACGAACCCCAAGTTGTTTATTATTAATATATATAACCTTATATAAGTCATTTGGCCGATCCTTATATTTTTAGGAATAAAATAACAATTAATAATATAATATTTGTTTTAAAAACTATTTTATGTCAATTTTGACACTATTTAGTAATTGATTTTTGTGAAACTCATAACAGAATGATTAGTTCGTAAAAAGTTAATGAAATCAATACTAACATGTCATATTAACCAATAAAATTAGTTTCATTCATAAAAAGTCTCAAATTATATTTATTTGGGTATTTATAATATCAATTTGTATAATTTTTCACTATTATGGTAATTACTGCATCATCGTTGTGTCATAAATAAATTACATTATTTAATGTCTAAAAATTACAAATAAAATACCATTATGTAGGAAATATTTTTATATTTCTAATTAATATTTACAATCGAATTTATCTTATGTATAAACCTATATTAAAAATATTTTAGTAGATAAACTTTGATTTTAACTATTTTAACATTTTTTTGAATTAAATAATAATAAATGTCCTAATCTAATCCAAGTGGGCCTAAAGGGTCATATTTTATTCCTAAGGTCATTTTTTGTCGAATTACACTTATCCAATAGAATTAGGACATGTTTTAGGGTAATATTAATATCATGTTTACCCTTAATTACCCTATTTACTTTTAACCGTGGTAAAAAAGTAAAAAGTTACTATTCACCAAAAATTATTTTCATCTCCTTGAACCACATTTTACTTACTGAAATCAACCGTGTCTCTCAAATTTTTGAAATTCAACTCACAGAAGCGGTAAAATTAAGTTTTATGAAAAATTCATTTTTTTACTACCACTTAGTGGTTTCACTATTCATCAAAAAATGAAAGTTTCCAGAAAAATACCAAAAATTAGACCTAAGCTATATTTGATATTATGAACTCAAAAATGATGTCTATTTTACAAAATTCAAAACATATCAGTTACATTAACTAATTTAATAATTAATTCCCGCCGTCAAATCAAATGGCGTGTTTTTAAGAGATAATAATTATCAAAAGATTGACACTTGTTTATAACAGGTTTAAATGTGAAATTACATCCAATGACCAACATTGTATTAAATTGTAAAAATATATTCTAAATATACTTTAAAACCACTCAAATTAATAATTTATCACTATTAATTATTTCGTTTTAAAAATTTGTTTTTAATTAAAATTTAGTAATTTTCACTATTCATCAGAATATGAAAGTTATCCGAAAAGTACCAAAATTTCACCTTAGGCTAAATTCGATACTCCGAATCCAAAAATGAAGTCCATTTTGAGAGGTAAAATTTCTGAAATTTTAAAAGGTGGTTATTACTATTCATAACGGCTAGTTTTAATAATATTTTAATAGCATATTGTTGTTTAGTGAAACTCGGTATTGCATACAACGCAAGTTATTGAGGAAGGCCGCGATTGCGTGTAATGCAAGGAAAGTCAAGGATGTGTGTTGTGAAACCTCCTTTTGGTGTAGCGTCCAACACAAGACATTAATGAAATTAAAAAGAATATTTTTTTATAAAATCTTGGGCTGTTACACTCCAAATGGTGATTTATATTCAGAATCATTGATACAAGATAGTGTAAGACAATGTTGGAAACCACTCAAACAATGGATCATGAGTCATCATCTTCTCAATAGTGGCTTGTGAGTCACAATTATCTCAATGGTGTCTCATGAGTTAATGTTGTATCTATAGTTTATCATGAGTCATTATCAATTAAAATTTGTCTCAAAAGTAACCATTTTATCAACTCATGAGCTACCATTGGTTCAACAGTGCCTCGTGAGGAAATGTTGGGTTGGTAGAAGATCAGGAGTCACCGCTTCTCAATAGTGGATCATGAGTGACCATTGAATCATTGGGGTTTCGAAAGGAACCCTCATCTTTGATAATGGTGGTAGATCTAAAGGTTAATAGAGCAGTCAAGTGGAATCATTGTACAATTGTTGAGGAGGTTGAAACCCAACAGTGGAGGTATGTGAGCATAGAAGTGGAGAATTTTGGTCCCTCAACCACTACATCCTTTATATTATCCTGCGGATGATCAAAATATTCTCTAAAAAGGTCATTAACCATAATCATGTGATAAAAAATATTTAATTTAAATTCATTATCAAGCATATAGGATTATTAAAATATTCCTCAATCATGTTAAATTTGTTTTTTCACAGTCATTATTTGGAAAATTACAAATGAAACTTATAGCCGGTGACATTTCCCATGATCACTCAAGAAATATACTCCTGAATTAATGGGATGTACCTAGCCTTGAAATCTCATAGATAATAGGATACATTATTTAGAAAATAACTCAAGGAATTAAGGGTAGTATAAAATCAATTTATAGGAATTTCAGAAATTTATAGCATAAAAAAATGATAGATAAATTTCATTTACAAGAATTAACAAATTTCTTCAAATCCGGTGTCCTTTTTTTGATATCAATGATTAAATTTAACCATATAATTATATATTTTATTTATTCATGTTTATTATTATTTAAATATAATATATTTAATTAAACAATTTATAATATTATGACCCTTAAATAATTTAATTAAATGAGAAATTCAAGTGTGGGCATGAAACTTATAGTGTAACACAGTTGATGGAATTTTATGTTCATAAGAGATTTTGAGAAAAATAAAGGAAGTTGTAAACATAATGAATAAAATAATAAACTCCATATTTGCATTCAATGTTTTTATATACATCACTATCAATTCATGCAGTTTCTTATTCACATCCTACATGGTGGTCCTATAATACTACACATACCAATGTTGGAGTAATTCGATTAAATCTCACAGGAATACGGGAATAGGATACCAAATCCTTAATCAATGGAAAAAATTCAAATTTGGGTTTCATCTAAGAAGATCATTTTGTTAATATCATTGGATCATACTAACCTCATAGAATGAAATTGGTAGATGGTTTAGAGAAGTCTTAGCTCCACCACCAATTCCTATGTCATATTACCATGTAATTTTTTTAGTCTCTTCCTATTGAAGGTTAATGGGTTTTCTTCATTATATATCTTAATCTAAATTGAAACAAAGGGATATAAAGTAGTAAATATCAGTTTTCATTCCCATATACAATTAAACATTACCTATATTTAATTTCAATCATGAATGGTTGAGTAGGACTTCATCTATAGGATGAAAGATCTTTTTTCAGATCTATTCATTATGTTTCAATTTGATTTTTTCCAGGTAAATTATTTACTTTTCAAAATATTATCTTCTGATATAATCAAATTATTCTTTATTGAGTTTTTTATATTTCCCATCACCCAATAAATCTAAATTAATATATTTTGTAGCGCAATATTATTGGTCTTCCAGTTCCACCAGATGATGAAAAATCTTTCTGAAAACCATCCTATAGGGGATCATAGCCATAGGTTTCTTGATAACTATCTTGTATTCCCATATACTATCTTTATGAATTTTTCTCCAATCCTTGTTTATAATTTTATCCATTTTCCCCAAAATTATTTTTATTTCATGGTCAGACACTTTAGCATAGTAAATTTCTTAGGATGATAATTTGTAAATGTCCTGTGATATACTCCATATTATATATTAAAATCCTATATTTTCCTATTGATAAATAAGAATCCTTGGAATCATCAGATTAGATGGCTTTAACAGTGACCTTTTTATAGGCATAATCAAAATAAAAAAACCTAATAATTTCCAATATACTTTGAAAAAGGTCCCATTAAATCAATACTAAATATATCAATTATTTCACAAAATGATTGATTTTGAATCACCACCTATAATTTAGAAATATTTCTATAATATTGACACTTCTGATTTTTTTTTCAAAATTCATGAGTATCATAAAATAAGATTTCCCAATTAATTCTATATTCCAGTACTTTATATGCCATTATAGAAGGTACAATATGGCCTCCAAAAATTAATTTATGTTAAAAAATGAACATCGATTAAATTTCACGACCTGTTAAAAAATTCCTCATGACTTGATAATTACATATCTTCAACAAAAAAAGATCTCTTGAAATATAGAATCTAGATTCATTTTTATGTTTCTTATTTTGATGACACTTAAAGTTAAAAAATTTATTTGGAACCACATAAATGAGGATGAACCATTATGGGTATGAAAATTGATAAATTAAGTCACTTACCAACATTAATTCAATGTCATTTTCAACAACTTCTATAATTGTAGGGTTATGTATATTTTGGGGATTTTTAAAGGTATAATGTCTCTCTCCAGAAAAATAAAATGGGAAAATAATTTTTTTGATTCTAGAAATATCTCCAAGGATCAACCATTTGGATTGCATATTTATTTTCAAATTTCAAATAAAAATTTTCTCTTGGTATGAGGATATGTTTTTAGTAGAGAAAAATCGAAATTTGACTCCTTCTATAAGTTACACATATATCAAGTCACGAGGGATAGATTTTAGTTCATTGATTTGGGGTTGTTATATAATTGATATTTAATTCAATTTTCCTTTTTATAAAATTTATTCTACTTAGAAAAGGGTATCATATCTATATCATCTAGAAAACAATCAAAACATTCATATGTTATTTCTTATTGAGAAATAATTCAATATTTTAGAGAATTCACTTGTTCCATGGTGTTATTAATAAGAAGGGTATCTCCCAAGGATATGAAATCTCTAAACACAACTGAGTCTTTCATGGTCTCAACACTTTCTTAATGTATAATTAGAAAGAGTTACAAATTTTTTTAGAGGTTCTTCTTCAAGTCAAGAAAATTTAAGTGAAACTTACTACCTCTTAACATTATCTATGGTTTCCTTAATGTACATCAATGATCATCATGGAAATATTTCAAAATAGTATTAAAAAAACAATGGGTGACTTACCTACCGATTGAACATCCATTATTGTCATGTCATTGAAATATATTGACAAAACACATCATTTTACTCCCACTAGGACATCCTCCATAACATTATTTAGGATATCATGGGATCTCTTTGTCAGTTCGAATATAAATCTTTAGGGGATTAAGTTTATATATTTTCAAGGATTAAAATACATTGTTAGACATTAAATTTATGGGAGTACCATTATCAGAAAACACATCAAAAAAATTAACATACCAATGGTGTAAGGAATATAGAATGTCATTGTGTGTTGAACTTTTTGGGGTAATGGTTTTATGATCAGGTTTGTAACAATTATTCCAAAAATTATTCTTTAATTTCAATACATACAATTTATCTTGTTATTGATTTAATTGACTACTATATCATAGTTGGAAATTATATTAATGGACTCAATGAGGTGTATATTAATTTCAACGTTTTGAAATGACTCATGGACTTATTTATGGAGATTATCTTTTGAAATATTTGTGAATTCTATAAATCATAACGGGAATGGAAGGGGATATCATTATTATATTTTTTATGTAATTGCAATATAGTTGTTGGTATTTCCATCCTAAATTATGTCTTGGGTTATTCTTATATAATAATGTCCTCCTGTGTATGTGGAGTGGTTTTATCTACTGGAATCATTCTAGAATATTCAAAACCTCCAAATACAACTTATATTGGTTCCAAATCAGATTCTATAGGTTATTGTGCACGAATATCCCTTCCACTCCTTGTGACGATCATTGTTACACATTCTTGTCATTTTAATAGTGTCTAAGATGGTATTTATAATGATTTAAACTAGAAAAAAAGTCCATGATATTCCCTAATATACATTAAAAATATTTTTTCTATAATTCCCACCTCCACCATCTTTTTTCCTTCCATTCATTTGTCTGGTGGTTCACTATATGAGTTCATCAAATAGGTTTTTTAAGAGAATATGAGATTTGTCGATGGATTGTTGTTTGTGATGCAATTTATATGGTTGCTAGAAAGGGTAAGGATTATAAAATTTCTAATTAATAGTGGGTAAAGGTTGACATTTTTGAACAATATATCATTGTTGGGATTACCCTCCACTCCATGGTGGGTTCTGTTGAAATTGTTTTGTTTGTAATTTTCATACATAACCCTTCATAACCTATACCCCATCCCACTATCCAATAATGTGATGAGGTAATGAACAAAAACTACATTCTTTTTGTGGGGAGTTTTCTCATTCACATTCATCATTTCTATATGTCATACAAGGATTATTAATTATTCCAATTTTCTTTCAATTAGAGGGGATGAGTTAAAATCCTTTACCTCATAAATTCTTGTAGTTTATATACCTCTAGTTCAATCTTTTTTTGAAATAATGAACATTCTTCGCATTCATTCTCCTATATTCTATGTGTGATATACCAATTATGGATCCCTCAAATGATGCATCAGAAATGTTTCGGCCATTTTACAACAACCCTTGGTAGAAGAGGTCTAGGATGTGATGATCATCGATAGCACGATGAGTACATCTTCTACAAAACATTATAAATATTCCCTAATATTCAATGATAGTTTCTCTAGTAGTTTTTCTGATGTCATAGATCTCCATTGATATCACTATGCTAAAAGAGGCTATGAAAAATATCCAAAGGAAGAATTTTTCAAGATCATCCGAGTCATAGTTCTCTCCATATTATCATCTGTATAACCATTAATTAATAGCTTCTTCATGTGGAATGGGAAACACCCTCCACTTGTATTATTTACCCACCAATCATGGATTGACGTTTTAGAAAACATAGTTGAACTCATCTAGGTGTGGGTTCATGTATTATCTTATAATACCATGAAACATTGGTAACATATGAAGCATATTTAATCGTAATTTAAAATATTTTTATTCTATATGAATGTTATATTTGTTATCGTGATTTTAAAATTGTGAGAATCAACTGTCCCTAAAGGTATATTGTGGGTTTATTTCCATGCCTATTGATTAAAGTGACCACTTGATCCTTACTTGAGTCTTTTATCTTGACATTTCTAATGTATTTCTCAAGGATAAGAGTCCAATGTTGGACAAAAAAATTACTCTCTTTCATAGTGTCTTGATCAAGTATTTCTTTATTAGAGGTTCTCATCAGGCATGTTATGGTTTAATTAAACAATGACTACCTAGAAATTATTCCTTGTTTTGAATGAAAAAATTTTATAGGGAATTGAAAAATTAAATTATTTTTTCAATGTGACATAGAGGCTAACCATGGTCATCTCACTTGATGATATTTTTCTCACTTCTTCACCTACTAAATCTAATTCACCTATGTTAATTTTTTTTGTTTTTTTATTTCTATTAAATTAATGTACTAGAGAAATTCAATGAAATTCTAAATTATATACTAAAATTAAATGAAGGAATGTGATTATAAAAGAAAAACTATATCCTTACTAGTTTGGTTTATGTGTTCCATCATCATATTTTGTGATTTTTAAATTTAGTTTGAAAATTCTATTATGATATCTCATGAATGAGTTACTATTATTTTATTATGGGGTGTGAAATTCCAAATGCCTTTAGAGTTGTTAATTCCACCAACTATGGTAATCCATGTTAATGGAAAACCTAAATTTATTTGTGGAATCTTCAAAGACGTGACTTCATTGTATTCCATTTTATACATTAGATAGATCAAATCTGTCGTATGAAGAGATTATATCAGGTATAAAAGAATTAAAATATTTAATAAAATTGTAGAAATGAATTTGAGTTTAGTGTCATGGTGGGAAATCAATTCACTCATTCACATAACTCTAGCTCACTAGAAACAAAAAATAAATAAATAAAAAAAATCACAGAATGGCTAGAAACACCGCATACATCCCATTGTTCAAGGCTCATGTTAGAATATTAATTTTAAGGGTAATAGGTCATGGTGGTAACATAAAAAGAGAATTAAAAGATTAAATAAAATAAATATAATAAAATAAAACAAATAAAATATGGTGAGAGAAAGAGTGAGAATAAAATAATATAGAGAGAATGGAATAAAATAAAAATAATGATGATGAAAAAAATATGAATAAATTTGAGAAATCTAATATGAAAGAATAAGACGATGAAATTAAATTAATATTTGGAGGAGGAGGATGAGATGTAGGATGTGAGGATTGGATGGAAACACATTTATAGAATAAAAATTAACATATATGATTTTTTTTTAAAAATAATATTAATTTTACATGTGAATTAAAAATATAATCGAAATGGAAAATAAAAAAATAAAATAAATAGAATAAAAAATAGGTGATGTAGTGTCACACCTAGATTTTCAATTCCATACTTCGTTTCAAACATTAATTCTCTTAGTTTCTAGGTGTTATAGATATGAAATTTTGGAGCCTCTTTTGTTACTGATATATGACCTTAGTCTTGGGGGTACTGTGTGGTAATTGGACACCTATTTTTTCAAATGGATGGTTTGAGGTTGTTGTGTTTTGGAGTTTGATTAGAGGCACTCCTCGTGGCACCACTTTTGGGGTATGTTGTTTAGGAGTTTTGTACCCTTTAGTTGGATGAGTTTTGTGGTGAAAACAATGGTTTTTTCCGAATTTTCCTCCCATATCCTTGGACTGTCTTTACCCTTAGGTTTACCCCCTGGACCCCCTGAAATTAGAGGCAAAACATCACTTTTTGGGTTTCCAGAACATGTCATATGGTTTGACCACACACATTACAAAACCATGCAGCCAAATGATGCAAGGGTGTTATGGTCAATAATTTTTTTCATAATTCCAACTTTGTGCTTCCAAAATAAACCCAAATCCACCCCATACTTCCCCATTTCGTGATAAAACTCCATTGAAAGCCTCTAATATCTCCCTCCCTCCCTTGGAACTCAATTTTGATGGGATATTTGATGGGGGATACTTAAAAACCATGAAAGTAAGTAATTATATCTTTGATTTAGTCCATTTTCTTTGAGTTTATTTCACCAATTCATGAGTTATAAAATGTCTAGAATCATGGTTTCATACCGAGGTTTTATCCATAAGTGGTCTAGTTCTTCATTTATCTTCCTTATGGTGTGGTCGTGGTGTAGTTGATGTTTCAGACCAAGATTTGAGTTTTCCGACACAAAAGGTAGGTGAATCCATGTGTAATAATTTTTGATGAGTTAACCTGTTGGATTTAATTATATTTCATGATCCTCATTTGTTTTTTGTCGGGTGAAAACCACTTTTTAAGGATTTTGTTTAGAGATTAATTTTATAGTTTCATTTTTGTTTCAAGTTCGGCTTTTTTCATGCGTAGCGTTTGTGGTAGTTTTATAAAAAATGAAGGTGATTTATTAGTTGATGATAGGGGCTTCCAATTATGGTTTTGGTAATGATTTAGTGTCATGTGGGCCTTTAAAGGGGGTTTTTAAATGATTTTATGTGTAAAACCATGTTATTCCTTTTGATAGTGTTTTATGAAAATGAGTGTTTTCAAGTGTTTATTTTATTGTATTATCCGAGGAAATTTAATTTCCCAAGAGAGTGATTTAATAAATTTTACAGTGGTTGAAAATTATTTTTTGAAGTGATATTGGTGTGAATTCGGCATTGGAAGAGGGTTTTGAAATGGGTTTTGTGTGTAAAACATGGTTATACCCCTTCGGTTTGTTTTATGAAACTTGAAAATGATTTAGGTAGTTAAAAAAAGTGGGAAAGTGATGTGCATGCACTATTTTGACAGTTGTAATCTCTTAAGATATAATTTTGAATGGAAAATATGTTATTTCAGATTTCAAATATTTTTATAATGTTTTATGAATAGATAAAATGTTTTATCCAATGGTTATAATGGTGTGAAATATTTTTGGGGGCTATTTTTCTTGAGTATGATGTGAAAAATGAATTTTTCTTGTTAAAGGGTTTAATGTGGCATATATATGGGATGTTTGGGGAATGTGTGATATGGAAGAGATATTTTAATGTGAAAATTATATTTCATGGCTTTGGGAACATTTTGGTGCCTAAGAGGGAAACCCAGATATCTAGGTGAGTGGACATGTACTAGTATGCTAGCGATCTAATGGGGTATGGCCTTAGTTTCACATAAAAAGTTTGACGATGACAAAACTAACTAAATTATGAGGATGATGATGTTGGGGGACCACTAGGTTATGGGTATTATCCCTACTAGTGGCTCGTGTGCATGAGAATGCATATTTTTATGGTTACTTTCACCGATAAATGAGGTACCAAGGATCCACATCTAGCTAGTGCCAAGGGGTTATTTTCCGTTTCATGAGCTCATTGGACGATTCTTTCTTACCATCGACATATTTTATGATTGGCTGGAAAAATTCAATCACTTTGGAATTATATTTAAAAGTGTGGATACATTAAAATAGCCCACTACAAGAGTATTTTTATTTAATGTTTCATCTCATTTAAATTCAACATATCATCTCATGTTTATGATAAATTGAAATCTTTTAGTCTTTTAATTTTTATCACATTGAATCTATTAGGGGTGGTATCGTATTGGGATTTAGCTCACACCCTACTTAGACCTTCGGGTGTAAGTAGACATGGTTATTTTGTCACAGGTTTGGTGATAAATTATGTGCCAATGGTTCAGGTTTTTTTGGTCCATCATGATGCATAGTTGTGTAGATGGATTGAGGGCATTGCCGCTTTACTTGTAGAGGTTCTTGGGATTTCCTTTCTGGTTTTTTACCTTTTTAATGGGTTTTAGACATTGTTTTAAATTGTGTAATTCAGTTATAAATTTTATTAAATGATGTTTTGGTTTGAAAAATCATGATTTGTTTTATGGGATTCACTAGTTGTTTTATATTTTAAAGATCATTAAATCATTACAAAATTTCATTTTATGAAACCCGATAAATTTTTCTAGCCCATGGGGATTTGGAACGCCCTTCAGGCCCTGTTGCGAGTTGGGTTTACTGTTAATTTTGATGGAAAATAGATTCAGTTTGTGAGAATAAACCTCTCTCTACAATGGAACCCCATCAACATAGCCATTTTTTGAAACCATATAGTAATGGGATGTTTAAAAAACTATTTATTCTTTATAAGTGAATATTATTAGAAATGGCATATGTCTTCCCCCAAGAGTTGTGTTTTGAATCCTAATGTGTTGAATTTTCATGTGAATTAATGAACATGAATTTTAATGACCAAACAACGAGAGACTTGGTTTGTGAAGATCATTATTTGATATTTAGAATGGATTTTACGTTTGTATTCCCCCTATAATGGAATAATATAATTTTTTTAATTTAATCATTTTTTGATTAATTAATATATGGAATGGATTAAAAATCATTTAAACTTGTCTATATGTGATTTAAATTGAATGACATTGAGAACAATCCTCCAAAATTTATTAGTCGGGCTAGAATATTTCTAAAGTTTGATAAGTAGAGTGTTCTCCCCTGGACAACCTAGGTAATTATGAATCAGGAATTGAGTAACCAAAGTGCTCAAATTACCCCACAATGTCACCCCAAGTATTTAGATAACACAAAACATTTATATTTTAAATATTGGATCACAAAATCACTGTGATCCATCACCCAGAAGTGTGAGAATAAATTTCATCAATTAATGAAAATTTAGAATTATTAAACATAAAACAAAAAACAATAACATCCAATTAAAATTTTAAAATAATAAAATGAATTTTTTTTAATAAAATAAAATAGATAGAAGAATTATACAAAAATACGTCCCAAGCATTACACTTGGTGACCTCTATTTCTCGTAATCATACAATGTTTCTACCCATCCAATATAAATGAAATAATGGGGACAGATGAGGAAGAATAAATAATGAATGTAAAACGACAATAATGTAGAGAAAACAAATTCTTCGGTAGCAACAACCTGTGTTCTCTCTAAAGGGTCTTCAAATCCATTTTTAATGGGTTGCATCCGAATATTATAGGTAATGAAGATGAAAATCAGTATTCATCAAATCTCCCATGGATCTACATGATATTCATATATCTCTTTTTTAAAATCCCCCACAAACATTATAATCTAGTTTTGGAATCATCATAATCACTCAATTTTTATAATATTTCATCATTGACTAAGATACGCATGGGTTATATCATAATGCTTAGCATGGTACATACATGTTTAGATGGAAGTAACACTCTATTTAGTAGTGTTAATGGGGGAAACAACCATTGGTGATCATTGATGGTTTGGCAGCCTCCCCATTAGGTCTTCATAGTGGTCTCATGATTCAAAATAAACACCATGTAGGTATTATATGGATGATGATATGTCCCACAATACTCTATAATAGTGAATTTGGAGACCTTCCTCCACACATGCCCATATAGTCATTTTTAGTGGATCTCTATAATGATCAATAGTTGATAGAGATAGTGGAATCCAATCATGGGTGGCTCCTGAGGCGACATTACATTAATGATGGCTCAAGGGTCACCAGAAACATAAATATACATCATGAATCACAGTCTTCTACATGGTGGCTAATAAGGAACTATTGAATTAAATATAGCACATGAGTGAATATTGGATCAATGGTAGATCATGAGGCACTGTTGGGTCAATATTGTCTCATGCAACACTGTTATCTCAATGGATGCCCATTATGAACTGTTTAATCCAATGTTGCTAACTTGTAAGAGTTGGATCAAGGGTAGATCATGAGGCATTGTAGAATCAATGGTCTCTTATGAGTAAACATCAACTTGTCCAACCATGGTGGCTAGGATGTGGCTCAGTAGAGTCGAGCCACATTGTGAAAACATTTTTCTGGTGATTAAATCATGTTAATGGAGGTTATTTAGCATGAAAGTGGAGGTCAGTGGTCCATCAACCCATCTGGGAATTGATGTTTCTAAATAAAGTTTGATGTGATATATATGGAGTCATCTAAGGGTGTAGGTGTTTACCCATGGCAACATGGTTCTTCAAAAGTGGTGATAGTAGATAAGTCTTGATTTTATATTTTAGTAGTGGAGGTTACCAGTGTTTTTAATAGTGGCTAGTAAAGACGATAACTGATAGAAATATGGAGGAAGGTGGAGATGTGGTGTCTGAGTGGTGCATGAGAAACTTTTTTCTGGGGGGTGGGGATTTGTTTTTTGGATGGATGAATAAGTCCCATGATTCTTGTCTGACATGTGAAATGAGAAGAGTGGAAGTGATCAATTAAAAATGACCTCAAATCTCTCCCATCATAACACAATCATGTGGTGGCCAGAAAACCCCAGACCCCTACCGATAACCACCATGTTCTGGAATGGCCTTACTCCCATCTCATACTGTATTTCACCAAAATTGGCCGACACTCAAAGTATTTTATGAAGATATACTCTCATGGGATTGATCCCTATGGGCCACATCACAAGCTTGATGCCCTAATGTTCCACTGGATCTATTAGTATCTCACAATGGGATGCATGACCAGCCCACCCTCTTAGGCTAGCTATATGGTGTATGGACCCTAGTTAAAGGCCTACTGGTGCATGTCCACTTTTTTACCTTAAAAATATAAACACTTAAATAAATTATTAAAAAATATAGAAAATGAACTCCAAATTTTAACTCTAAATAACATTATTATTAGGTTATATTAATTAATCATTTCAAATTACACATTATTTAATTATGCCATTGATAATGATTAACTTAATCATTGTAAACCATTTAAAATCAATTGATTGTCTCACAAAATATGTATGAATATATGGGGGTGTTTCCTGCCCACTAGTATTAATGCTTCATATCATAGTACATCTCGGTCATGTTGGAATGGTAATTCAAAAAATACTGATTACAGAATTCAATTAATACCCTCCAAACAATTAATGGTTCCATTTAAATAACTATAAAAGATAGATATCCACTAGGATATATATAACACTCAAAGACAGTCTCCTGAATATATATAGTTTCCTTTATATACATGCACTAACTATCATTGAACTATTCGTAGGTGATAGGATTGTGGAGTAAAGATTCAACCAGATAATTATATTTAATGTCACATCTATCTCCACTTTCACAACTAGGTGTATCACATACATGAGACACAAAATATTCATATACTCACATAATACTTTCATTGCGTGAAATAGGAATTTACTCTTTAAATAATTATTAATGATAGTACATTTAAAATGAATATAGTTTAGATCAAAATAAAAAAACCTGATACCCCACCAAACACATCTACCTAATGTTCATATCTTTATGAGATAACTTTAAAAAAAATTATTTTATGGTTATTGTATAGCCTATGCTTCTCAAGAAATATTCATTTTCACCAACACATATGAAAATGTATAACCACGCCCGGTTCAAGGTCATTATAAAACCCCAAACATTTAATGTTATTATGTCATTGATATAAAAAATATGAATAAATATTGTATCAAAATTAAAATTATGATAAAAAACTTTTTTTAAAACAATACAATAAATATTATTCAAGAACATCACTTCACAATACAGATGTATGCATCTATTTTGTGAGATAAAAATATTTAATTTCAAAAAATCATTAAAAAAAGAAGGTGGTTTATAATCATCACAATAACTCAAAAATCCCATCTCATAAAATTGTGATCATCCTTGAGTAAAATCCCCCCAAATAAGATGAGATATATAATACAAAGAAGCAATAGTATAGGAACCATAATTTCGAAGGAGATTACTAGAATACAAAGATTTTAGGTTATGGAAATATTTATATTACATGTATTTTTTTAATAAAGGATATGAATATTGCTAAATATTTTTTATATAATTTTTAAATAATAATAATAATAATTTAGTTAAATTATACATGATTTAAAATCTTTAATAATACCTTGTTTAAATATAATTCAATATTATGATTAAAAAACCATAATGCAGGATGTAACTTATTTATTATTTTAGAACTCCTTATTAATAAATAATAACATACTAGAAAATTTAGAGTCCTAATAATATAGATACATTGCTGAATGATTGAAAAGAATATATTTGAAATAATATTGGAATAAAAAAATTTATATATAAACATCATGATTTTATTTTAGTGTTTTTTCATTTTAATATATCATTAAATTAATTTATTTTTACTAACCATGGAAGTCACAAGGTCAATCTCATTTACCCATTTTTTGTATAATTCCCAAGAAAAAGGGATATCTGGCTTGAGTAGTCACATGGAGACTAGAGGATTTAAGTTATAGGGTATATGATAGTTTTATTGGTGTGTTCATAGTACCCACGTAGTGCATGTGATGGTGCCGAAGGGGGTGAGTGGGTTGGACCTCCCCATTTATGTGTGTGTGGTGTGTTCAGGGAACCCACATGAATTCCATGGATTAATTAGGGGACGAAACAACTAATATATATGGGAGTGAATGACTATGTAAAACATTGATGTGTGATGTGGCCAATGATTACTACACAACCATTTAAAATATATTCATATGTCGATCACCATCTGATCATTTTCTTATTTTCCACCAGATATACTTGATATCTTGGTACCTTTCCCCCACATGATAGTTCTAAACCTAAATCATAAAGTTCTTCCATGAAAGTAGACCTCATACTTTACCAACCTACATCACCTATAGATAGCATAACTCACTACCCCCTACTATATAATCATATTTCATCGATGAAAATTTAGTAACACTCTGACTACCAAAAAGGTGGCTAGATCTTAAAAAGGAATTATGCCATAGTGGTCAAAATTTCTAATATCATCAAAGAGAATTGAGATAATCAAAGAATATTTTTTTAGGATACGTGATGAGGAAGAAAATAAATGATATATTTTAATATTTATAACTGTAATAATCATAATTAGAAATAATTGATTGACTATGGAATAATTATACTTCTACATTCATTATGTTACACTAGTACAATGTAGAGATATGTATATATATAAACACACATTCATTAGTGCTAAATAGAACACATATTAATTTGTGTATCATCTATAAAATAAAGCATATCTTATAATGTTTTTCTATAAATAACTGAAAATATAGTTATGAACTATTAAATATTAATTATAATACCATATTGTAATTTCCAAAAGCCTCTGCATTAATTCCTTTTAAATATATGTCAACCAAACTTATGCACAATGTACAATAGCTAGATATTCTAACATATAATAAAAAATTTCATAATGAAAATCAATAACCAAATATATGGGATAAGATTCCAAATTACTGTAATATCATAGTAAATATTATTTAGCATTATCTAAAATAAACATGCATCGTTAAAAAATTTTATAAATAAACATTATCTTCCCTCATTGGAATCCTTGTACCTTATTATTCAAGAAGAATAGTTTTATCATTCCATATTTTCATGAACTAGAAGTAGTGATTATCAATTACTTAGAACGATTTAATTGTTGGACAAATGGTTGTGGAAAATATATTCCTAAACAGCTTGTTATTTTAATTAAATCCATAATATAAGGGATGCTTATTTTTAATTTCTATTTGATTATTTTTAAAAACATTAAAGAAATGGAAATCATATTCCCTAAAAAATTTATACTTATTCTATATCTGGAATGTATAATATTTTTTATATCATAGGTTTTCCCCTAAAACCATAATTGTGGCATATATGTGTTTTATTTTAATTTCAAATCTTTTTTTGATATGATTTTGTTTCAAGAAGTATATATATATTAATGTTAGTTTTAATGTGTTAAAACTATTATTTAAAGGATGAAATTTCGTCAAAACTTATAAATTTTATTTATGTTTATATGTATTTATATTCATAATATGTATCTATGGAATTTAATTCATATTTATAATAATACTTATATAAAACTATTTCTCATGAATTTTTTATTAAGGTTTCTTATGAATGATTAGATTATTTAAAATAGGATGTGATCTTACTTTAGTATAGTTATGATAGTTTTTTTAAATATGTTATTATTTTCCTATATGAAATAACATTACATACTTGTGATGTTTTTGAAAGGGTTTTTTAATGATATTATTTTGATAATTCCATGTTTTATATGTTGACTAATTTACGTATTTTGGATCATATATATTGGATAAAATTCTGTGTAATTGTTTGTTACCACAACCCCAAGGGAGAAATTTTATTATCGACAGATCTTTAATATCTTTAGTGGACTCATAGTCTTCTTAAATGATTTTATAATATCATTATAGACATGAAACATATATTTTCAGAAGTAAATATTTAATGTTTTCAATGAGAAATTTGAATTTAATTTCATCAAATTTATTGTCTTCAAAGGGTCATATGTTTTTATAGGATTTACTATTATTTTTTATAATGTGAATACTTTTTATAATAATTGATGAAAACCTAAATTATTATTTAAGAAATAAATAATTCTCTAATGTATAGTGAGATGTATCTAAAAGAACATTAATGAATTTTAAAAAATAATGGATTTAATTACCTAATTAAGTACCCCTTACTGATCCATTTTTGTGCTCATACTAATTTTTTTATAAAAAATAACATGATGTGTGATGAGTAAAATGTCAATATTGTTTGGTTTTAATCAATGATATTTATCAAGGGAATCCATGTAGATGTTTTTTAATTTTTATAACTCTAAAATTTCATAATTTCATTCTCAATCCTTTAAAATTCAAACCTAAATGATCATCGTGTTTATAAATGAAAATAAAATTATTAGTTAAAATCATTATAAATAAATTACAAGGAATATTCTTACACTAGATCTGGGAGTAATGGTATTTGGGACATTTAATTTTGTATTTAAATTAGTTAATGAAAATCTATAGTTTAAGATGTTTTGGATATTTTATGTTTCTATGAATGACCATTTTTTTTAATTATTGATCATGTGAATTTTTAGATTTATGTTTTAGATTCAATATGGAAGGGGGGGGGAACATGAAAACAATAATATAACTTTTATTTGAAATTATTGGTAAAATAAATATAACATCATGTTATGATGAATTTAATATGTTCTCTAATATGAAAATTACTTGTTGAAATTGTTATAAGGAATTAAATACCTCTACAGTTAATTTTTTTAGTAACCATGTTTGTCAGTTGGAATATATTTCAATTTTATCATTATCAGCATGCTATGCATGTGAACTACTAATATGGCATTATAAAGATCAACTCTATATCAAACACGTGAATCACATAATTAATTTCAAGATGGTAATGAATTGGGATACCTAAAAAACTTATATTTATCAAATTATAGACATCTATATTTTGATAAATATGATACTTTATTTGGTAAAACCATATTATCCAATCTTTTAATATGAATATTTATGTTTATTTTATAAATAAAAAGTTCAAGAAGATATTTTAAAATTATATATTATTAATCATTTTCAATGATTCTCTGATATTATCATTCATTTAATCCTATTTGCATTACTTTATTTTGGATGTGATAAGTATATTATTTTTAAAATGACCAAATATACTATTACAACAATGGACCCTTTCTCCTCAAGAGTGTTTCCAAATTTGAAAATGAAGACATTGTTAATGGTATGTTTTATTTAAAAAGAAATATTAAATATAATTTTAATGATAGATGAAATTAGTAATTTCATTTTTTTATGTATTAATATCCTCCTCATTTAATAATGAAAATTTATATTTTGGTATTGATTATGTATAAATAAATTATAAGGGAAAAATTCTCTCGAGGGGGTAGAATATAACACCAAATATTTTGAATGAATTTATATATTTTAAATATTATATAAATAATTTAGTAATCAAAAATAAAAATTGAGACGATGAAACATTAGTGAAAATATTTTTCCAAATAAAATAAAGAACATATCATCCCAATAGAGAATTATATATCAATTTATGGAGTCAAGAAATTTAAATTTAAAAAAATTGTAAAAAATAAAAATGGACAAGATATTATAAAATTGATAACTTCAAAATCCATGTAATTTTTTAGGATAATTCATGAGAATAAATCCACCAAATATGATAAGAGTAAGAATATAATGTTGTGAAAAAATAGGAATCACCATTACGAATGAGAAAACTAGATTACATGAATTTGGGGTTATGAAAATGTGTTCAAAAGTGGTATTTAATGAATAAAAGTTATCAAAATTGATAAATATATATTATACTCTTTTCATTAATAAAAATAATTAGAAATTAATATAATATATGATTTGTAATGTTTTATAAAATCTTATTAATATGTATTTTTATGTAATTTGCTTAAATTTTAAAAGAGGGACATCATGGTTGATAGCATATATGAAAAAAACCAATATTTGAAGAAACTGAAACACCCTTAGACTTTATAATATATTTATTTTTAAATAAATTCAATAACTTTGCTATGATATGATTCATAAAACTCTATATTTAAATTGAATACAATATCTATTATGATATATATATTTAAATATTACTTTTATAACCTAACCATTGAGCCTACACGTATGAATAGAAATTACTGAATTATGAAAATTTTATCGTTTAATATTTATAAAATAAATAAAATGGTTACATATATATTATAAATAAAATATTAACCCTTTTAAATAAAAATAAATGTCTTCTGAAAAACTGTATTTCTCATAATCATAGTCTTATTAATATTTGCAGAAATATTTTAAATTTAATATAAAGAATTTATAGAAAGTAAATATTTAAAAATAAGAAATGGATCTTAAAACTATATTTAAGAAATATCCATTACTTAAATTTTTTTGAATTTTATGAAAAGAATATATATTTTTCTAGAGAAGTGAAAATTATTATTTTTATTGAATACTATATTTTCATTAAAATTATTTATAACATAAAATTATATTTCAAATTGGTTGTAACATGACATTAGTTCAATAATATTATAAATTAAATAATTTGTTTATTTTATTAAATTTAATAATTAATTCCAAAATAAAGACATTTAAGCATTTAAGTTGATTTCTATGGAAAAAACATTTTTCGATGCATTTTTGGGATAAATTTTAAATTTAATTATAGAAATTAATGGAATCCCATTTCAAAAAATATCTCAAATTTATTAAATAATAATAATTTATATTATATAATAATTTTAACATAATTTTTTACATAATTAAATGTAAAAATTGTAAAAATTGATTATCATGGTTAAATTAAGGACAACGTAACTATTTAAACTGAAAACATAAGGGTCAAAATGAACCCAAAAAATTATAATTTTTATATTTGTCAAATTTGGACATATTATAAAAAATATTTTGAGAATAGAAAATTATGGATCCTTATTACATGTTAAAACTATTGGTTTTTGTTTATCAAATTAGAAATCCCAAGTGTGACCTCTCCCAACATAAAAAAGACACACATATCCTCCCCTACTAACATATACAAAGTACTTTGTATATAACAAACCATATGCAAACATATTTATTAAATACCTAAACACAACCTAAATAGAAATTTTTTAATACTAATCCCTCCTATGAAGAAATTAGGTATAAACTTAAGGTGGATCTCAAATGAAGGGGAATATTTATTAAAAGTGAATATTTGTTTTATTTATTCTACAACCTATT
This sequence comes from Viscum album, assembly GCA_963277665.1. Classification (NCBI taxonomy): domain Eukaryota; kingdom Viridiplantae; phylum Streptophyta; class Magnoliopsida; order Santalales; family Viscaceae; genus Viscum; species Viscum album. The sequence goes on along the minus strand of OY728161.1, from coordinate 278,731,031 downwards.
GCAAATATTCTTAAAATATTATAATATATTAACACAATTATAATCTATATACAGAGATTTTAATATTTTAATGGAATAACCTATTTCAGTATCCACATCAATTTAATAGAAAATTAATCCATTGATCATGTGTAAGGATGTCTACCACCTCACAAACTAATGTAATTTATTTTCAAACAATAAATTTAAATGATGGATATACTAATATATTTAAATAATTTAAATGTTATTTATGAATTTATTATAGTTTTATAATTATTATTCCAAATATACCTTTTAACATTCCATTCCATGGGGTATATGTTAATGGTGCCAATTTGTATAGTGGATGACCTCCACACAAAGAAACATGATTTTTTTTCACGTACACTTTACATGGAAGGTAAAAAGGATACATTTAATGAATATATGATATATTTATGAATTAACCATACTTATGGAAAATAATATCAAATATAACTTCTTAAATTACAGTATGTTGGAAAACAACAACGTCACACCTACATACATGCTCAATACCGCCAACACATTGTGATGCGATTTTTTTTTAATTTTATTTTCACATTGATTATAATAAGAGTAGATTTTATTAATTTAAATTATATATATAACATAATAATGATTCTTAAAAGTTCAATTTATGGTAATTTTCTTTTTTCCATCAATTGTGAAAATAGAGATAACGTTCATGCCTATATAGGACATACTGTCTCAATGAACGGTATAATGCATTCAATGTCATCATATTTTATGGATTTATATAAATAAATATATCATTACAATATATGATATATATATATATATATATCATGATAAAAAATGTATATTATGTAACCATGCTCAAATAAAAGGAGTGAAAATACCAAATCAAAACAAACAAGAAAATGAGAGCTGTTACAACCCAGAATATGATTTTAAGAAAGAATTGTGAATAAATGGGTCATAAAAGGTCATATGTAATACATATATTGTATTTTATATATATATTTATGATTATATAAAATATTTATAATGAACAATTATATATATAAAAATGATCGGCCACACATGAAGGAAGGCGATCATCTAATAAGTGTTTCCCATCATACTTTTACATTCATAAAACGTATTCCATATTCACCAATTAATTATTTTGTGTGGTGAATATAAATAGCCGTTAATATTTTAGATCATTAATCCATTTATATTCTTGGTATTTAATGTTTTATTTAATTTTATTCATTTTATGGTTCTTATGATTCAAAAGTTAGCAATGTGGTATGTGTTTATTTGAAAATATCATCATTATTTGGGATTTTTTTGTTTAATTCCCCCATTATAGAATTGATTGATAGTATTATTTTAAACCAAAAAATTTAATTCTCATCTGGTTATTCATGATTTATTAAAGGAATACTACAATTTTACACTATTGGGAAAATAATATTATTGGAAAAATGTTTTTAATAATATCTGGTTTTATATCTCATATTGACCAAAAATCCTTTTTCATCCAAAACTATGATTTATAAAAATATATATAATAAATATTTTTAAATTATCTAAATTTTTAATTTACTATTTTTCACATGTTTCTATTTTTAAATATTTTTAAAATGAATCTTATTTACATTTTTATAATGAATGTACATTTTGACTATTTGAAAAACAAATGTAAAAGGAATACTGTTTTACACACATTGAATGAAAGGAATTTCATGCCATCATAAATACTAATTACATGTATTTTTTCCATTAAATATTTAAAAATATATTTTAAATTGATATTAACTTCTTAATTTTTTATTTTTTTTAGTTTTCGAATGTGATTACCAATGTGAAAATGTTATTTTACTGAAGAACATTTTTAATGGAGTTTTAATGGAATTTCTATTCATAAATGAAAATAAACCTTCATTTTACAAATAATATAATATGGATATAATTTTTAATACCATACTTATTCTTGTTTTACATGGTTTATTATCTGTTTTAATGGTGTTGTAATATTTGGATACCATTTGACATATTACTCTAAATAGTTTTAGATTATGATATTTGGTAAGGGAATTCAGTAACATTTTGTAGGTTGGTTTTTTGATAATATCGTTTATATTGATTATGAGTAACCCCTTTTATATAAGTAGTTAATTTTTGTAAATTAATAATGTGTGGAGCCTCTATATACCACTGATTTATTAATAGGTATCATGAGACAAACAAACATGGTTTTTTTGATAATGACTTACACATTTGTCTATGATGTCTTGGCATGAGTCCTTAATGGTATTGATGTTTTGTAACAAGGACTTTAAGTAATTTTTCAATTTTCTAGAATTATGAATTCCATAAATATATATTCATTTATTGATGTACATGTGATTAATTTATTTTTTATGATATCTATGGAAGAGTTTATATCTAAATAGTTTATTTATATAGAATTATTTGATCATTATTTATTCTCTTCATATAACTATTCATGTCTAGGTTATTGATTAAATTGTATGTTTTTCAGTTATTTACCATTCCATATTTATTATTTTATATGTATTCATGATACCCTATGGTATACATATTCTATTACTGTGCAATAGATATTATACATATCATATGTTTACTTTCTCTAAGATGTTAAGAAGTGTTTTAGGATTATTTTGAATGGATCTGATAAATGTAATAAATATTTACTCTATGATAATAATTTGATAAATTTTATGATTCAAATATTAAAACATATTCATATATATATATATATATTAAAAAGGATACTACAATATTAGATCCAAAAATATTAATTTTATTTCATCTTATTACAATGTAATAATGTAACCACTAACTATGTTAAACTGGGGTTGCATTATTTATAGTTAATAGTAGGTCAGGTTAAGTAGAAGTAATGAGAAAAACATTCAGGAAAACTGTAAACCAGAGAACTTAAACCTATGATAGACTATAAGGATAATTATAAAAGAAAATGTAATTTTTTTGTAAGGAGGGAATAATTGGATTTTCGTAGAAATAAACCCCTTACTGGATGCTAAAAGTATATGTCAATCAAGATTTTTCCTAGGCGTAACAACATCAAAAATTTCATATTGGGATTTGAATACATTTTCAACTACTATAAGAAAATAGGCATTTTTTCACAGCTGGTTTGAAACTTCTGGGGGATATGATTGAGATAATTCACATTTTCTTTAAAAAACATTATGATATATTTGAGTAGATGGAAACCATGAATAATATAGGATAAACCAAATGTGAAATTTGGATAAAAATATGTCCTGATTTAGATATCCTATGAATTTATTTCACGATTATGTGTTTCCACTATGATTATTTTTTATCACTCTTTGTTTTTTTATCATTGTCAATGGTGGGAATATAAGGAAATATATTGAAAAATAATGTCATATATAGAGTGGTTATGAGAATGAAAATTATATGATTACTAAAATAAAGAAAATTTTGATTAATCCTAATATTTTATAATGATATTTTGTTAATAACATTCACCTTAACCGACACTCAGAAAATCCAAAGAAGACGAGAATTTAGTTCACTAATATCATAGGTGGCCAAGAACTTGGAGGAAATAAGATTCATTTTTATACATGTAAAGAATGTGCGAAGATGAATATAATGTAATGCATCAAGGTAATATGATGAAGTGTAATGTGTGGAGGATAATGTAATAGAGTAATTTGTTGGTATGGAAGAATGAATATACCTATTATCACAATGGATGAGAATAATCGTATCCCTAAAGAATCATCTATAATTGAATTTTTTAAATTTGGAATGTATAAGAATTATTTAATTAGATTTCATAAATATAAATACCAAGAAAATAATGAAAAATGATTTATGAGTAATGGTTTTTAGGTTGATCATGATGAGACTAAAATAACGTTCAAAATAATGGAGGTATTAAGAAATATGATGATAATAATAGTTAATGGTTTCATAATGATATAAAATGAATAAAGTAATTGTGTATTTGTATTTAACTATCATGCTGTAGAATTATTTTCTCAATGATATTTTTATTATAAGAATAATAAAACAAATTAGTATTTTCTCTAAAAAAATTTCTATGAATTTTTTTTAAAATATGTTGAATGATACTAATAAAGAAGAAAAGTGATATAGTCAAATGATAAAAATTTAGGAAAAAACATGATTGAGGGAGGATAAAACATAATATATTCCTCATGTAAATATAATATTGATTACTATATGTTTATTAGATATTATTTTTGAGATAAACATTGATGAGTTATTTGATAGAGTGGGTTGTCATTGTAGGAATTTACTTATTTCTTTTGAAATTATGGAATAAATTCGATAATTTGAAATATTATTTTATGAATAAGAAGGAAAATAATTTTTATTATCATTAATGTTTCCATTATTCTTTTATGGTGATAAAGGTATAGATTTAAATTTTATGTGACCTAATAATATATGTTATGATCTTTGGAAGACCTAATGCTATGTTGATTATTGAAATTTAGGGACCCTCCATCTATTTTTTTCATCATTAAATTTGGAGATATATATTTTTGATGATTATTAATATTTTATGTTTTTTAAAATTATTATGTTCTACATTGTGTTTATTGTTGAGGTTTTAGAAATTAATTTATTATTTGATATCTCATGTCATCGATTATTATCTTGAAATACATATAGAGACACGGGGAATGACCTGTCCTTATTTTTAAGATCCCTTAAGCTTTAATTTAGTTCTTTATAAATAGAAAATAATTTCATATTTTTATTTTTAGTTATAATAATTGATATATGAATTGAAATAATCAAATCCAAAAGAGAAAATTGTCCCTCAGACATGGAAAGATACCTCACATTTGTTTTATTTTCTCAGTCAATGTGGTGAAGTAATTAATCAACACTAGGAAATTACTCATGAAGATAAAATTTTATCATAATACCTAAATTTGTGTAGAAAATGGTATTTTAAATTTTTGAATATTTTTCAGTTTATGTTCATTATATTTTATATACCATTTACATTTTTATGATCCGTTTTCTCTATCATTCTACATAATTATATACACTTTTCTTCTATTTCTATATCCTCACGTCCAACAAATGTTTTCCTACTTAGAATCCAAATATATTTTTTTATAGATGACCAGGATTATTCAATTTATATCATATCAAGAGGAATTTTAAATATCCATCTTCACAATTTGGGTTTCCAAAAAATCATATTTTGAAATTTTTATCCTTTGATTACAGTAAAAGTGGTTAAATATATTTATGGGGAGTAGAATATAACACCCCATGATTTTAAAAGTGATTCATCTTGGTTAATAATGTGTATGACATAAAAACAATATTTTAAAACAATGTAACACCGTTATAATTTTTGATATATAATTAAATAAATTCAATATCTTTCATAGCTAGTGAAGAAAAACACACTATGTTTAACCAGAAAAAATACTCTACTAAAATATTATTATTTGAACATGACCTTTTTAACCTAGTAGTCAAGTTGTGTGGTATGAATAAGGCTAATGAAATTATGAAAATAATTTTCTTTAAATATATATAAAATTAATTCAGTGGATTCTTATTGAGTTGATACAAAAGAAGAACAATTTAAATGGATTTTTTTTTGAAAACATGTAATTTTATAAAAGGCAGTTTAGACATTCTTTGATAACAAAAATTTAAATATTTTTTACCATTTCAAGATTTTTTATTGGTTAATTAAAATTAATATTTAATATTTATATTTAAAAATTATATTTGAATGATATTTTGATATTTTTATGAAAATATAAATTATTTTTATAAATATTCAAAAATATTGTTTCCTTTGAAAACAACCTTTCAATTAAATTATATAAAAATTTGAATTATATTTTAAATTGGTTTTAATGTAAAATTTATTCAATTATATATAAAATTCTCTAATTTAGGTCATTTTAATCAATTTTATATTACATTATTATTTAAAAATGTGTTAAACATTTGAATGTTTTTCATCATGAAAACTGACTTTATGCGTTTTGGGATTATTTTAAATTAAATTGATTTAATTATTTGAATATATTTTTTAAAAATTTGATAAAAACTATTAATAAATATAATTTATATTATATAATATGTTGAATATAATTTTTTTCTATGTAATATTAAAAAAAAAAAAATTAATTACTTTGATTTTGGTAAGAATAGGTTAGCTAAGGGGTTAAACTAAAACTTTTATGGCATGAAATGACAAAAAATGTATAATTAAAATATTATTTTTCATATTTAGACCTCATATTAGTAAGGGTATAAAATTTTCCCTATTCAATCCTTTTGGAATGTGAATAATGTGGTTGTCAATTTTTTTAAAAGATTCAACGTGTGTCCCCTCCCCCTCTTATAAATGGCCTCTCGTACCCTCCCCTCTTCACACTTCCATATCACTTAATTTCAAAAAATACCTTTCCAAATATGTTCATTAAATACATACCCATATCTTATCAATATTAGATTTTCATAATAAACTATATTCATACCCACTTCCATCAAATTGAAAAAGTAACTGTCAATCTTTTATATAGTCAAGTACCTCCTCATGAATTAAAGTAATTTTTTTTCCATCACAATTATTACAGGATAAATATAACGATGGATTTAAAAAAATTAATATGATATTTATGAAGTTATAATAATTATTTAAATATTATGAAAACATAAAACTGTTAATTGTTTTTCTGTAGGGGATATGATAACATCGCTCATGTGTACGGCTGACAACTGCCTCATAATTCTATGTCATTTGTTTTTTTCTTACACATTAAATGGATGGTAGTGAGGATAATGTTAATGAATATATTAGATATATTTGATACCAAAATATATTCTGGATATATAATATCACATATTATTTCTTACATTCAAATCATTTTGAAAATAATAACACCACTTGTGCACACCTGTGAACTACAGCCTTCTCATAGCGAGGTGAACTATTTTTAATTTTTTACATTTTTTTGTAATAAGGTTTTATTTTATTAATATGAAATATTTGTATAACATATTAATGATTATTGAAAATAAAATTAATCATTATTTTCCTTTATTTACATCCATCGAAAGAATGGAAATAGTGTTCTTGCATACGTGTGGCCTACCATCTCCATTAATAGTATATTTTATTTCCTATCATTAACATTTATTTTTAGACAAAATAAATTTATAATGAAAATATTGGATATTTATATCATAATATATATTATTGAGATGATTCAACAATGATAAATTTAAAAGTATCAAAAATATAAATATAAAACATATATGAAAAAAATGGTATTATTACTCGAAATGTGAGTTTAACAAGGAATTGTTAATGAATAGGTCATTAAATGTAACATTTAACTAATATATGGTACGATAAATATCATTTAAATTAATAAAAATATTTATAATGAACAAATATTTATTATAATGGATGATTTGATACATATAGAAGAATTCAAACCTATAGTAATAGTTTATCGTACAGGTTTTACATTCCAGAGACATAGGTTAGATTCACTAATTATTTATTTTATGTGGTTTTTAAACATCCCCATTAAAATATTATATCATGGATATCATTATATTAATTTTATATAATTTCTCCTTTGATGTCACTATTCTTATAGGGCCTATGATTCGAAAGATTCCAATGTGGTAAGTGTTTATTTAATAATTTGATCATTATTTAGGATAGTTCATGTCTAATTATAAAATGGGGAATTATTTGGTAATATAATAAAAAAATATTATCCTTTATTTATTAATGATTATATAATGTAATAATGCATTTTTTAATCTTGGGTTCTTAAAATAAAGGGGAAATTTGTTTTAACAAAATCAGAGTTTCTATTTCAGTTTAGTCGAAAATCCTTTTTTTTCAAAATCAATGTTTTTTAGAAAGTTTTGAAGAAAATTTTCTAAATTCTAAAAATCATTTATTAATGAAACTTTTACACATATTTGGATTTTTAAAAAAAGAATTACATGTAATTTTCATATCATTTTCTAGAGAATGTAATTTAATACTTTTCTTACAAAAATGTAAAATGAATCATTGTTTTAGAAAAAATAGAATGAGAAGAATTATACACCATTAATACCACTAAAGACTATGAAGATTCCATTAAATGTTTTCAATGTTATTTTGAAAGAATATTTTTTTAATATTTTTGGATTTTTTTTGTTTTTTGAATGTAATTATATTGGTATATGCTAAATTTATAAAATTATTATTCATTCTCTAGATGGTTTATGATGTGTTGGGTTGGTGATCTACATTTGGGATGTATTTTTTTCATATAACACTAAATGGTTTATGATTTGGTTAATTGATTTTTGGAATGGGTTGAAATTTCATATTATACATTTTAAATATTTATTATTATATTGTTTATGTTAAACAAATTCCATTTGAATAATTTAGTTGGATTAGTGATGGTAGGATCCTATAGTAGCCCCTTGATGCATTGACATGTCCCATGAAAGAACCTGGCTTGGGTTTTTGGATGATGTCTTTCCAATTTATAAAAGATATCTTGGAAAGAAGCTCTTATGGTAAATATGTAATGGAACATATAGGTTAATGAATATTTCATATGTACTAAATTATGAATTACATCATTATTATTTCTATTATTTTGGTTTATGTGATAAATTTATTTTTTATGATATCCATAGATGAGCTTCTAGCTCATGATATTATTTGTATAAACTCATAAAATTATAATTTATTCCCACCATATTACTCTTCCTGTTCAATTTATTTATTAATATTTTTTCATTAATTTATTTACATTTCTTAATTAATTATGTCTCTAATATTCATGATGGATTTCATTATAATATTACCCTTACTAAACTTTAGAGATAAACCCCTTCTTATGTTTCCTTTCCATAGAATAACATGATGTGTTTTATTTTTAATATATACATATACACATAATGGAATAAATTCTTACTCAATTTAGATACTATATTTAATTTTATGTTTTCAATTGTAATAAGAGATTCACATATGAATATACATTACCAATAATACTAACCTATTTGGTCCACCAAGATTTGATGCTTCATATATTATACTAATTTAATAATTTGACCACAGACTTTGGTATACTGGGGTCAGGGTCATTAAATTTTATGTTATGAGTCAATAAGTTTAATTCATGATGTACAATATTTATTATCTTAGAAATTCTCATAAATAAATAGTAATATATTGTAAAGACCCGTAAATTTCAAGGAAGTTTTTTTCTTAATTTTCTTTGGAATTTTACAAGAACACAATTTCTGACAGCACCTGATTCCGAGGCCCGGTGTGCCCGGAATCATTTTCCGAAGTTTGGTCGGGTACGTTCAGTGAATGGACGAGCGAGTTTTTATACCTTTTGAACCGGTGCCCGGAATCAAATTCTGAGGGCACCGATGAAATCTCAGCACCGGTATTCGCTTAGAAATGCCTCTTCCGGAGTTGCGTTTACTCGGGTGTGGTTTTTAATTTTCAGGCTTAAAGTTAAGAAATAAAATAATTTTGCGACAACTTTATTTTATTTCACTTAAGCCACTTGGAAGCCACATGAAGCCACTTAAAAGCGGCTTAAAATGGGTTAAAAAGGATAGGGTGCTATCCAGAAATATCCTACCCCCTTGGTAGGATATTTGTGAGGTGGGGCCTGCACGAGCCCCGTCGTTTCTTTTCGCTAAGTAACGCACCCGCGAAAACCTGTCATTATGAAAGTCAACTGATGTGTTTTCCTAAATCCTTAAGACACCGTTTAATTGGGCGGTTTTTTTTTGTGAATTAAATGGGCAGTTTCTTTCATCGAATTAATTCAACGAATTGATGGGTCGTTACTTACCTTTTTTGTTTGTTGGCCTAATAATGAAATAAGACCAACAAGTCTTTTTGGAAGATTACTCGTTGAGAGGTTTTGTCAGAGATTCTTGTGCCTTCATCCTCCCTCGCGAAGAACGCGAAAAATGCGAAGAACACAAAGAACGCTGTCACCCTTGGAGTTGGACGACGCTTCATCCGAGACGTTCTTCCCCTCCCCGGTCTCCGATCACCAACTGCATGAGGTAAGAGTCTCGGATTTTCTTTTTAATCTCCCTTGTGGTTTTTACCGAAACACGGATTTAATTACTTATAATTAAATCTGTTTTTTCTTGGTCCATTGAGTTCGCCGACTCGATGCCGGATTCCGCGACGACGCGACACCCTTCCACGACGACGCGACGATCCCCTCCTTCCGTGACGAACAAATCTGCGAAGAACGTGCGTACGACGACGACTACGAGGTAGGGGTTGTTGTGAATAATTCCTTTTTCCCATGTTTTTTCCGTTGAAACTGAAGAACCTGATTCATAAAAAAAATTTATTTCATTAAAAATTGTTTTCAGATATGTATTCATGTGTTGAATAAATCCTCCGTAGTATTTATCTAACGTGGAGGGTGCGGGCCAAACAAACACGGCCCGACAACCCTCTGCTGTTCTTCGTTGTTGGGAGGATTTGACGGGCGATGACGGAACATGCCGCAATGGGAATTTGATGGTTCCGCAGTGAAGAACGGGTCCCGGGAGGAGCAACGGCGCAGACGGGAACAGAATCGGACCACCGGAGCGACTCTGGTGGTCCGCGGAAGCCGCCGGCGGTGCGGCGGCGCCGGTAACCGGAAGCGGCGGCGCCCCGACGCGCCACCGGACAAGGCCGTCGCGGCTGAAGTCGCGTCCAGCTGTCCATAGCGACACCCCGCGGGTGCCGCAGGGTAGTCACGCGGGGGCGGCGGCTCCCCCGAGCATCGCTCGGGTCGTCCAGGGCGACACCCCGCAGGTGCCGTGGGGGTGTCCCACGGGGGCGGTGGCTCCCCCCCGCGTCGCTCGGCCGCTCGGCCGAGCCGGGCCAGGTCGGACCGGGTTCGGCCGACCCAGGGGGGGTCGGGCCGGTTAGGGCCGGGCCCGGACCCCCCACCTTCGGACCGTTTCGGTCAAATTCCCGTAACTTGAGCTACGAGCCTCCAACTGACCCACCGTCAGCGGAAACATGATCCTTGGATCGAGACGGTCTTTTCGGTATATCACACTAATGGTTTCAGAATACTTTGTGTTCAACCGGGTTCGTTCGTACACGACACCAACCGGGCCCTCGGAGCGGAAACGCTCATATCTTGAGCTACGAACGTCCGATTGACGTGCCATCAGATTTGGTGGATTCTTCTAAGTGAGACGGATCTTTTCGCTCACTCCGCCCGAGGTTTGGACGTAGGTGGAGTATGGTCGGGTTGGTTTTACCTTAAAAACCAACCGGGCCCCTGAGACGAAAAAGCCAATAACTCTCAGACCGGGCGTCTGATTGACGCGCCGTCTGCGACGTTGAGTTCTGGTTGACGATACGGAACTTTCGGATACATCACCTTCGGACTTTGTGACAGTTGATGTATCAGCCTCTCGGCTCGTGGAGTGGACCCTCCCGAACGAGCTTGCTGTGTGCGGGAACTCTAGTGCTGGCTGCGACTGCTACTTCGACAGCGACGACCGTGCAGAGATCCTCAGTGGACTGCGGCGATGACCATGCAGAGATCCTCAGTGGACTGCGACGACGACTGTGCAGAGATCCTCAGTGGACTGCGACGACTACTGCACTCAGCGATCCTACGTGGATCAGTGCTACATGTCCTATGTGGGCCCGATCCTGTGTGGGTCCGATCCTGTGTGGGTCAGCGCTCAGCGGTTCTGTGTGAGCCAGCGCCTACAGGTCCTGTATGGGCCCGATCCTGTGTGGGTCTTTGCGGGGGTTAGTACCTATCGATCATTTGTGGGTCCGACGACTTAGATGGATCAGTTATCATCTCTATCGTCATCCGAAAAAGTATACCTTTGTGAGATGAATCTTGTGTTACTCTCCTTTGTGGATTGTGTTGAGCTATCCTCTGTGGATTTACTGTTTACTCTTCTTTGTGGATTGTGTTGAGCTATCCTATGTGCATTACTGTTTACTCTCCTTTGTGGATTGTGTTGTGCTATCCTGTGTGGGTATACGTTTTTACTTTCCTGTGTGGACTGGGTTGTGCTTGGGCTCGGACGATGGAGCCGAACGGGAATTGATGACTTAGGTATATGTATGGGAATATACCTAAGAAGTGTCGGTTGTTACTTCGTGATTGTATATTTCCTTTGTGGATTATCCTTTGTGGATTTCAGGAGACCTTCGGGGGTCTCAGGGTCCCTACTGAGTATCTTATACTCACCCCTGCACGGGCTATGCCCGCACTACGTTGTGTTGGTTGCAGACGACGGACAACGCTGATCGTGGTGGAGGCGTGCGGAGGAGGAGAGTACCTGGAGGTGGACCACTGGGCGGGACGTACTCGGAGCGGTCAGGTGGACCCGAGGAGTAGTGGAGGCTATCTATACCCACCCTTCAGGTGGGACTTCCAGAGGACGCCTCGACGCTACGGATTTTCCTTTCAGTTGTTGTTTTTCTTTTCAGTTGTACTTTACAGTTGGGCTTGTATTTCCGGCCCCTTTTACTTTCAGCACTGCTTGTACATTTTTTACTTAGTGTTTACTTTTCATCTTGCTTACTCTATGGTGCTTGTTTACTTTTCTAAGGCAATGCCTTCCCTTTTTACTGGAATTTACGCCTTGGGGCTAGTCACCAGCCCCTGGCCTATGGAAGTCTGGCTTGGGGTAGTCACAGCACGGGCCCCGAGGACGGGTCGTGACAAATTGGTATCAGAGGCAGTCGGTTCTACCGCAGTCTCTGATCATTCTTCTATGTGAAGCAATAGTGTTTAGCGTATTTAGTGTGGTTATCAGTCCAGGGAGTCCAGTGTTGGTGCGGCGGCCGACGTATCCGTACACCAGGACCCTGACTTCTGATTTCCGACTTAATGCACGAAAACATTGATTGCATGTGTGTTTCAAGTTTTCATTGTGATTACTTGTGTCAGCTCACCAGGTATACTGTTCTGACCGTGGCGCACTTGTTTCCTTTTCAAAATGGCCCCACGACGGATGCCAGCTAGGGTTCCGAGAGTAGAGCGCGATGACAGCCCGCCGAGCGACGATGCCTCGGTATAGGGCCCTTTGACAGCAGAGGCACCGACGGTACCTTTACCCGCCGAGCCCCCGATGCTTCCAGCGCCGACCGCTGACGATGCACGACCCCTCGGAGCTCTACATGAGTTCCAGCGCCAGCGACCACCAAGGTTCCATGGGGAGACGGACCCCCAGGCAGCTGAGCACTGGCTGGAGGCATTCGTCCGAGTTTTCAGGCTAGTGAGGACACCAGCAGACCTCATGGTGATCCTCGCGGCGAGGCTACTGCACGCAGCAACAGGACGATGGTGGAGCCTGATGCTCCAGTTGAACGATGAGGCCTCTCTCATATGGATGGACTTTGAGAGAGTCTTCCGCTCAGAGTTCTTCCCGGCCACCCTCCGTGCAGTGCGCATTCAGGAGCTTCATCAGCTGCGGCAGGGCAGCTTGACGGTCGCCCAGTACGCGGCGAGGTTCACCGATATTTCTCGCTACTAGACCGACATGGTACGAGAACCCTTCTTCCGGGCCCGGACCTTCGAGCAGGGATTGGGACACGAGATCATGGCATCACTGATCTCTCTCAGCATTCCGACCCAGGCAGGAGTACTAGAGCGATCCCTTCTGATCGAGAGATTTCTGGTTGATTCCATAGCGAGACCTACCGTAGGGCGGCAGGTAGCGGAGTCTTCGGCAGCAGGTAGCCGATGGATGACTCAGGGTTCTAGGCAGACCAGTCCTTCCGGCAGACGACCTCGGGACACTGGCTCAGCAGTGCGGGGCACATAGCACGGAGCCAGTCTTCTGAGAGGCAGGCAGTGCTACGCGTGCGGCGGGCAGGGCCACATGGCTCGTGATTTCCAGACCCGCCGTACCGAGGAGCATCAGATGGTGGAGGGGCCACCCAGGAAGAGGCAGAGGGTCGACCGTGGCAGACTTCAGGGAGGAGGCAGATGAGGTAGAGGAGCTGGCCGAGCAGCAGGTGGTGGGAGACGCTATGAGGCTCTGCCACCACCCCCACTAGGAGGCCTGCCCCGACCACAGGGAGCTGGTGGGTAGAGACAGGCACAACTCCAGGCAGCAGAGGCCTATGACCACGGCGCGCTAGAGATGATTCGAGGTATGATCTGTGTCTATTCCACCCTTGTTGCAATTCTTATAGACACATGAGTGAGTCACTCTATCATAGCCACTGCCCTTGTTCGGATCTCAGAGATTCTGACAGAGCCGTTGGCTCGATCCTTACGTCTAGAGATCCCTACGGGAGCAGACTCGATGATTAAACACTGGTGCCGGCAGTGTGATCTTACTCTAGGAGGATAGAGCTTCGGCTGGGATCTTCTTGTAGCAGTGTCGAGGCCTTACGACGTCATCTTGGGCATGGATTTGTTATCTACAGTCGATGCTCAGATTGACTGTTTTAGGCGCAAGGTGCGATGTTTACGCACCGACGGGAGCAGGTTCACCTTCACCGGTGAGAAGGGAGCCTTCGCAGCACAGGATGGACTCATGCAGAGGAGAGGGCAGCCCATCACTCATCAGTTGGCTAGCCTCATCCTTGGAGCAGTTGACGTGCGGAGTCCTAGTTTTCCTGCAGTGGTGGATCAGTATGCGGAGGTCTTTATCGATGACGTTCCAGGGTTACCTCATCGCAGATAGGTAGACTTTTATATTGATCTGTACCCCGGGACAGCCCCGATATCCACTCCAGCGTATTGGATGGCCCCCGCTGAGCTTCGAGAGCTGCGGGTACAGTTGGAGGACTTGCAGGGCAAGGGGTTCATCCGACCCAGTGTTTCACCCTGGGCTTCGCCGATTTTGTTCACCAAGAAGGCGGACGGGAGCTTGCGACTGTGTGTCGATTATCGTCACCTAAACCAGGTGACAGTGAGGAACAATTATCCGCTACCGAGGATTGATGACCTCTTCGATCAGCTCAAGGGAGCATGGTGGTTCTCGAAGAGAGACCTCATATCAGGCTATCATCACCTCAGAGTTCGAGACGAGGATGTGCAGAATACGGCCTTCAGGTGTCGGTATGGCCACTATGAGTTCTTGGTTATGCCTTTCAGTGTAACCAACACTCCAGCAGTGTTCATGAGCCCATGAACATGATCTTCAAGCCATACCTCGATCGATTTGTCGTGGTCTTCATCGACGACATTTTGGTGTACTCGACCACAGAGGAGGAGCACGCCTACCACATGCGGGTTGTACTAGACACACTCCGAGAGCACTATATTTATGGAAAGATCTCGAAGTGCCAGTTCTGGTTAAGTGAGGTCCACTTCTTGGGGCACGTCATTTCTGAGGTGGGTGTTGCTATGGATCCTGCGAAGATCGAGGCAGTGCTAGCTTGGGAGCCACCAAGGAGCGTGATGGAGGTGCGGAGTTTCTTGGGTCTAGCTGGATACTATCGGAGATTTTTTCCGGACTTCTCCAGAGTTTCGGCGCCACTCTCAGCTTTGACGAAGAAGGGGAAACCCTTTGTGTGGTCAGACAGATGTCAGCAGAGCTTTCAGGAGCTGAGACAGAGATTGACCAGCGCACCTATCTTGAGGTTGCCTGAGGAGGGAGTTGGATACGTAGTCTACTGCGATGCATCAGGTACCGGACTTGGGTGTTTCCTGATGCAGGAGAAGGCCGTGATTGCCTATGGATCACGTCAGTTGAGGCCTCATGAACATAATTACGCTACCCATGACCTAGAATTAGTAGCAGTGTTCTTCGCTCTGAAGACATGGTGGCACTATCTGCTGGGCGAGCGCTTTACAATCTTTTCTAACCACTAGAGTCTCAGGAACATCTTCTCGCAGAAGGACCTGAACCTGAGATAGCGGCGATGGCTCGAGTCCCTCCAGGACTATGAGTTTGAACTAGTATATACTCCTGGGAAGGGGAACGTGGTAGCTGATGCCCTCAACAGGAGGACGGGCATCCAGCTACTTGAGGAGGCGACAGAGCAGCTATCCGCCTTGCAGATATCATTCGTGGATAGGCATGGAGCGGCCTTCCTTCAGTCTCTCACAGTCACTCCTCCACTACTGCAGCGGGTCAGAGAGGCTCTGCGTGAGGATGCTGACTGTGAGACGCGGCGTGCACAGATATCCTCGGGACATGCACCTGATGGCTTCTCCTTTGGAGCAGAGCACGACATCCTTTTTAGAGGACGTACCTTGGTACCAGTCGCTTTACGAGAGGATGTGCTGAGTGAGTTTCACACTTCTACTTTGGCGGTAAATCCTGGAGTGGTGAAGATGTACCAGGATCTCAGACGACAGCACTGGTGGCCGAGCATGAAGAAGGTCGTGGAAAAGTTCATTTCACGGTGCCTCACCTGCCAGCAGGTGAAAGCAGAACATCTGGTACCAGCAGGATTGATACAACCCTTGGAGGTCCCGGAGTGGAAGTGGGACGAGATATCTATGGAAATCGTGACTGGAATTCCACGCACTTCTAGAGGTCACAACTCCATTTGGGTGATTGTTGACTGACTCAACAAGTCGGCACACTTCTTACCCATTAGAGAGCAGGGCTCAGTGGAGAACATGGGGCGTCTCTACGTTCAGGAGATTTTACGGCTTCACGGTGTGCCATCGACTATCGTCTCCGATCGGGATGCTCGCTTTACTTCCCGGATTTGGAAGGGGTTGCAGGAGGCGTTCGGGACGCGGCTACGTCTGAGCACCACCTATCACCCGCAGACGTATGGTCAGATAGAGAGGACCATTCAGACTCTCGAGGACATGCTCCGCGCATGTGTCCTCGACTTTGGTCGCAGCTGGGAGGACCACCTACCCTTGGTGGAGTTCGAGTACAACAACAGCTACCAATCCACCATTAGGATGGCACCATACAAGGCGTTGTACGGAAGGCCTTGCAGATCTCCTTTGTGCTAGACAGACCCTGGGGAGTCAGCACTTGTGGGACCAGAGATGGTCCGGGCCATGACAGAGAAGGTCCAGGTCATCCAGGAGTGGATGAGGACAGCTCAGAGTAGGCAGAAGTCATATGATGACAGGAGGCGGAGGACATTAGAGTTCGAGGATGGAGACCACGTCTTCTTGCGTGTCTCACCTCGACGTGGTTTGCAGAGATTTGGCCGAGGTGGCAAGTTGTCTCCACGCTTCATCGGGCCTTTCCAGGTCCTCAGCAGGATTGGATATGTGGCTTATCGCCTGGCTCTACCACCTCAGTTGCACCGGGTGCACGACGTCTTCCACGTATCTCATCTGAGGAGATGCGTGCACGACCCGACGCACATCATTGACCATGGGGAGCTAGATGTGGATGATGCAGCGACTTTTGCAGAGGTCCCAGTGGAGATAGAGGATCGATAGGAGCGGGTCCTACGTGGGCGATCGATTCCTCTTGTGTGCATCAGATGGCAGCACGGGAACCTCCGGGAGAGCACATGGGAGCAGGAGGCTCAGATACATGCTCAGTACCCACATTTGTTTCTCTAGTTTATGATGTATCTTTACGGGGACGTAAAGCTCTGATGTGGGAGTAATTTAAAGACCCGTAAATCTCAAGGAAAGTTTTTTCTTAATTTTCTTTGGAATTTTATAAGAACGCAGTTTCAGACGACACCTGATTCTGAGGCCTGGTGTGCCCGGAATCATTTTTCGAAGTTTGGCTCGGGTACGTTCAGTGAACGGATGAGCGGGTTTTTCAATCTTTTTAACTGGTGCCCGGAATCGAATTCTGAGGGCACCGATGAAATCACAGCGCCGGTATTCACTTAGAAATGCCTCTTCCGGAGTTGCGTTTTCTCAGGTGTGGTTTTTAATTTTTGGGTTTAAAGTTAAGAAATAAAATAATTTTGCGACAACTTTATTTTATTTCACTTAAGCCACTTGGAAGCCACATGAAGCCACTTAAAAGCGTCTTAAACTATGGTAAAACAGATAGGGTACTATCCAAAAATATCCTACCCCCTTGTTAGGATATTTTTGAGGTGGGGCCCGCACGAGCCCTGCCGTTTCTTTCCGCTAAGTAACGCACCCGCAAAAACCCGTAATTATGAAAGTCAACTGACGCGTTTTCCTAAATCCTTAACACACCATTTAATTGGGCGGTTTTTTTTCGTGAATTAAATGGGTGGCTTCTTTCGTTGAATTAATTCAACGAATTGATGGGTCGTTACTTAACTTTTTCGTTTGTTGGCATAATAATAAAATAAGACCAACAAGTCTTTTTGGAAGATTACTCGTTGAGAGGTTTTGTCAGAGATTCTTGTGCCTTCATCCTCCCTCGCGAAGAATGCGAAGAACGCGAAGAACGTCGTCACCCTCGGAGTTGGACGACGATTCATCCGAGACGTTCTTCCTCGCCCCGGTCTCCGATCACCAACTGCTTGAGGTAAGAGTCTCATATTTTCTTTTTAATCTCCCTTGTGGTTTTTATCGAAACACGGATTTAATTACTTATAATTAAATCTGTTGTTTCTTGGTCCGTTGAGTTCGCTGACTTAACGCCGGATTCCGCAATGACGTGACGCCCTTCCGCGACGACGTGACGATCCCCTCCTTCCACGACGAACAAATCCGCAAAGGACGTGCGTACGATGACGACTACGAGGTAGGGGTTGTTGTGAATAATTCCTTTTTCCCGTGTTGTTTCCGTTCAAAATGAAGAACCCAATTCATAAAACAATTTTATTTCATTAAAAATTGTTTTCAGATATGTATTCATGTGTTGAATAAATCCTCCATAGTTTTTATCTAACGCGGAGGGTGCGGGCCAAACGAACACGGCCCGACAACCCTCCGCCGTTCTTCGTTGTTGGGCGGATTTGACGTGCGACGACGGAACGTGCCGCAACGGGAATTTGATGGTTCCGCAGTGAAGAATGGGTCCCGGGAGGAGTAGCGGCACAGACGGGAACAGAATCGGACCACCAGAGTGAATCAGGTGGCCCGCGGTAGCCGCTGGCGCGGCGGCGCCCGCTGCCGGAAGCGGCTGCCGCGGACCTGCGGCCGCGCGGGTCCAGCGCACACGGACGCGACAAAGCCGTGTCTGGCTGTCCAGAGCGACACCCCAAGGGTGCCACGGGGTTGTCACGCGGGGGCGGCGGCTCCCACCCCCCCCCCCCCCCCCGCGTCGCTCGGGTCATCCAAGGAGACACCCCGCAGGTGCCGCGGGGGTGTCATGCGGGGGCGGCGGCTCCCCCCCCACGTCGCTCGTCCGCTCGGCCGAGCCGGACCGGACCGGCCCGGGGGGGGGGGTCGGGCCGGGTCGGCCTGGGCCCGGACCCCCCGTCTTCGGACCATTTCGGTCAAATTCTCGTAACGTGAGTTACGAGCATCCAAAAGACGCGTCGTCAGTAGCAACGCGATCCTTGGATTGATACGGTCGTTTCGGTATATCGCATTCAAGGTTTCAGAATTTTTGAGTTCGGCAGGGTTGGTTCGTACACGAAACCAACCGGGCCCTCGGAGCGGAAACGCTCATATCTTGACCTACGAACGTCTGATTGACGTGCCGTCAGCTTTGATGGATTCCTCTAAGTGAGACGGATCTTTTGGCTCACTCTTCCTGAGGTTTGGATGTAGGTGGAGTACGGTCGGGTTGGTTTTTCCTTAAAAACCAACCTGGCCCCTAGGACGAAAAAGCCAATAACTCTCAGACCGGGCGTCCAATTGATGCGCCGTCTGCGACGTTGAGTTCCTTTTGACGATATGGAACTTTTGGATACATCAAATTCGTATTTTGTGACAGTTGATGTATCAGACTCTCGGCTCGTGGAGCGGACCCTCCCGAATGAGCTTGTTGTGTGCGGGAACCCTAGTACTGGCTGCGACTGCTACTTCGACAGTGACGACTGTGTAGAGATCCTTAGTGGACTGCGGCGACAACCGTGCAGAGATCCTTAGTGGACTGCGACGACGACTGTGCAGAGATCCTCAGTGGACTGCGACGACTACTACATTCAGCGATCCTACGTGGATCAGTGCTACAAGTCTTGTGTGGGCCCGATCCTGTGTGGGTCTGATCCTGTGTGGGTCAGCGCTCAGCGGTTCTGTGTGAGCCAGCGCGTACAGGTCTTATGTGGGCCCGATCCTGTGTGGGTCTTTGCAGAGGTTAGTACCTATCGATCCTTTGTGGGTCCGACGACATAGATGGATCCGTTATCATCTCTATCGTCATCCGAAAAAGTATACCTGTATGAGCTGAATCCTGTGTTACTCTCCTTTGTGGATTGTGTTGAGCTATCCTGTGTGGATTTACTGTTTACTCTCCCTTGTGGATTGTGTTGAGCTATCCTATGTGAATTACTGTTTACTCTCCTTTGTGGATTGTGTTGTGCTATCCTGTGTGGGTATACGTTTTTTTCTTTCCTGTGTGGACTGGGTTGTGCTTGGGCTCGGACGTTGGAGCCGAACGGGAATTGATGACTTAGGTATATGTATGGGCATATACCTAAGCAGTGTCGGTTGTTACTTCGTGATTGTATCTTTCCTTTGTGGATTATCCTTTTTGGATTTAGGGAGACCTTCGGGGGTCTCGGGGTCCCTACTGAGTAGCTTATACTCACCCCTGCATGGGCTATGCCCGCACTACATTTTGTTGGTTGCAGACGACGGACAGCGCTGATCGTGGTGGAGGCGTGCGGAGCAAGAGAGTACCTGGAGGTGGATCACTGGGCGGGACGTACTCGGAGCGGTTAGTTGGACCCGAGGAGCAGTGGAGGCTATCTGTACCCACCCTTCAGGTGGGACATCCAGAGGACGGCTCGATGCTGCGGCTTTTCCTTTCAGTTGCAGTTTTTCCTTTCAGTTGTCCTTTACAGTTGGGCTTGTATTTCCAGCCCCTTTTACTTTCTGCACAACTTGTACAGTTTTTACTTAGTGTTTACTTTTCCGCTTTCTTACTCTGTGGTGCTTGTTTACTTTTCAAAGGCAATACCTTCTCTTTTTACTGGGATTTACGCCTTGGTGCTAGTCGCCAGCCCCTGGCCTATGGAAGGCGGGCTTGGGGTAGTCACGACACGAGCCTTGAGGACAGGTCGTGACATATATAATATATTTAGGGTCCCAATTATATATATAGTTTATTAAATTTTAAAAATAATATATTTTAATGAAAAATTAAATAATGATTTTAATGTTTGTAAATAGTAATTAATTTAGTTTAGTGTTTTTAGTCAACAAAAATATACTTTGAAAAAACCCATCTATGGAAGCCACAAGGTATAGCTTATATTCAATATTGTGGGATCATGCTCATCCTTAGGGGAGAGCCAGCCCTAGCAGCCACATGGAATCAGAATGATGCAGGCATTTTTTAGAGACTAAGTCTATGTGTGGGCACATAACACCTTCATAGTGTGCATGATGGAACGAAAGGGGGAAGATGGAAAGACATCTCCATGTTTGCCTATGTAGTGGGATCTTTGTGCTGATCCTAGAGCATTGGATAATATAGTGGATTATATTGCAAACAACATATGTTAACACCACATGGAGAATAATATTTCACGTAGAACATGGACACATGTTACTATTCACACAAATAAAACTAATACATATATAAATTACTATATGATATTTTTTATTCCCACTATATAATTTCCTCAACACCTCATATCCTTCCCTCACACACTAAGTAAAAAACCTCCATTGTCATATTCTACCTCTGATGTATAACTTTCCCGCTCCCAGCTCAGATAACCGATAGATGGATCAAATCTATATACCCATTACCTCCACTATCATCTTCCTTATGTGATAAATCCAAAACCCTCATACTACTAGGTAAGGAGGATAGACTATACAAATAAATATTGGCCACAATTATTGACAACATTGATATCATTCATGGAAAATTCCATAATCGAAGAAAACCTATCAAGGAAAAATGAAGAGTATGAAAATATATGAGTTTTATGAATATTTATAATTTTATCAATCATTATTAAATATTTTGGATCTTTTGTGGCGCTGATATACTTCCATATTCATTGGGTTACAATAGTATTATGTCTTGAAGGATATATATATATATATATATATATTATCTAGAAATAAAAAAAATTCATATCAAATTGAGTATCTTTCATTACAAAATGGAAACTCCGAATTGTTTTTTTATTCATCACTGAAAATATTGGTTTACACTCTGACTTTATAATAATAATACCTAGTTATCATTTCAATTGTTGTGGCATTAAAATCCATTATATAAAATGAAAACCAAAATTATGCATGTAGTATAAATTCTAATTTTTTGAAGAATAAAAAATAGAATCTTGTAAATCAGTTACCATTGATATGGGTCTTAATTCTCAAATCATAGTAATATTATAGTGTGTAATCTATTATTTCAATAAATAATAATTCAGTTTCCAAAATTTCTATATATAAAAATCCTCCTAACTCATTGGGAACCCCAACTCTTACTACCTAGCTTCTCGCTTTCTCTCAATACATTTTTCAATAAATGGAAGTAAATATTGTCACTGCTAAAGTATTATTAACATCCCATGTTTAAGGTAAAGTAAAATATTTTCTAAAACCCCAAGTTATTTTTTCAAAAATACATATAGAATAGAATTTTTCATAATTACAATTTTATAGTATTCAAATCCCCAGATGAAATGGAAAAACATGCTCTCAATAATAATTCCATTTTTCATCAAGGATTGTAAATTATATTTGATATCTTCGCATTTATTTTTCAAAATATAGAGTAGGGGAAAGAAATTTTTTAGGATATTTTTTAATCCATTTTTGTGATGGTTTTGTTTTGTGAACATTATTTATGATATTTCATGTAGTTTTTAAATTTTTAAAATTATTATTTTATTCATTTAATTTTATCTTATATTTTCCACGTTATTCATTATTATGGGTATAGAAACACACTATATGTATTTTTTAAAATTCATGAATATTTATAAAAACAAATTCTTAAATATAATATTATTGAAGTGTTTATAAATGACACCTATGATTGTATGGACTCATTCTAATATTATAGATTCTTCATTATAGTAACAAATATTATCTTTTATTAAATATGAAATTATTTTTCTATATGAAATTAAATTATATATATGATTATTTTTAATTGTTGTTTGAATATACTTATACATTATAAAATTACATTATAAAATGATTAATATATATTTTTTTTAGCAATTTTACATTTCTTATGATGATGAGGAATGGGGAGTGAGGCCATAACATCAAGGGGAATTTGTTCAGTATTGTGAACATCAATACCCTTACTATGTTCATGGTTTTCTTAAATGTTTTTTATATAATTATATTTTATATAGGTATATTTAAAAAATTAAATCATAAATAGTTTTTAGGATAAATTTAAATTTATATTAAATGTATTTTATTTCAGAGAAATGGTATAATTTTTTTAAAACATATGTATTCTCTAAATTATTATTATAGTAACACTTTTTAAGAAATTTAATGAAAACCAAAATCTATTTTATGTAAATACTCAACTAGAATAAATATATACATAAGAGAGGGAGGGGTGAATCAGTGATGGATTCTTCTTTTATGTTATGTTTCTTATAAAACATCATTCTCCTCCTATTAAATGTTTCTCACTATTTTGATGAAAGATGTTTACACATCCATAGGAAGAAAAGTATTTATAAGGTTCACAAATCAATATGAGTATCTAGATCTTGTCATATTTTGTAAAGAATCTATTACAACCAAATGCAATAGAAAATAGTTCTTTTTCTAGATACAAAAAAAGGATATACCCATATAGTTATGTAGCACTATGATCAATAAAAAAGTGCATGATTTTATTCTCAAATTGATGATGGTAATCAGGTTTTTGTAAACTATTAATGAACATTCACCATTTGGTTCAAAAATTATTTATATACTACATTATCCCCTTCCACATATATAATATTCAAAACACAGTTCTTCCCTTTGATACCTAGTAGCCGGTATAATATTCAATTATAAAATTGTTTTTGAGAAATCCATATGACTGGCTATTCTGATTCCCCAATCCAATTCATCAGTCTATAAAAACATTAGAAATAAAACCCTAGAAAAAATTCTATACAATATCTTTAATCCTTATAAATCATAGCTATATTTCTCTATTTGATCAGATTACATCTTCGATCTTATTAAACTTTTTTCAAAAAAAACCTCTGGAAAAGGCTTTATAGACACATATTCTATCTTCCAAAACATTCACCACTCTCTCTCTCACCTTTAATTTTAATTGTGTCCTCCCATAATAATTTAAAATCTACTTATTTCTATTTATAGTTGTTCTAAGAGATAATTGTGAGTGAAAATAACATATAATTCCATTGTATCCAAATTTACAAAAACATGAATTTAAATTACATTTTCGAATTTATCATTTACTCTTTTAGAAAATATCAAATATTATTTAAAAATTTATAATCTTCTTGAATTATCTCAAAACATGAGTAGACTACATATATCCTAGAAATTATTAATTCTAATAAGAATATCCAATCTGAATTTCATCATTATTATGAAAACAAAATGAATTGAAGACTCCTAATACCAAATAATTTTTTTCCAAAATAATATAAAAAACATTAAAACAATTTTAAAAAACATTAAATTATAATGTTCTATACCAAATTAAAATTATGAAGTTATTATGTCATATTAATTATTCAAAATTTGGTGGACATCAACAACCCCTTGAAAAAACAAAAGGGAAACTCTGAAAAAAATAATTCATTTATTTAATATATTAAAAGTTCATCAGGCTTATGATCTAGTATTTTAAGAATCCCAATATCTGATGTATTATCATTTTCATCATGCATCTAATCGATTGGTCTATACATAACTCTGATGAATCAATAACAATGATCATTTTAAAAATAATTACAATCATGAGAAAATGGTACATAATTCTCAATTTCATGGTCTTATCATCATATCTCATCTGAGGATTCATGACACAATGGAAGACAATTAATAAGTATTTTGATTTATTAAAATGTTTGAATAAATTTGTGATCATCATCAGTTATTTTTTTGCCTATAACTTGTCCCAACAACACTAACTCATTAAATCCATTGGTCACAAAAATTCCTAATCACTAATTTGTGTAATAAATTTTTTTTATCTCCAATCTAAATATGCATATTATTATCATCTATATTAAAAAATATTTCTGGTTAATTGGTGCTACAACTAATTTGATAGATCCATGGTGCACCACATTTGATGGTTCGGCTTAACCAATGGATCAGTTGATCATTACTTCAGTAACATAAAACATCCCAATCACGTAACTACTTCAGCATCTAGTACCACTCATGCAAATGCATAGGGAAGGGAAACCGTTTTATTTTAACTTTTCCTCTTCTAGAAACATATGCTTGTATTATTACATCCTCATTACATCGATAAAATAATTATCAATATTGAATCATTAGAATAGCATTGGAAAGTTCTATGACGTTTCATCCTTCCAGCAACTTTTGTCTTTGTATCTGAATTTCAAACCGATTTGAAGAACATGGAATAAATCACAATATTTTATTCCATTATATAAAAATATTTTGATCACATGATTTCAATCAAAATGTGAAATTCGAAAAATAATAGTAAGATTCAGAAAAAAATTCTCATTCTGATCAAAGAATTCATACTAGACTCATTCTGTGTATGATAATCAACTTCTCTAACAAATAATTTTCAGAATAGAAAACCAAAATTTATGTAATTTTATCTCAAACATGCATTTGATCTTCTATGGAATGTACACCTATGTCTGATAATTATGAACCTAAAAGGATATATGATTTTCATAATGAAAATAAAATACAAAATATTCATCAACAACATCTTTCATTGTCTGAAAACTAACTTTTAGGAAACTTGGTTGCCATAATGTCCCTCCTAGATTTTTTTACTAAACATGATGAATAAATGAGATTGTTTACATTAATAGATGTATTACTTTCCAAAAATTATAATCCTACATGAGATTAATAATTTTAGTTAATTTGAATCCTTGAAATCAGTTCCATGCTATCCAAATTCAATGAATTATGAAGCTTCTTCAATTTTATAATTTTTCTTGACATCTTAATCATTAATTTTTCAAAACATCATTCATTTCAAATGTAAAATGTTTCCTAAAATAAATTAAAAAAACTATTAGATCATTTCACAAAAATACATGATGAGATCACTACTTACCCACAATTCCCATTATATATATTCTTCCATGATTGGTTATGAACATATCAAGGGGTGGATTTATGAAACATTATATTATACCTATTTAAAAACTATCCAATGAAATGGAGAGATAGGGGATCAAAAAACTCATACATAGAGAGAATTAGGTTGCACACCCATGTTTGACATCATTTAGAAGAATTAATAATTTGGTAATAATTGATTTTTGAATACGTCAGTAATTTGTTCTGATATAGGATCATAATATAACATGAGTTATTTATAGTCCACATTCTCTTCCATGAAATGATATTTAATATATATATTTTTTGAATGATAATTTTGAACAGTATTTATTGGACAGTTAAAAACTTTTTTTATGACAATTTAAGAGAAGAAATGAAATTACATTAACAAGTATGTCTTCTAGAAGAGTCATTATCCACATTTTTTTGTAGAAACATTAGTTGTAGAATCATAATCAATTTAGTCCATCGTATATGTTTTCAAGTTTTTCTCAGTATTCCATCTTACAAAACCTTCTCCCAAAATAAAATATCCACCTCATTTGGATCGTCTATCATCTACACTTCTATCAAAATTGGCATTGTAGACCCAAAAAATCAACCAATTTTGAGCTATTGTACCTATTTCTAAAATATTTTTTTCCTTTATATATATATATGATAAATAATTTTTCCATAAAACATGTGTGATTATTTGGGAATTTCTTGGAATCTTGCACATAATTTATCAGTATAAATAATTTATTCTCTTGAGGTAGTTAGATACAAGACACCCCCAATCTACTTCTGAAACTATATAGAGTCAATATATTTACATTATCTATAATTATTAAACTTGGTTCCTCAAGATTTTTTTTGAAAAAAGGATTATAATTTTCCATTAAAAACTTCTTAGGATGCTCTTTTCATAAATTTAAATGGAAATATAAATTTTCTTCTTCTTTTCTGAAATATATAACCCATGAAAGTATTTCATTTCCCCATGAATGGGAATTTAATATAATTTCTTAATTTTTTTCACCAAACTATTTACACCATACTTTTTCATATCAATAAATGACAATTTCATCAAAATATATAAAAACAATTATGTAAATCTCTTGAAATTATTTGAAATATAGATTACTATCCACCCTTCCATTAATAACGTTCAACTTAATCTTTTAGGAATCCAATTTGGAGTATGACACCCTTGGATATTTCATTATATCATATGTGAAATCCTTCAACTTTGGCACATATATTTCATCCATTAAAATGAAAAACCAATATTATTGATCAACATAAACATCTATATCATGTTTTCAATTCCGAAAGGCTGACATCAAATATTTATGAAAAAATTTATAACCTCATTGTGCAATAATTTCAAAAAATATTATAATTATTTACAATATAGGAACTAGTGGAAAGGTCTCATAACAATCAATACATTCATTCTATGAGTAAACATTGAAAACCATTCTTTATTTTTTTCTTATAATTTCAATGTCTTAATCGAACTTTTTCTAGAACAACCCCTTTGTACCAACTGTAAATTTTCTTATGTGTGCATTCCCATATATAATTATTCTGAATATGATCCAACTCTTCATCCATAGAATGAATCCATTTTGAATTCTCAAATGTTTCATTATCATATTTTGAATCTACTTTTATATTTACTAATATATGTGTAATAAATTTTAATGTTTTTCCTATTTAAACATTTTGATGTTGATCACCAATTATGTTTTTACATTCTACATTATTCCTCATACTAGGATGTGATGTTAGAAATTATTCATAATCAATATAAATTGATGTTTCTAATTCATCTATTTCTCATCCATCCCAGTTTTTTCAATTTTTAATATGTTTATTGGTGAAACTTCATTCCTCATCTTCATCTTCATCATTTTCATGTACTTGAATAGTAAATTCCCCATAATTATCAAGAAATTTTTCATCATTATAATAAAACATATTCCCTATTTTATTTTTGAAACAACTATATCCTCTTTTATCTAGATAATTTCCAAAAAAATTCTGCATTCACCACTCAGATAAAATATTCAACATTTTACACCATTGTGGATTCTGATGTTGGGATACCCAAAATCTCTATTTCATTTCAAATGTAGAGTTTTTTAGAAAACATTTCATAATAAGTTATATCATAACATTACCAATTGAAACATCAATTCTGGAAATAGATAGATATTCACATAGCTTCATTCCAAAAGTAATGAGAATAACCATGTTCAAGTAACAATGTATTCCTTATTTCAACCAAACATCTATTATTCCTTATAAAGACACCATTTTTTATGGTGTATATAGAGCATTGAACTCATACTAAATTAAAAAAAATTCAACATTAATTTGGGATACTTCATTCTTTTATTCCACGTCATTTTTCATTCTCAGCTTCTTCATATAATAGCCACATTTCATCCCATATATTCTCTTAAAACATTTAAAAACTTTAGTGTATCCGAATTATGTTTTAGATACAAAACAGAAGTTATGTGAGTAAAATAATAAATAAAAGAAACGATGAAATTATCTCTGAATAATGACTACTTTTTCATATTAACCCATATATTTTAAAATGAATAAGTTTCAATGGTTAATTTGAACGAATATAGACTTTATTATGCACAATGTTTTTTTATCATTCCTTTCATGATGTTTTCACAACAAAAATTTATAATTTTTTAAATATCAGTAATACCACATACAATATCTTTATTTGATAATTAAATCATATTTATATAAAACATATTCCCCAAAATTATATGACACAATTAATTTTGTTCCATTATTATTAAGTAACATGGATTTTGACCATCACATACTTTAAAAAAGATTATTTTTATAAGTTGGCCTCTTGTAAAATCTTCTATATCTTCTTATATTTTCAAAAAAGATCTATATTTTCTTAAAAATTTGTCTTCATCAAAATATTTTGAAATACTAAACATTTTTTATTATAAAGCATCTAAAAACAAAAAATAATGGATTACAAATTTTCTTGCCAAATATTTGTATATTAAAAAACCATTAATTGTAGGGATTCATCATTATCCAATTTCATTATTCATTCATTAAAGTCTTTCACATTCTTCAACAATTTCAAATATCCCATAAAATAATAATAAAAAAAATTCTAGATAAAATGTTGTTCTAATAATGAAGCATTGACAGTAGTATCAATAAAACGATCAATTTATTCTAATTTAACATTCTTCAAATCTGGATTCTGAGAATTTTTAAAAATATTTTCTTCTGTCAAAAATAAAAAATGACACCCTTTTACAAGATATCCATGTTTTTCACATATATAAAATATAGTTTCAAAAGTATTGAACCTATTTAAAATTTTCAATAATTATATTTCATATTACATCCACTGAGATTATTGATTCCACATAAAATGTTTCTTTCTGTAACTCATGATACAGTTAAAATATTGTTGGTTAAACCTATACATTTTTTTCTTATTCCAAAAACCTTCCCAATTATAACATTCACTATCTCTATAATTGTGAGTTTCGTATAAAAAAATCTTATCATTCACATAAAAACATTATTGGGACACAAAATCTAGGTTATTACCTATAATATTCTTATTTAATTCGGATATATTCCTAATAATAATTGAACAAAAAATAGTATAAATACTTTTTCAGGAATCATTAATTTTTTAAGCTTATATATTCCTTATTTTTTTAGTTTTGGCCATATACCCAATTACTCTATCTATATTCTTCTTAGGTGAAACTACAAAATTATTTTCAACCATTAATGGTAAATTTTATAGATACTTCATAGGTTCCTCCTTGTTCTAACATTCACTAGTATCCGATATGGAGTTCTAAAAACATGTAATTCCCTACATAGATTTCGAAATATTTTTTTTAATAATTTACAACTCTTCTAATATTTCTTAAAAAATTAATTCATTAAAATCATTCTGATTCTTCTCTTTCTCAAGGGACTTATTTAGACAGTCAACCGCTACAAAAAAGGTTTTTTTTCTCTTCAAGATTACATTATTGAATGTTTTTTTCATTCATTCTTAATATTCTTTGTTTTTTAATATTTAGTAACTTTTTTATGAATTATTTCCATCCTCACATACTACTAATCACAAAAACATCACTATTAACTATTTCAATTATTGTATTTCCTTCAAAAACATCTAAAAACATTTTATCTATAAATCACATTATTATTCTTATTCATCTTTAGAAAAAAAAATATTATGATTTTGGATTTGGATACCATTATATCCTTTAAATTTAAATAATATTTTGACATTTCACCACAATTCATCCAAGGCCTTATGGGCCTTCAATTCTCTTTATCAATATTTTCTTCATTCTTTCTTCAAGGGTAATTTTCCACCAAGTTCCCAACAACTCCATACTAAAAAAAATTTATTGGTACCTTCCCTTTAAACATCACTATGTTTATTTTCATATTTATTGAAAACAAGGATAATAATTCATAAATATTTTTACATAACTCATTTTCATATTTATAATCACTATCTTCTTCTTTGATAATATTATAAAACATTAATTTCATGGTATATTTTAATGATATTTGTCGATAAAATTTTTTTAGAATCAAAACACATTACAAAATAATTTAATAATTAATGACATTATTTTAAAGATCATCCAATGATTGAATTTCAAGATCTCAATATTCCAAAGACAAAACATCATTATTATAGTTATTAGAATGAATTCTCAATATATTTTCATCAATAGTTTAATGATCTAGCTTTTCACCATGAAACATTATGGTTCTTATAATAAAATTAAAATTTCTAAATAATTCTCCAATATATTCTTACTCACCCATATTGATATATTCATACTTCAGCCACAAGATTTGTAACCTTTCCTTATTTCATTTTTATTTCCTTCATAAATGTTTGTCAACTTTTCTTATGTAACATTTCTAGTAGAAACACCATTCACTCTTAGAAACAAAAATTAAGATAGAGGGTAGAGTAATACATTCTAATATCTTCCATCATTATCTTCTTTCATCATATTCACTAATGTATGTAGAACATTCTAGGAAAGAGGAGAAAATCCATCTATACCAGCATATATAACGTCATACCCTAAAGATATAACATATGGAAACATTAAATTTTTTCAGATATGTTAGTAATTATAATAAAATACCATAATACTTTTACAATTCAAAAAAATTCAAATTTTATATCACAAGATATATTAAAAAACATCATGAAATAGTAAATAAGGGGAACCAAATCTCAGATATAAATAGTATAGGAAAAACCGGGATCAATGTATCACTATGAGGCGGAGGGGAAAATCACTGGAAGTATTTTATTTGATATTATCTTTATTATAAGATTTCCTTAGAACCCTATTAAAAATATATCACTTTATTAATAACAATATTAAAACATCAATAAAAATATAAGTATTTATAGTGTTTAATACTAAATAAGAGTATAAGTTCTATGGTAACGTTTTAAATTAATCTAATAATACAAAATACACAACAAAACAAAGAATAATGTGGACCAAAAAATATGACATACCATTACACTTGCGTATCACTTTGATAAAAACAACTGTTTATGTGAATATGTTTCCAGTTATTATGTAGATCATGTATTTGTAAAAAGTATTGAAACCTTCAATAGTTTTTTCAAAACATGTTTTTATGTTACCCAATTACCTTCCACTAATTTAATTATTTGAAACACACTTCTTCAACATAGTACCAAGTAACTGGTATAAAATTTTCCATTGTAATTTTTTTGAATGATTTGTCTGATGGTTTAGACTGATTCTTCAATATGAAAAATAGAATGGAAATAATACATTATATTAAATTTTGAAATATTTGTTCATTCCCTAGAAATCACGGTCCAATTTCTGGGTCTAATCCAGTAAAATATTTCGTCTTATTATTATGCGTCGAAAACAACCTAAGGATAACTCTGTCTTGAGACTTATTCTCTCCTCCAAAATAATTAGCACCCTATATATATATATCTTTATATGTGACCAGTGTTCTGTCATAGAAATTTACAATGTACTTACTTCTATTCAATGGTTTTACATGAGAAGAATGAGTGAAAAACCACTTTCACTTTCCCACACAAATTTTTTTCAATAATATAAAAAATGGAATAAATTTTTTAATTTATCACTCTCTCGTTTATAACATATCAACTCGTAATAACTAATCTGAATGATTCTAAAATATTTCCACAACATGAGTCATCTTCAAAAATTATATTATTTATTTGGCGAAGAAATTGACATTCATATTTTCTTCAATATGATGAAAATATAAAACAACTGAAGACAGGTCTTAGAAATTATATGCACCAACATAAAGAAATAAATTTTTGGATCTATTTAAAAAAATGAATCCTCATTCTAATGATCTATTACAAATTGAAATTCAGAAGTTGTTCTACCATAAACATCATTTTATCTTTTATATCCTTCAACAACCCCTTGAAAACCATATAGAGAAACTCTTCTAAACTATTCTTCTTTTCTTAAATATTTATAAAATTCCTCAGATTTATGATCCTATGTCCAATGAAGTCTGAAATTTGATAAATTATCGACATCTTCATCATACATTGGATGGAGTATTCACTACTTCCCTCTGATAAATCAGTGTAAATGATTTTTTTATAAATATGGAACTACTAGAAAAAAATAACTGAATTCTCATTTTTATTTTGTAGATTCATGAATCATCCTATGATTCTCACAAATTTGAATAAAATAAACATTAATATTTTTTGTGAAAATGGATGAATACATTGTTGAACATCATCAAGCTTTTCGTTCCTTCATCTTGACACAACTCCTCGAACTCATTCAATTCATTGGTCCCAAAACTCCCACATTTTGATTTGTGTCAACAATCTTCTCTCTCTATGGTTGATATATTCATTGAAATTTATTTTTTAGTGAAAAAGATGTATGATTGAAAAATGAAAGAAATAACCCAGTGAATCAGTAGAACACCATATCAAATGGACTAGATTTTCCGATGGATCGGTTGATGAGTACTCTAGATAATTCAATATACCAAGTCAACTAACATATTTATCCTATTGTACCACTAATACATATGCAATAAGAACAAAAAACATTTATATCAAACATATATTATGTATAAAATACATAAGATTATTCATTTTGAAAACCGTTGGAGGAATATTTAAAGAGACATAAAAATTTAATTTTCAATTCATTTATTCCTATAAAAATGATCAAAAGAATAATTTTAAAAAAAACATTCATTGAGGTTAATGAATTAAAAAAATCCAACATTAAATCTTTCATAACGAGGTTTATAATGTAAATTACCCCTTATATAATACATTAAAATTTTAATTTTGTATGGAAATTTTTTTTATGAAAGTAAAATTTCGTAAAAATATACCTTTACAACCATTTGTTCATAAATAAAATTATTATTAAAAATATTAGAATAACATGGATATGGGAGAAAATGAGTAGGAAGGGAATGAATAAAATAGTTTTTTTAAAATAAATTACCTTATCATGTGTCAAACTCATCAAATATATAATTTATTTTCCTAAATAATAAAATTAGGGTAATTATTTATTTTCTTAATAAATATTTAATTATTTATTATTAATTTTTTTTCATGTTATAGCGGATATCATTATCAATTAACTTCACATCAGACATTTTAATAATATGAGGACCATATGTCCAAAATTAATTTGGTATGTGGACTATGATAAATGAGTTCATTGTTTTGAAATGTTAAGATATATAATAATTAAATAATTATAAATTTAGTAAATTAATTTTACCATTAAATTCAATCATGATATATGCTTGTGGAAAATGAAATACTTTATAATCTTTGAGATGGTAGGATGTATGTACAGATGAGTGATATTTATATTTTTAATGATCATGGTCAGT
The DNA here is from genome assembly GCA_963277665.1 of Viscum album. Lineage (NCBI taxonomy): Eukaryota > Viridiplantae > Streptophyta > Magnoliopsida > Santalales > Viscaceae > Viscum > Viscum album. The sequence continues at coordinate 278,696,793 of OY728161.1, read as the reverse complement.
ACAATGGGAGTATTAATTTATCATTATATAAATATAATTATATAATAAATATGATATTATTTATTTAAATATTATTAAATAAATAATACAAGGTACATTGGGAAGAGAAAAAAATCACATCACTTCATGGTGGTGGTAGAACACACACACACATAAACGACATCATCATTTTTCAGTAAATGGAAAGGTATAAAAGAAAAATTTGTATTAAATATTAATATCATTATAATTTTCATGAATATTATTTATATATAATATATTATTATAACCATTTGTAATATGTATGTATGGATAATGAATTACATTGGTCCACAAGGCCATAGTCCATTGATCACATTAAATATGTTTTAGTTTCCCATTTGATGGAAGGGGATATGGATATATATTATTAGATTTATATAATAACATATCAAAATATGGATATTATTTTTATTTTTTATTTTTATATTAACATTTATGAATTATATTTTTAGGATATAGAAGAAGAAAAAAATGAATCATCTTCCTTAAGAACTAATCAATAAAATTAGTAAAGATATTATGGTTTACAACAGAAAAATTCTTAGGATGGTTTAATGATTGAAAAAGAACTCAATGATGTGGGTATGTATGAAAATAAATCATTTTGGTACGAATTTACTGAACAATTTTTTTCACATGTGAAGACAAGAGAAGTGTATGTACCCTTTGATAATAGAGGGGCCAGGCACCCATGGAATTTATTAAAATATCAAATTAATATAAATTAATTTTCATATGAAAATGTCCCCAATTTAGTAAAATCTGATTCCAAGATATGTTGTAGTATAAATTATCTAATTAAATTAAACTTTTTCATTTTTAGGTGGTGATTTCACCCTTATCTATTTAATTTAACCTATGTTATTTCAATTTGACTATTATTTCATTAATAATGGTTATACTCTATAGGTGTTAGGAATGATAATATTAAAAGAAAAGAGGACCATAAATGGACTATAGAATATATTATGAATAATATTATATTCATTTTAAATAAAAAATTCTTTTTTGTAATTTTAAATAATTAAATAAAATATTGTTTTTTATATTTTATCATTACTGTCAATTTTGACACAATTCATGTAACATGATTTTAATAACATCAATAAAAATATTTAATTAAAATATATACCTCTAAAACTAAACAAATATTTTATAATTATATAAAAATGTTATGGAATTATATATTTCGTTCAAATTATATTTCTTTTAATGGTATTAAAATATTTTAATTAATATTTTTATTTAAACAATTTTTGTGTTTGTATTTCAAAATCATTTTTAGAAAATTCTTCATCCCTAAAAAATAAAAATAAATTTCCATGTCTCTAAAATTATTAATATTTCATATAATGATTTATAACTGATCATACCATCTTTTTTCCAAAAGAAAAAATATTAAAAAAATTATACAACGAAAATACAATATTTAGTTTTCTATACTTAATGTATTATAATGGTCAAAATAAATTATGTAATGAAAAAAGGACATATATTAATAATTATCATGATTAAGGATGAATTATATATATCCAATAAAATGAATTTATTTTTATGGTTACTTATCAGTACTTATGAAATTATTTTCTCCTAAATTTAGCCATTTTACCTTTACTTGTGTAACAAATATTTATTACAGTTACTAAACATAATGATCAAAAAATAATAAGAACATATTTTTAAAAAATAAAAACCATAATTACAATCAAGGAATCATTTTTCATGATCTATTAAATATAATAAGAAACTTTTACATTAAAATTATTTCAAAGAAAGTGACAAAAAATGAATTTAAAAAAATAACTTTTTTAAGAATATAATTATTTTCATTTAAATATCATGTATATAATTAATTATAAAGAACATAATTGGATTTATATTATTAAAATAGACTTATTAAAATTTCAAAAAAAACACAGAATAGAATTAATTTTTAAAAACACGAAATGAATGGAAAAATTCTAATAAAAAATTTATTTTTTACTATTTATTAAAAAATATAACATATTAAAAACTTCTCTGCATTTGAACATATGTTAATTTTGAAAATATAAAATGAATAATGATATAAATTTTATCAAATAAGATTTATAAATTTTTTATCTATTATTTATAATATTTTTTTAAAAATAATGAAATAATGGCCATTTTTTTAAGAAAATGTATTTTTGAAGAAATAAATGACTTTACAAAAAAATTAATCATTTGATAATAATTATTCACAAATATATATTGAGTAAGAACAATATGTTTATATACTAAATTATATAATCATATTTATACTATTTAATTAAATATTTAGTTTATACTAATTATATTTAAATAATTACATTTCACGTTTCGTTGATACATGGTGTTTTGTTTCTTATAGGGTATTGAACATGTTTATAAATATTTTTTTAAAAATAGTTTGTTACATTATCCACTTATTAATTAATTTCATCCTCAAAATATGTATTTTATCTTGATAATAAAATGTTTTAATTCTAAAAAAACCCTTTTTATAATCCCAATCATAATAATGGTTAGCAAAACAATATCCTGAGAAACTAAAAGGAAAAAATAACCAACATCTAGAATAAAAAATTACATTATTTCCACATTAGGGAACATTACAATGAATCTAAAATTTGAAAATAGAGGTAAATTTTAATATCAATATAATGATGGAGAGTGATAGATAACATTGATCATAAAAAACTGAATGGTAATAATTAAATTAACGACTGTAAAACCATAAAATAATGAGGTCTGAAGTAGACCATAATGTAATCATAAAAGACGTTAATAGGATTATGTATTTTACAATGATGCATTCATAATATATGAGGAATTAAATTACCATTTAGACTATGAAAATAAGAAAATATTCATAAATTAGTTATATATTTTCAACCTCTAATTAATTTCAACAAAAGTTTTATATTTTTCACCTAATGATGAATGTTCAAGATGGATTTTATGCCCCTAATGCCCTAGAATAAACATATAATGTATCACATTATCCAGAAAAGGATAAAAATCTATTCCTCCAATAATTATATATTATCCAAAATAAAAAATATTAGAAAAATGAAAGGTAATTTAAAAAATTAATAAACAATATTTAGATGAAATAATACATTAATATCAAAAATTCAATAGAATTACCCAAATCTCAAATGAAATCATTATATAAATACATATCCTAAAAATTCAATAAAATAGTCCCCACTTAGATTGAAATAAATTCATTATAATTATTTGATTGCGTATTCCCCCAAATTTAACATTAAGCTCGCTAAAAAATAAATAACTCTTATGGTATCCCACTAATAATTTATATGTCTTAGTTATATAATTCCATGATATGGTAATCATTTTCAAATATGATTTGAATAAAAAAATTACATTATAATCATATATAAATCCAACAGATAAATAAACCATTAATCCCATAATAAAATCCCAATATATTTTGTTTAACATAACCATATAGTGTTTCCCAAAATAGAGTGATATTATTTTGAATTTTAATTAATGTCTTAATCCATAAATCTTATTTCAGTATCATGGTTATCTATAATATTATACACATGTTACGAACATCATCTAAATATTTTTCTATGAAGGAATTTAATTAATGTTATACTATCTATGACATCATATAAGTGAGTGGAAGGTATTTCAACCTTATAGCCCATCGGTAGTGGGTTCAAGATGGAAAACCTTATCAGAAGTGATAAGTTTTCATTTCTACTAAAATAGTACTAATATATTAACCATAATGTTACAAAAGTATGAAAAATATAATTAATCAATAAATAACTGTTTAACCACTATATATATATTACACAAAATCAGATAATTTAATTTACAATCATTTCGTTAATATAATGCACATATTAACCCCATGGTTTATTTATCCCTTAAACATATGTAATTGAATTAGCATCTGAACAAATTATCTCCTTTTTACTACACCACATTTCAAACTATCAAATCTATTTAACATTTGTTTCCAAATTTATAAAAAATAATATACTCTAGAATAATCCATATGTTTATAATTATTCTCATATTTTTATTAATGTATCAGAATATAATTAATATATAAAACTCTTATTGAACATCCTTCTCCTAAATTAATCCATGAATTAGTTTAGTAATACATAATAAAATATTCATACAAATTTATGATATTAAATATATCCTTGTGATAAATAAATACAAACTAAATCTTGTTTCCTACATAGAAAATTGGAAAGTTATTCATTCCCTATATATAGACATAAGTTTATTGTTTTATTCTATTTCTATCCCCATTATATTCTAGAATGAAGCCCATATATCTGAAATGAAATTATCAACTCATTTTTGGTATTTCCCTTTTTTAATGATATGAATTATTTGATATTTTGAAATAAAATAGATGATATACCATTCTCCATTCTTTTTTAGAGAAAAAAAAATATGTTTTGGATAGATAAAATTGTTTATTGCAGGTGATTTAGATGTTCAAAAAGATCCCAAAATCATTTGAACAATAATTTTCCATGACATAGAAAACTAAATATTCAATAAGAGATAACAATTTTTATTGAATTTCTTTTCATTTCATTTTGATGAAGGATCATTATGTTTTTAACATTTATTAGTAAATATTGAAATGAATTTTTATATGTTAAAATCAAAATGTTCCTATTAATGATAATACTTATAAAAATTATTTAATACATTAACCTCTAAATCCTCAATAAAAATCATAATAAATTAAACATAAATGAATATTTTAAAATAAAATTTTTTATAATTCCTTTCCTCTTACTTCCAAAAAAATAAATCATCATTCATCTTAAATAATAATTTACATTTCACCTAAGGGTTACAAGTATCTAAACCAAATAAAACATCTCCCAATATATCAATAAAAACTCAGAAAATACTATACATAAAACCACCAAACATTTTTATGCACTTGAACATATGATTAACCTTTTAAATGTTAACAAAATGATGAATTATACAACCCTTTTGTTAATCTCACAAAAAAAATCCATAAATCATATGTTATCTAAACCCTTCATTGATACCAACTATAAGGGATCATCCTTAAACAATAAAAAATAATGATTTTTTTTATCTAAAAATAATTTTCTTACCCAACCTAAGATATATATAGTTAAGAGTTATAGTGAATTAGGTCATAACTCGCACATTAGAATCCAAAATAATATAGAGTGGAACATCCAATTAGTATCTATTTTTCAAAAAAATTAAAGTATTTTCAAATATATCATATATTATTCAAAGGTAATATCCATATATGTAGAATTAACATTATTAATGTATATACTCATCCATAAGAATTTTTAATATTTAAAAAAATGTGTAATGATCATAAAAACTCACTAAGGTACATAAAATAAAAAAATAAAGTCATTAGTCAATGGAAAAATAGAGAAATTCATTAAATACCTAAATTTATTACATTATTATTTAATAATATGAAATATACCTTCTCAACAAGAAAAGAAAATATTTTTACTTAATGAAAACATTAAATTTTGTAGAAATAAAATTGAAATCCATTTTAGTTGATATAGAGTATCATATTTATACCCCACTTTAATCTTCTGTAATAAATATTTGGATCCTAGTTAAATGCATAGGAGAAACCACCCCAGTTAACCCCCTCCAAATTTCTATTTATGATAAGTAAAATTACCCAATTTATTGGTGATCTTTAAGGGGGCCCCCCAAATTCATAAGTTATATCGTGTTCACCCATCTTCATGAGATAAAATGGGGATCAACCCATCAAATAAAATTTATCATGCACACCAACTTCTCATATGTAATTATATATATGATATAATGAATACAAATTTTTATTATTACACCATTTCATAAAAAATTCCTTAAAAACACGTATGACCACATACACAATACACTTTTGATTATTAAAATACTATTTCTTTTCAAAATCCACTATCAAAATGAAAATAATTATAACATATGGAAATAAGAAATTTTTTGAATATAACATTAAATATTTTAAAATAATAAAAAAGAAAAAATATTGGTTATGCTATTAGGAAAAGACATTGAATCCATATATTTGATAAAAATATCATTTTTCCATTTGTAACGAATTTGTTAATGTTATAAATAAATTTGTGAAAAATTCTATTTAAAAACCATTAAATGAATTTAAAAAGATACATAAAATTTTCCATTATAATTAATTTATTTTATATAAAAACGTCCATAAATATTTTAAATAATGTGGAAATAAAAGGGAATGATTTAAAAAATAAATCATTTAATCATTTAAAACAATATTTTTAAAATAATGTGTCACTCTTTTTAAAAAAAAGTTAATTTAAAAATACTATATAAATAAATCCTAACGTTTTCAATAATGACCTTTATTATCCATTGAATCATATATATAATTCTATTTTAACATTTAATACAACTTGGACATGGATGAAAATGAGTTGAAATCGAAACATTAAATGAGCATTTTTAATAGAAATACCCTAACATTGAGTCTGACTGGTCACATAAATTATTTATCATCTAAAATAATAAACATAAATTAATTATTTAATTTATCAGTATCTTTATTATTTTTTATTATTCATTTTTTCCATGTTATAATAAATTAATAAATCAACTAAGGCTAATTTTGATTTATTGATTATATTAGGCTCAATTTTTCTAAAAAGACATTCGTTGGTTTACTATGGTCATAGAGGTCAATATTATGAGATAAATAATATAATAATAATGAAATAATATTAATTTTTAAACACCATATTATCTAATAAAACCAGTAATGAAATATATTTATGAAAAACGAAATACATTACAATCACGATGAAGTTATATTTTATGTACCCAAGACTAATGTTTACATTTTCATTGATCCTAGAGGAAAGAAGGTTAATATTATTTTGCCTCTATATTATGATAATTATATCGTAAATTCCACACATATATATATATATATATATTAATATACATATATATAACTTCCATGTGATTTTTCGGTGGTAAATGAATCACATCAATTCATGATGGTGGTAGTCCACATGTATTCATGAATGACTTTATCGTTTTTTGATGGATCATAAGGGTAGAAATAAAACAATATATTTTACTTTAATAATGATAAATTTTATGAATATAATATATATAAATTAAATCCATAATTTATACCAACATTAAGAAGAGATGATGGATAATGAATTGTAATGGTTCAAGAGGCCGTAGACCTCTATACCCATGAACAATGGTTTTATTTCCTATTTTATAGAATGGGTGGTGGATATCTGTTATGAAATTAAAATAATAATTTAAAATTTTATTTAGAACAATTTTTTTTATATCATATATGAAGAATATTTTATAGAGTTTGAAAAATAATCAAAATGAAAATGCTTGGTTACAAACAATATCTATTTTTTAGAAACCCTCTAGAAGATTTCAAAAAAAATTTAAGTTATTTTTATAATGAAAATAAAGACAATAGTTGATGTTGATGAATTTTAGAAATGGGTAAGGTTAGTTATATTAGGAAAAAAAAATTTGTGAATAAAAAAGAAGAGGAGAATCCCTTTTAGAAGAGAGTGAATGGGAACACTTGGAATTTTGTAATGTATTAAATATATATATATATATATATATATATTAATATTCAAATTAAAAATCCTAAAAAATTATATATTAAAATATTAGATAGGGATAAGAATGAATAAAATAATTAAATAAAAATTAGATATGTTTGGGAGATATTTGTATCATTATTTATTAGTTTAACCCATGTTAACCCTTTCTAAAAAATACTCTCATATTATTATTTATACTATATTGGGGTCTAGAAATCTGAATTAAAAGAGAAAAGGCCAATAAATTGACCAAGAATGTTATTATAAAAAATATGACATTAAATTATATTGAAAAGATACTTTTATGAATTTTAAATTATTAAATAAGTCATTATTTATTATAAAATATCATTTATGTCAATTTTAAAATATTCATTAATTTTATTTTAAAAACAAAAACAAAAATATTTAATTAGAATATATACATTTTACACATGTATAAGATTTTATATTTATATAAAAATATTAAGGAAACGAATTATTAATTTAATTTATATTACATTTCATATTTTTTGTATTTTTTATTTCATTATCCTTTTAATTAAAAAATAATTGTGTTAGTGGTGTGTAAGAATTTAGGATAATTATATCATTATTAAAAATTATAAATAAATTAACATGATAAAAATTAATTATTGATATTTTATATAACTATTTAAAATATAACATACCTTATTTTTAATCCATATGTATATGTTTTATATATAATAAAAAATGAAAATTAATTTATTTACATTTCATTACATAAAGTACTGTAAAAGTCATAATCATTGAAACATGGAATTAAAAGGCCATATATATAAATATTTCATGATTTTTACGAAAAATATCGATAAAATAAAATTAACTAAAGTTTGATGGTTAATTTTTAGATAAAATAAAAATATTTTACCCTTAATTAATGTATTTTACCTTCACATTGGTAACATATTTTTAATATGGTTACAACTCAAAATGAAGAAAAATATTATAGAAATATTTACCATATTTTCTCCTCATTATTAAAAATATTTAATTAATTATTTTGAGGTTGAAAAAAAATTTATAAAATATAATTAAAAATTTATTTGAAAAAACATGTTAAAAATGAGTTTTTAGAAAAAACCCTTCTCAATTATAAAAATCATTATAAACAATTAATGTAAAAAATTAATTCTGAAGGCCATGATTAAAAATTTATAAATAAAAATTTATTTTTAAATATTAAAACTAATCCAGAAATATAATTTTACATAGAAAATAATTAAATGAAAACAAAAAATCTAATAAAAATTGGTATTTCTCACTGCTCATTAAAAACCAAATCGTTCTAGAAAATACCAAAATATAATCAATTTTTTATTTTTCATGATGTTTTGAAAAATGAATTCATTTTTATCCAATAAAATTTCAAAAATTTCTCAAAAAAATTATAATAATTTCACACAAAAAGTAAAAAAAATCAATTTTGATGAAAATATAATTTTGAAGAATAAAATGAAGTTAAAAAAATCATTGACTATTAACTAATTAATTTTAGTTAAAAAATTTTGAGTTATAACTTTATATATATATATTATAAGGTAGTTAATAGTGTTCATACTTTCCAATTAAGTGGGGAGGTTATTAAATTACTAATTAAATAATAACATTTCAGCGTTCATTTTGGTATGGTGTTCCATGACATATATGCTATTGAACATTTTCAAATAGTTTTTTATAAATTGGTGTTATATAAAATACCTCCACAAAATAATCTCATTATATCATCTTTTTCCTCATTTGTAAAAATCACCCTGAATGCCCCCATGCGTGGTGAAGGAATCAAACATCCTAGATATCCTACCTTGATCAATATCTAAAATAAAATCATTACCCACTACTATCGAATAATATTTATGATTCATGAATAAGACATGTGAAAAAATACGTAATCGAATACTTATACCAATATTTTTGTCAATAAATTAACTATGATACACATAATATATATTAAATAGAAAAACTATATAAATAAATTTTCAAATTCAATAATGGTCTAAGTTTTTCTAAGAAGGGTTCCAAAATATTGGAATTTAGAATGACACACAGTGTCTAGGTAAAAATGATGAGGGGTCATTAGTTTTAATTATTTAATTTCATTGTTTTCTGGTATTTTATCTTATATTATCAATTCCGTAAACTTAATACATCATTCCTCAGTTTTTCAAAATAACATTTCACTATAATAACCTCTATCGTCTTGGGGAATTTTTAAAAAACTTCCATCTTTTCAATACATCCTTCCTCTTTCTGAGGAAATTTACCTTCATGGAATTATTATATAATATGTTGGAGGAAAATAAGACGATAATCCATATCCATAATGATACCTACACATACCTAAGGATGCTGGGATGGACAGACTTTTATTCTGTACTCTATTGATCAAACTATTCTCATTGAATACTTAATTAAATTATGATCAATATAATGGTTTTCAGGGAGATAGTTTTCTAAATATCTCATCGGCGAATTCAATTATGGTCCTAAAAGAGTCATTATATCACAAAAATTCAATAAACAAATAGAAATCAATAAAAATATGAAATTAATTATCAACCAAAATCATAGTCATTAATTAAATGTAAACCATAATTCTAATTAAGTGAATGAAACGACCCGCACCATTATAAAAAATATGTATCAGGTTCTCATTCTACATCCAACGCACTACTCTGAAAATGAAGGGTATTTATAATATAAATCAAGACCACATTACTAAAATAAATTGAAAAATAATGTTATGGAACTAAAATAATTTTAAATAATTTCTTAAAACCCTTATGCAATTTTTGATAGTCTTATATCTTATATAACTTAATTAAAAATAAAATAATCAATAACTAAGAAATGATACCATTTTATCAGGAAAAAATATGTATTTTTTAGATTCATAACTATATCTTTTTTGAAGCACGAACAGAAGCATTTTCCCAATTCCCATTGGTTGGAATCTACTTCATTTGAGTCAAGGAATATTTGTTTGGGAATGGTTTTAACCTTGGAATGATTATTACAAAAGGTTCCCAATAGATAAACTAGGCCTAACATTTCAATATATTTGTAGTTCATCAAGCCCTCTACATAATAATAATGAAATGTTCAAATAAATGGAATAATAATAATAAAATCATAAATAAATATAAATGAATTATTTACTATTTTAATGAATTATATAAGTAACATAAAAAATATAATAATATAAAATAGGATAAAATGAGGAGTTGAATATGAAATATAAGTTATTTATACACAATTTTAACGGAAAGAATAATAAATTATCCACTACATATCAACATGTGACATGAGGTAATCATCCAACCATTTCACATAAATGACCCATATGGAGAAGATCAATAAATGTAGTCACCACCAAGATGTTCCTTTCCATTTCTAACATCATTTAAAAAAGGCCCTGAAACACCTATTGGTGTATTTTGGGTGTGAGAAAAAATTAATATTAATATACCACCGTGTATTAGATATAAATACATTATAATTAAAATAATTAATGATTGTTTGAAAATATCATCATGAAATATTTGTTATTAAATTTTTTAAATGAAAAAATTGCAATTTATCAATAATTTAATAAAATTGAAAACAATGAAAAAAATACAAATAAAAAATTCTGTTAATATATATAAAATTGTAGCCGACCATATTATTATTATGCTTATTTTTATATTGGGAATAAATCAAATAGATAATTAGTAGAATTTACCTAAAATTAATTTATTAGGTATTGGGAATTAATACAAAATTATATCAAATGTATGGGGACAAAAATACCCATTGAAATAACCATGACCATGTATATTATATTATTTCCCAATAAAACATCCAATGATTTCCATGAATTTCAATTTATAAATTAAGAAATTTTATACATGTAATTTTATAAAAAACAATAAAAAGGACCATTAAAGAATACCCTTCTATTTCCAAAATGTACAACAAAATAAAACTATTTTTTCAAATAGTTATTCTAAAAACCATGAAAAGGATATTTCCAAAAAATTTAAGTACATTAATTTAAAAATTATATCAATAATTTTTCAACAAAAAATGGAAAATATTGATCCTCCAAACATAATCCACTAAAAACACTTTAAATTTTTGTAAATATAATTAAAATAAAAAATATAATCCCCAGTGGAATGAAAAAAACTAAACATCTAGAATTAAACCATTAATTTTATGGTATAAAAACCCTTGGACACTAAATTTTTAGGGTAGATAGAATACCAAGGTTTTTTAGAGAATATATATAATAAAGATAGATGAACGACTTATATAAAGGTTTCTTGAGTAAATATGTTTATTCATTACAAATATTTGATGGAAAATTAGTTGGAGGAGGTATTCATCTTGAATTGGTGTTATAAGAGTCATGAATTTGGAAAATGAGTGGTTAAGGTGTGTAAAATATATGGGATATAATTTTAATATAATAAATTTTATTTTAAACATGAAAGATATCATTTTTCCTAACATGGATTCCCATTACTTATGCCATCATTATATGTGGCACTAGGTACACCTGGGTGAGTCATATATTATTGATCCATGGTTTCAAATACAATGTCCCAACCGTATAGAACATCTCCAATAAAAATATTTATAATTATCATAGTTCTTTGAGTGGTTTGGACTAACTATGTGTTGACCAAGAAAAACATAATGTATCAAATATTTTCATGGTTTTCAAATAGAAATACCCAAAATTAAAAGGTAATGAAAATAACACATAAATAATATATTTTTAAAAAGAAAATGACTTCTTGTGTGTTACAAATAATGTAGGTAAATCCTTTCATATGAGTCTCATTAATCCATGATTAGAATGAGGTATCGTCACTGGGCTGGACCTTGAACAATTGGACGATAAACATTAGAATGTTCACCTTGAATGATATCTCCAAGTTCATGTTTTTGGAAATCATTATTAGTTCCAGTCTTGTTGAATTAGCACTCTTGAATATATCCAATTAATATATCACCCTCAAGGGTTACTTGATGTTCTTTTAGATTTTTATAATTTTATTTTTGGAGGATATTAATATGTAATAATTAATTTAGTAAATGATATTAAAAAATATTAATTTCTGATTATTAGTATTACCAAACCTACTTTTACAGAGTTTACATTTCTATTAATGTATTAATTTTATATAATTATATAAAATATGTAACACCCCAATCTTCCACAGTGTGTTTCCCTTTGAATAATGCAATAGCATTCATTGTACGGAACTTCGAGATTCTAACACACTACTACCAATCAAACTAGCCATTATGAATAGTAATACACATATTATGAAATTTTATAAATTTTATTTTTCAAAATGGACTGCATTTTTGAATTCGTAACATCAAAATTATCTTATGGTTAATGTTTGGTATTTTTCTGGAAACATTCAATTTTTTATGAATAGTAAAAATAACATTGTTATTGTTTAAAACCAACTTTTTATTTAAAAATTTAATTATTTTATTTAAATTTATTTTAGGTAAAATAGATACATAATACATATATATGTTTAATGTAATTCATTGGAGTCAATTTGTAATTATATTATATATATATATATGTATATAATTTTATTGAACATTTCACCATCTTTTACCCACCTCCTAAGAGAATTCAAAAATTCACATAAAACATAATTTTACCACTTCTGTGAATGGAATTTTAGAAATACAAGTGACAATGTTGATATCAGTAAGAAAAATGTGGTTCAATAAGATAAAAATAATTTTTGGTGAATACTAACTTTTTACTTTTATTACCACGGTTAAAAGTAAATATGTTAATTAATGGTAAAAATAAAATTATTATTACCCTAACACATGTCATAATTCTATTGGATAAATTTAATTCGACCAAAAACATCTTTTGGAATAAAATATGATGCTTTAGGTTCAATTGGATTAGATTTGTACATATATTATTATTTTTTTTAAAGAAGAGTTAAAATAGTTAAAATAAAAGATTAAAAACTAATCCATTTTTTATATAGGGTTATAAATAATATAAATTCCACTATAAATATTAATTATAAATATAGAACGATTTACTACATAATTATATTTTATTTATAATTTTTAGATATTAAATAATTTAATTTATATATTACAAAATGGTGACATAGTAATTACCTTAAAAATGAAATATTAAAATAATTGATATTCTAAATAATCATATAACTATAATTTGAGACTTTTTATGAATTAAAATAATTTTCTAGGTTAATATGATATTTTTGGATTGATCATTTCATTTAGTTCTATGTAATAATCTTTTTAGGACCTTAACAAAAAACATTCCTTAAATAATGTCAAAATTGACATAAAAGAGTTTTTAAAACAAATATTATATAATTAATTTATATAGTATTCCTAAAGATCTAAGGATCGGAAAAACGACTTAGAAAAGGTTATATATATAGATAATTACCCACTTGGGGTTCTCTTGTCTTGTCATTGTAAGATTATTAACCATATAATATAAAAATACAAAGAGGCATGTTAAATGACAAACTACTTAACTAAGAGTTAATTCTAAAAGATAATATTAAAATGGTAACCTAAACCTATCTAAAACCTATTGGTTGAGAGTATTTAAACCCATACCCTCCTTATATTCGAAATAAATTAATTTTTATCCATTAGAAACCGAAAATTATTTTATTATAAAATAATATTTCAATTATTCCCTAAGGTGCCCCACACCCCCTCTTATAAAAGGGAACATACCATTCTATATGATTCACA